>CM076582.1:159005362-159374559 GCA_034641835.2 Pinus albicaulis | reverse complement strand
TAGTTTTTTACAGAACTGAAGACGCCCAATGCTGGAAAACGCTTGGGTGAATATGTGATTTTATTAAAATAATTTCATATCCATGGGATTGTATCTTACCACAGACCATCCTTTATATTTCTTCCTTCGAGCTTCTATGGCTCCAAAACACGGTGAGAAGCTTATTGACACCTGCAAAAGATCCTAAGGATAGCTAACAAACTTTTGACACTAAATGAATTTACCTAAAGACAACTAACATAACCATAAGACAACGTGACCAATACTTAGATAGAAATAGTAGCTCATAAGGAGATGAGAACGAGTTTGTGACAACAAATTTATGTAAAATTGAAAAGGGAACGAAATGAATGAGAAACTATATGATGCACACATTTTGGGAATGGTGGATAAAGACAAAAAAGGTGTAATAATGACCCAATAACATCTGACCATACTGCTTTTCAACTTTCTGTATCGTTTCCCTACCACTGCTAGAAAAATAGACTTGCATAGAGAATTTAATGTTTGGGAAGGAAAATTTGCTACGGAAGTGTTAGGAACTTTCGTAGCAAACCTTGACTTTTCTGAACTGCAATTGTTGAAGAAGTTCAATAAACTGTCAGCTTAATAATCATGACTAGATAAGCTTGAGGGACATAATTTTTTTTTTATTTTCCATTTATGATGACACACGAGAACTCATAATGACCTTACAAAATGATTGAAAGACCTTTTTACATGCAAATAATTTAAGATTAAAAACTTACAAACCCTATTAAACCCTAACTAACCTATCCATCTTGAATTAAAAACAAGCCTAATGGTCATCTTGGATAAAAATGGATCAAATGGAGATGTTGTGCCCATGTTGTGAAGCAAAGAACCAACAACTCGAGTGCCTTATTGAAAACTAAAAACTAAACTTTAATGTCATATTCTCCAATTCTTTATGGCCTTCACCTCGGGCTCAATTTTTTTTTGAAAATATCATCCACACTTGCAAGCATAATAAGGAAAAATGGAATATATACAATGGTGCTTCTTCTAGTTAATTCAGTTAAGAAGAATAATGCTTGAGAAAATTGTCATTGACAGGTCCTCCTGGACACAACTGACCATCCATCTCTTCTTGTAAAAAAATGATGTTTCCATGGTAGGCTAAGATCTCTTATGGCCCTTTCCAGATATTTTCAAAATTTCCATGTTTCTCTTTGTCTTCAATCTTAGCCTCCCACCTCAAAACAACATATTGCATATTGAAATTTTCCTCTTTTGTATTTCTGTCAGATGTCCTTTTGACTCTGTTTTTATAATGATGATAATTGGTGTACATTGATTCTCTCTTTTCCTACAAATGAATTAGCTGATTAATCCTCCTTTGGACTGCATTTGGTTCCTCCTCTAATCCATGCAATAATCTCATCACCGGAACTCCAAGATAACTAGGAAACATTGCTTCAGTTCCATATACCAACTCATAAGGAGAAGTCCCTATGGACCTTTTAGTACAAATTTTGTTAGCCAATAAGGCGAATTTAAGATTCAAATGCCATGACCTTTTGTTCTCCTGCAAATTTTTCTTGATAATTCTGACTAGGCTCTTGTTTGATGACTCATCGAAGCCATTGCCTTGTGGGTAATAAGATGTAGAGTGACCAAGGGTGATATTGTACTAATTACAAAAACTTACTAGCTTTTTAGACTTGAAAGCTTGAGAATTGTCAGTGATAATCTTCATGGGACAACCAAACCTTGATAAGATGTTATTTTCCAAAAAATGTATGATCACTAAATCTGTAGCGTGTCTTGTAAGAATTGCTTTAATCCATTTTATGAAGTAATCAGTGGCTTTGATGATCCACTGATGTTGGACTGAAGATGCAGGATGTATCTTGCCAATAAATTCCAATCCCCATTGCTTGAAAGGAGCTTCTACAAATATGGGTTTCAACGGTAATGGGAGCAAATTTCTCTTTCCATCAAAGATTTGACATTCATGATTGGAAAAAATATTGTTATAAAATTATTTGAACATTGAAGGCCAGTAGAAGCCTGCTCTGAGTATATTATTCACTATTTCTTTCCAATAATAATGGCCTCCATAGTCACCCTTATGAAACTCTTCAATCACTTTCTCAACTTCATCTTCTAGTGGACAGTTTAGGAGTATCCCACTGATGTATTTCCAATACAAATGTCTATTTAAGATGCATTACCTTAAAAAATATGGACTCTGAATTTGTTAGTTCAGGGGGAGCTCTATGATGCTGTAAAACAAAAATGACATCCTTATACCATTCGAGATAGTGAATTTTTCTTCTAAAAGGATTAATTATTCATTTTCAACCACATCTGAAATTTCTAATATAAAATTCAAATCACTGTCATAATTTGATTGATTCATCAACTTTGCTAGTCCTTTTCCTTTCACCAATTTTGTAGGCCCTATCTCGAAATCATATTCCAACAAATAGGAAATCCATTAACTCCTATTGCCATCTAGATCAGCTTGGGTTAATATGTCCTTTACCACAACATTAGGAACAAAAGCCATAATGTGTGAATGAATGACACAAACTCTGAAATATTTGAGTGCCTTATCTAGAGAATAAGCTTACTTCTCCATAATGTTGTGCTTTAATTCATAATTTCCAAGTGTCCTACTGAAAAAAAAAATAGGTTGTTCATTACCTTGCTACTTTCTCTGCAATAATACTCCTGCAATTGTATGCTTAGAAGAAAAAGTAAAAATAAAAAATTGTTTTGAAAAATCAGGGTTTATGAGTACTGCAGCTTGAGTAAGAGCCTTCTTGATCTCCTTAAAAGAATTTTTAGTCTATGTTGTCCATTTAATATCGCAATCCTTCCTAAGAATCTTGGTGATGTGCTTCACAATTTCTGCAAAGTTAGGAATAAACCTTGTAACAAAATTCACCTTGCCTAAAAAGGATTGGATTTATTTTCTGCTTCTAGGCAGACCTATTTTCTAAATAACATCAAATCTACTTGGATCAATCTTGATTCCCTCTTTTGATATTATATGACCCAATAAATTTTTGGTTGTCAAAGCAAAGACACTTTTGGTGGGGTTTAGAGAAATACCAAATTTTCTGCATTTTTGAAGAATCTTTTCCAAGTGCTTTAGATTCTCCTCTTCTTTCTTTGAGAACATAGTGATATCATCCAAGTAAATAACCACGGATCTATTCTTTTCTTCTGCAAATTCAATTTCCATTTCCCTCTGAAAGGTCGCTCCTGCATTCATGACTCCAAAGGGCATCTTTGCATACATAAATGTTCCCCGAGGCGTAGTAAAAGTTGTCTTCTCTTGGTCATCTGGATTTACCAATATCTGATTATGGCCGTAGGAACCATCTAACATTGACATTATTTGTGATCCAACAATATTTTTCAGTACGTGGTCCATCTTGGGAAGAAGATAGGTATCCTTTAGTGATGCCTTATTCAAATTTATGAAATCAATGCATATCCTAATCTCCCCATTTTTCTTTCTTACAGGTACCAAATTAGCCAACCACTTGGAAAACCTCAATGGAACTATGATATTTGCTTCAAAAAATTTATTAGTATCTTTTTCAATGAATGAAAGAAGTAATGGATTGATTCTCCTCAGTTTTTGTTTGAAATGTTTTTCATTTTCTTTGATGGGTATTGTATTTTGAATGATACTAGGATCATATCTCTTCAAATATGCATAAATCCATGAAAATAAATCTACATATATTTTCATAAAATCAACATATCTCTATTTTACCTGAGAAGAAAGGAACTTGGATAATTTGACAAACTTGGGACTTTCTGCAGTGCCAAGATTACAATTTTCAACCTCCTCAACATCAGAATTTATCCTTGGACTCTTAGCTACATCATTGTGGTCAAACAATTTTTCAAAAGCAATCAAACATTTAGAAATACAATTGTTTTTCAACCGAATGACCTCTATATTAGCTTTGGGTTCGACAAACATGTTTTGCTGGTAAACTTCAATAGTTTCAAACTCTTCTTTCAATTCAAGAAAATTTTTGACTTGTTCATCACTATCAAATACTTGCCATATTATTAGGTTATGAGGAATGACTGGCCTATGTTTGACTTCAAATTCATATTTCTTGCTAGGATGAATAGGAATGGAAAATAGGTTGGCTGAGACAGTTAAGGAATCTGCAACAACATTTTGATCTCTAGGCTTGATCGTAAAATTTTGTTCTTCAAAATTTTCAAGCATTTCAAGGATCAAATTTCTATATGCCCTCATTATAACATCCTTAGTCTGATAGGTGCCATTTACTTGTTTGATGATTCACTCAAAATCAATAAAGACTTAATTTTTTTTAACACCTAAACTTTTCAAAACTTCCAAATCCAAAACCAGAGCTTCATATTCTGCCATGTTGTTTGTGCAATCAAAATTTAATTTATAAGAGAAAAACTTACTCTCATCTCTTGGGTTGATTATCCAAATGCCAACACCAGCTCCTTCTCTTACAACAACACCATCAAAGTTCATGTGCCACCATCCCTCAATCTCTTCAACTTGTTGATTTTCTGTTTGCTAATCTTTTATGGTTTGTTGATTTTCTGTTTCATTGATGATTTCACTGAAAAGGATGAATGATCCTAATTCAGTTTCCATTTTATAAATTGGAAATTTTTGAGGTTTATCTTTGTTTCTCACCATATATGCCATCCTAGACTCTCTGTACAATATCCTTTGCTCACCAAAACATGGATAGTGGCATAGGTCATGTCCATTTACATGGTTCCCTTGATTTTGGCAACCCATGATCTAGATAAAAGGATACCGAATTTTGGTGGAATATCAGCTACAAGTATATCCATAAATATAGTCTTAGTAGGTACTTGTGTTAAAAAAACAACCACATCCTTGATTAGACAAATACATTGAAATATTTCAAAATCTAATGAAAAAAACTCTTTGTATGGCCTAGTTATGTCCAAACCCATTCTTTCCATGATGAAATTTGGCATTAGGTTGTGTGATGCCTCTAAATCTAACATAGCATTATGTAATGTCATGTCCTGAATGTTTAGGCTCGCATAAAATAGTGGAACCTCTTCATTTTGGTCATCTTCTACTCTTGGCCCCAGGAAAATGGTGGGATGATCTTCTTGCAAATTCAAAACATCAGAGGGTCCATCTTGAGTATTAAGCATCTTCACAATTTGACTTTTTTATTCTGTGACCTTTATGATTTCACCAAAGGGGACAACAATCTTGATTTTTGAAATTTATTTTTCTAGGTTGAAATATGGTTTTATATTTTCAATTTCTTTCCCAAGAGGAGTGTCTTTCTTCTATTCAACAACATTTGGAGCATCCTTCTTAGGTTGATTTTTATTGGCTACAATAGGAACATTTCTATTCCTAAGATTGTATTGTTTGTGCATCTCAAAAATAGCATGCCGATAACATTTCAAGTAATCAGATTGTTTTTCAGTCTCATGATTTCCTATGTCATTACTAGATTCATCATTATCCTGTTTTGTTAAGAACATCCCTGTTTCATCTTCATCTAAAAAATTAATGATATCTTCTTGAAATTTTGGTTGTGTTTCTTCTTCATCCACTAAGTTTTGCTAAAAAGGAGGCCTAACTTGTTGATCAGGCTGATTTCTATTTTCTCTAGGTCTCTATTGAATTTGAGTTATTCTATAATGTGGATTTCTAATTTTTGTTTCTTGTTGTACAACAGGAGAAGGATTGTTTCCAAGAGCTAATATATCCATAAGCCTTTCCATGGTTTTCATCATGGTATGAAATTTCACATACGAAGATGTAAATGGTTGTTCTTCTTCTTTCACTCTCCCTTTTCCAACCTTAGACCTCTTTGTTGCAGCCATGTTAACCTCAACCTTTACATCATCATTTTTCATATCAGCTAGAGGCAAATTCCCTCTCCCTCAGCAAAATAGAAAATTCATAATCAAAGGTTTCAGCATAATGCAATTGGGCAGCCCCTGCGGAGGTTTTATATGATCAGGGATATAATTATAAACTTTATTGAACCTCATTGAAAAATCTTGAACTGAATCATTACTTGCTTTCTTCAAATTTTTATGTTCAGTCAAGGCTTGCACATGATTTACCTTACTTACCTAATTTCTTATGAAACTATCCTCCAATTGATCTCAAGTCTGCAAACCTCCCGAGGTTAAGGCTTTAAATCATTTTCTCACTTCACCATTAAAACTTTGCACAAACAACCTCATTTTGAAATTTCATCATCTACCTCCTCTAGGTCTATAAAGTCATTAAATTGGTCAACATGTTGTTCTACATTGATTCCCTCCTCAACTCCAAAGGTTTTTATCCTAGTAGAGTATCCCTATGGTAGGTCATGGAGTATAACAGGAAAAACAAGAGGAGCATATCTAGCAGGGCCTACAGGAGGAGGAACTCCAACCATAATGGAAATGACAACAGTAGATGAAACTGCAGCGGAGGAAGTAGCTATAAAAATGGGAGGAGTAGTAACGAAATAGGGTGCGATGTTAGGAAATTGAGTCACAGGAATATTCAACTTAGAAACAAAGGAACTCAACTTAGGTAAAGGGACACCAACTTTCATTTTCAACATGAAATAAAAAGGATCAAGTTCTTTTACTTGTTCTAAAGACTCCTATTTTAATGGTAATTCTGATGTGACAGTTTCCCAAAACCATTATTTATCTTATTTTGAAACAACAAATGTAGTGTCAATTCCTAACCTTTGTAGATCTAAAAAAAATCATGTTAATTCATTTTCTGATTTAGACCTAAAAAGAGTTTCTTGAAACTTTTCTTCAATATCTATGGCTTCAATATCTATGATGGAAACTGTAACAAAGTTACTGTTGGCGAGGTAGAAGGTCTCTTGGGCAAGACCCAGGTTCAGGATAGAGGCCAACAAATTTTCTGCAGTAGTCTAGCACAACACCGTCATTTTCACTCTACTCCGAACAACAGAGAGTCTCACCTGAGGCGTGTCGTGAGCTTAGGAAGATTAGGATTAGATCAGGTATTGACCAAGCATGACTTATAGAATAAAGCAGAGAGAAAAAAGTGTTCCGAACAGGTGCAAATAATCTGCAAATGATAATACTCATGGACGTATTCAAGATGAAAAAAAAAAAATTAAAGTGACCAATGCATTCAACTTAACCAGAAACACATAAAAAAATTCAGGACATCAAACCCAGATCATCATATATTGCATTAACAATAGGGGACAGTTACATTTCTCTTCAAAGAGATCTTGGCAGGACTGACTACAATAGTATCACATATAACATAATAGAATGAACAGAGAGAGAACAGAACGAACAGAGCGAACAGAGCTCTCCTACGAATCTCTTCCTCCAATCCCCACTGTGCCAACCTCGGTCTACACTGGGAAACTGCCTATTTGTTCCTTTTCCAATGCGATTGTCAGTTTTCCCTTCCTTTCCGTTTTGTTGTATCCTACATCTCCCTGATCGCTAGGAGTTCCACTGTTTGTTCTTGTCGCTCCCTTCTGCCATCTATGCTTGTTTCTGCAACAACTATGCCACCTTCTCTTCAACACTTCGCAACCGTGACAACTCTCTGTCTATCGTAGTTGCATTCTGCCACCTGTTATCCGCGACTCAAAACTGTTTCATTTCAAAAAAAGGGCCCCAACATGCCCCGACCACACGCTATTGAATCGTCCCGAGTCAATCCTTTTCCCCTGCCTCAATCTCCATTCATCCACTTGCCTCTGTGGCTAGCCCTACCTTCCCTTTTCCCTCCCCTTGTCCAAACAAGGGCCCCAACTCGGGAACCTTTGCCAATGCTGATGCTTTGAGTTCTATGAAGTTGAAAATGGCCTGTTTCCATCCCTTCATGATCAGGTCCATATTTGTGGTGACTTACTCTGCTTCTTTTTCCCCTGAGATAGCTGGCAGCTTACTAAATACGTCCTTAATCTTGATGTCAGCCTCAGTGGCCATTTTCTATATTGTTTGGGCCGTGTGATCTTGACGGGTTGCCTTAGTTCCTGAAGGTCCTATTTGGTTGCGGCTGAATGTTCTTCAATTTTATGTAGATTAGTCTTCAGCTCCTCCGCTTGGTTGTACAAGTGGTTAAGGCCATCGGGGTTTGTGGCCTCCTGAATTTCCTTCGATACCTACTGCAGCTGTACCGAGATCGGTTGTGACTTCATAGTGAGTGAGGTTGAACACTCATGTAGATGTTTCAAAAGGTTGTATGCTTCCTTCATCGTGGTGCTCAGAGTTTCCTGCATCCCAGTCACTTGGTTCTGTCTTTCTATGATTTTCTCTGTGTAGATGATCGTGGGGTTCGGCAGCACTAGCCTGGTCGCT
The DNA here is from genome assembly GCA_034641835.2 of Pinus albicaulis. Taxonomy (NCBI): domain Eukaryota; kingdom Viridiplantae; phylum Streptophyta; class Pinopsida; order Pinales; family Pinaceae; genus Pinus; species Pinus albicaulis. The sequence goes on along the minus strand of CM076582.1, from coordinate 159,366,213 downwards.
AACGCTGCTTTCAGGTCCTAATTTTCATGGCTGAGATTTGAACAAGCTATCCTGACATGAATGGATTGCTCGACCAGCTTTCCCGCTGCTATGTAGACTAATATTTGGTCATCATTAGCCATTACTATTGGCCAAAGATCCCTGAAAACCTTTGTCACCTTTTACAGTTGGTCCTGCAAGTTATTTTTCTCGATTTTCAACTGATTTCACTCTTCAGTAACCGAAATAATCTGTATCTAGAGGTCAGTGTGGAGACCTTGGGCTTGTTGTGCTGCCCTCTGGATAAAACTGTAATTGTGTTGTTCCCCAGGTCTGCATGCTCTCAGCCCCGAAGGTATCTCGATGTGGCGGTCTCTCCTGTAGTGGTTGGTCGCTACCTATGGACTTGGATGAGTGTTCTTGTGGAGATGTCGGTTGCGGCGGCAGATTATCTAGGTTACCCATGCATGGATTAGGCTGAATTTGGTGGAGTATCAAGTTTTCCTATTAAAACGGGTTCAGCTCCTTAGGCGAGGGTGTTTTATCTGCACTGTGGGATCTCCCTCGATTTTAAAGGTCCTGAAAAGGTATATGTTTGACTAGGGGTTGGGTAAAATTAGTTACCAATGTTGTACTGGAGTTAACCACTACCTTATGGTCTCCATTTTTTTTGCCCTTTTCTCTGATTGGGTCTGAGATAGTGGCTCAAGTGGATGGCATTAGGGTGGAATGGTCTTTTGAAGTGAGTGAGGTGTAAGGTGATGGTTGGTGAGTGGAAGGAGGAGATACATGAATATTCTTAAACGAGTAGGGATTGAATAGAGGAAGCTCTAGAGTTGCCTGGGGCTTCGTCATTGGCTCATCCTAAATTGGGGCTCCCATGTCCAAGGTTGTGGTTGATCCTCCCTAGTGAGATCAACGACCTGGCTAGAGACTACAACTTTTGCCTTTTTGGCCTTTGGAGTAGCTACTAGTGGCTTAGGTGATTTTTTCTTTTTAGTGGGAACTACGGTGGTTGCCAGTGGTGAGTTAAACAAGTTGAGTGGTAAGGTTGTGACTATGGGGGCCATTATGGAAGAAGAGACAGAATTGGAGGCCTAAAACTCTACAAAAGTGGGAAACAACTGAGAATCACTAGTTAAAATTTGCATTACCTGGTTAAATCCTTTTACCTTCATGTTCATCTCCTTGATGATGGGTGTTAGCTGCATTCACGACACTCTGGCCAATATTTCATCTGGCGTTTCCCCTGGCAGCACATTCGGTCACATGCCATCAAATGAATAGTGATAGACACTGCTTCTGACCTCCATTCCTACCCCTGGCCAGGAACATAATTCGGCGTGGAAAGCTCTCTCATCAATTTGAAACTTCAATGGTTTCATTTTGAAGGTCGTTTTTGGCACACATGTCGGCCTGATGCAGTTCTTCCTGTGGCTAACTCCAAACCATATTTTCATAGAGTAATTATCCAACAAACTCTTTGCAATTCTTTGTTGTGTCGCCACTACATCAACCATCTGGTTGTACCAGAACTTGAATGTCTCTTCGTTCACCTCTTTGGTGCTGGGGTCCCTTTATGCCTTCTAGGGTGTGAATTTCATTTCCAATGGCTGATCTGTTGTGAGTTCCATAGGCTGTCTGATTCCTAGGAAAGTCCATTTCCACATCGCAAATGCCATGATAAGGTAACCATAGATGAACCCAGTGGCTCTCTTGTAGTTATCCTTGCAAGCTTAAAATAGCTAATTCAGTAGAAATGAGCACCAATTTAATTGTGTCCTCTGGATACAGTGCTCCACAACTGAGATGGTATCAAGTGTACACTCACCCTTTGTATAATGCCTCATGGTTTTACTCGCAATCAGATAACAGGCGAATTTTACTGCTGGATTGTTTATAAGGTCGAACTTTGCCCCTTTTCCTCCTCTCTTTGTGTCATATTTCTTGTAGTAATCGCCATATTATACCTTCTTTCCCCTCTTTGAGACATTTTGGAATGTTGTGGAGAAGTCTCTATCTTCTTGTGATAGCCCTGTCAACCTGTGAATATCTTCCACGTGGATTGGTATTTCTTTTCCTAGCCACAGTGACCCATTCTGGATCTTGTTCAACAGGAATTTAGTACACTGCATCGCAGCCCCTATGGTTCCAAACAGTGGAAGATTTCTGAGGTTCAGTATGGTTGACTGTTGGATACCTTTGAAGTCTAGGAGTACTCTTGCCGCTTTCTGTCCTGCTTCAGTGGCATATTTTTCCATATATACATGTCTCTTCATTACTGGGAATTGGAAAGAATATATCAAGTCTGTGTCGATCAATGATGCGTTATCATATTTCCCCACCAGCGACTCCAACTTCTGGATTCTCTCGTCAAGCTCCTGCTCAATGACTGCTTTTGTCACCTTGGCCATTTTTTCTCTTCTCTGGTATAATTGGAAAGCTACTCCTGCTCTTTCTTTCTATTTTCTTGCCTCTGGATACTCTCTCTGGACTTCTTTTGATGAATTTTCTCTTGCTGCTGTTGTTGTTTCTGGTTCTAACTCAGATTTCTCCAACATTCTCGCGCTTTCTTTCATGCAAGTTATGTAAGTAACCGACATGCATGAGTTTTATAAGACCCCATAACTAATTAATTTTTCCTACTTCCCCCATGTCTATAATCATGTGATTAGTTACTGTGATGAGGTGGGTTCTGACAAAGCTGATTGTGACTTCGGGAATTGGGCAGATGTGATGGGTAATGATTATGGTCTAATATGGAAAATTTATTGCGATATGGACGATACTAATTATGGAAATTACTTCTTAAATCTATGTAATCCTACGAACTGACATGGAAATAATGAGTCATGATGATGGAATGATATTCAACACATCTGGTTCTAACATGGATAACACGCTAGACACTACCCTCCCCCCGACCACAATCGGTTGCGTTGTGGTCTCTGCATCGCAATTATGAGTTGTTTCTAATTTTGGAGTTTTATTTATTGGGATTTCTATCTAATCTCTTCTTGGGTTCGAGAGATTTATTGACTCTATCTATGCTAATATACCCTACTAACTCGTCTCGGTTTCGAGAGTTATTGAAAATTGAAATGTATAACTTACTCGTGATAGGGCTTTAGGCATGCGCCGTTCACCCATCCTGGTAGTATCTGGCTGTCCAGTTGTGCTAACTGAACTACTCCTGAATCTTGAATTTCAATTACATGGTACGACCCCAGCCAATGCATTCTTAGTTTACCTAGGAAATTCTAGAACTTGTTGTCGTACAGTACAACTTTTCCTCCGACCATAAACATTTTGCACTTGATATGGCGGGCGTGCCAAGCCTTCTGTCTGTCTTTCTGGACATTTTGGTGGAATTGTGCTAGGAACCTGTCCTCTTCCAATTCTTGTAGCTCTTGAAATCGCTCTTTCAGTGAGTCTTCTTCTAATAAGTGAAGTGACGATGCAATTAGGAGGCTTGGTATGACAAACTCAGCCGGTACCACTGCTTCCTTCCTGTACACCAGCTGGAACGGGGTCTGGTTGTTTAGTCATTTGACATCTGTTCTGTACACCCACAATGTTGTTGGTATAAGTTCGTCCCAGTCATCTCGATCAACATTGCAGATCTTTGTTAGACCCTTTTCCAGAATCTTATTGAATGCTTCTACTGTACCATTAGCTTGTGGATGGTACGGACTACTATTATGATGTTGTACCATGAAATTCTCTAGCAGAGATCTAATCGTTGCATTGATGAAATGCATACCTTGATCGCTTGTCAGAATTCTCGGGAAACAAAACCTGCTGATGATATTTTCAAATATGAATCGAGCTACTATTTCAGCTGTGAAATCCTTTGCCGGTATCGCCTCTGCCCACCTGGTCAAATATTCTATTGTAGTTATGATATACTGGGCCTGTGAGTGCTTTGCGATAGGTGTAATTGGTCCTATAAAATCAACAACCCACTTTTCAAATGGCTGCAGTGCTTTTACAATGTGAAGTGGTAGCTCATATCTGTGTGATGGACGTCCCGCCCTCTGACACACATCACATTTGTTTACAAAGGCCTTACTATCCATGTGTACTGTCGGCCACCATAAGTCTGCCTAGAGTATTTTCCTTGCTGTTGGTTTCACTTCGACATGCCCACCCGCAACTCCACAGTGGCATTTCCATAGTATGCTTTCCCTCTCATGATCCAGGACCATCTTCGCAAGATTTGGTCTAACCCCATTTTATACAGGTGTACTTCTATTAGTTGATACTCTACTACTCGGACTACTAGATGTATTTTCTGGGGTGCTGTATATTCATTCAAGCACTGTCTTGTTGTCAGAGAGGTTGTTATCTGATCTAAGTAGCCTGGGATGGCTTCTACTCTAAAAATATCAGCATCTGGCAACTGATCATCCAAAGAACCTCCATTTTCTCTGTTTCCTAACCCGGACAAGTGGTCAGGTCCAACGTTCAGCCTTCCGGGTTTCACTATCACCTCGAAGGTGAATTATTGAAACAGTAGGAGCCATCTGCAGATTCTTCCCTCCAAGACCAGTTTGTTAACTAGGTAATTTAAAGCTGAATGGTCTGTGAAAAAAATAAACATATCTCCTAGTAGGTAGTGGTGAAACTTTTGAAGTGGATACACCATTTCTAACACTTCCCATTATGTTGTGGTGTAGTTTCTCTTAGCTTTTGATAGCTTCCGGCTTGCGAAATAAGCTGGGTGATCAACTGAAGTATCTCCTGGTTGAGCCAGAACTGCTCTGAGTGCGATGCTGGAAGCATCAATGTGGACATGAAATTGCTTGTCCCAATTAGGGTGAACTAATATGGGCATGCTTACTAAATTTTCTTTCAAGTTATCTAGGGTTGTAGTGCAATCTTGCGTCTAACTGAACTGCTCCGATTTCCACAACAAATTCTCCAATGGGGCGGTTATCTTCACATAGTTTCGGATGAATCGCCTATAGTAGCCTGTGTGGCCTAGCAGTGATCTCAACTGCTTCATAGTTTCTGGCGCCTCAATATTAATTATAACTGCCACTTTTTTTGGATCAACGCAAACCCCTTGTTTGCATACAACATGTCCTAGAAGTGTCCCAAAGGGTACTGCAAAGATGCACTTCTTTAGGTTTAATGAAATCTGGAGTTGCTTACATCTGTCGAACATTATCCTTAATAACGTTGCATGGTCCTTTAACAGGCTATAGACTATCCATTCATCCATATAGACTTCCAGGAATTTGTGGATGTACTCACAAAATGCTGCTATCACAATTCGTGAAAATACGGTCGGTGCATTTTTCAATCTAAATGGCATTACATGATATGCAAAGGAGCCCCATTTGGTGGTGAAATTTGTCTTCTTCTTATCTTCATCTTCTATCCTTTCCTGATGGTATCCTAAAAATCCATCCTTGAATGAATAAGCCTCATTCCCTGTAGCATTGTCGAGAACCTCGTCATTGAACGGAGTAGGGAATGGGTCATGTATGCACGCATTGTTCAGGCTCTTATAGTCAACATAGACTCAAATCTCAGACTTCTTCTTTTTAATTTGTATGACTATAGGACTTACCCACTCTGCTTCTTCCACCGGGAATATCAAACCTGCCTTTAGCATCTTATCAATCTCTGCCTTGACTTTTTCTTTCACTCTGGGATTCAGATGATAGGGTCTGTGCTTGAATGGTCTTGTGTTGGGCTTCAAATTTATACGCATCTCCCCCATGTCTCCCTTTATTCCTTTCAACTCTGCTACTGAGGATGGGAATAGATATTCATATTCTTGTAGCAGGTTGAATATCTATTTAGTCGTCTTGAAATCCCAATAATCACCAATTGATGTAAGTTTGGGCTTCTCCTCTGTCGCGATGTTCATCTTCTTGGTCTTTAATGGTAACAAATGAATTCCTTCTATTTTCGGTCCTTCTTTTATATCCCGCTCCCCCTCGTTTTCTTCAAAATATAGATGCCTAAGACCTTCTAGATCATCATCATCATCCATTTCGTTGTTTATCAGTTTGCATGCTACCAACTGTCTGATGCCTTGGTTTGGAAGCGATTGTTCTTCCTCATCTTGAATCTCTGGGAAGAACAATACCCTTTTTATGGCCTACAATGCTTGGGTGACTGGTTCTATTTTTCCTTCAAAGGAGAAGCATTGCGTAAATTTATCTGCAACTACTTGCCAAGTATTGGTTCCTCTTTTCTTCTCTTCAGTCAGGTACCACGCTTACGGAATCAAATCTAGTGAATGTACAAAATTCTGTACCCACAGCTCTTCTGGGTATCTGGGATTCTTCCATTGGTCCTCACAATATTTCAAATGTTTCCTAGGGTCCGAGTCCGCTTGGTATATTTCAGTGAATTGTGGTCCTTCTTCTTCCTTGAACCTGGCTTTCAATGTTGTTGCAACTTTGTCCCATCGCGACAAGGTGTTGCAGTGGTTGCTCCACCACCTTGCTGATGTGGATTGTAGAGCCACATCCATGAGTGGACCCTATGGTCCACTGGTACCTTATCTTCTATTCTGGCAATAAAGGTATTGACAGCATTCATATTTGACAGAATTGGAAAATCTCTTACCTCGGTTCCGATCCAATTGGTCCTTTCGTGTTGGTGCATCTTCTTGTATTTGTCTCATATCCCCCCTGCTGCCAATAATCCCAAGCTATCTCTGAGCCTAAGTATGAGATTTGAACACTTCTCCAACTCATAGTCCCCCCCGCTTTTGGTTTGATATAGTCGTTGTTGAGATTGCAACAAGATGATGAGCTTAGTGGAAAGAAGTCGCCTTCACTAAGTGGGCCTGCAGGCTATTTTTGGCGCACAGTCTATTTTTAGTGTCGATCATATTCTATGAGTTGCAGGATGCTATTTTTGGATGGTTGGTCAAGTTGGAAAAATATATGGACTTCTATTTTTAGACATATTGGGCGGAATCTATTTTTAGATTGCCAGTCTAAAAATAGATATGTCGAATATTATTAGCTCTTAATAATATTTGGACTATAAACATTATCTTATTCTCTTGGAGCACTTCAGTTAAGTGCACCGATGTGGCACAGGAGTTGACAGAAGGAATTACGCTATTCCTGAGGGTTAAGTGGAGCTATTGCATGGAGATCTCAGCTTAGAACTCATGTGACAGAGTTTGGTGGAGTTGTAGAAGTAGTTGGTGGAGTTGTGTTCGCTTTAACTCGCTAGACACAAGCTTGAGCTTAAGTTGTATATAGTTTAACTGATTGATACACTAGTGAGAGTGGTGTGAATTAATTATTAATTAATTCACTAATTATTCAAATCATTAATCAACTAAATAATACATAGTTAACCGTGCAATGCATGGACAAGCTTCTGAGACCAAAGAAGAGCAAGTGAAAGAGCAAGGTGGATAACTGCCAGACTATGTTTTGTTGCATGATTTGCAACACACAGTGGTTGGAGATGCCAATGAGGATTGCATGAGCAAGGCTGGACCAATTATAGTTCATTTAGAGCCATTCTTTAGTAGTGATTGTGCAGTAGAGGCAAGCTAGCAGGTGGCAGAGATCGGTGCATGGGATTTTCTAGATCGGACCTGATTAGTGTGTAGCAATTGGAGATTGTACTGAGAGCTTGTGAGGAGCTTTGTATGATGATTGTTACATGATCTCTATGACATATAATATACAGATAGTTGGGGGTTTTCAACTTTAAGATTTCCCATAAATTACTGTGCTCATATGTGTGAATTTTTATGGTTTTAATGTGTACATGCAATTGATTTTATTTCCGCAATTAATGATCAATGGTAGAAGAGATTCTGTATTGTGCATGAAGTCAAATAGTGTGTGATCAGGAGAATCTCGGATGTATAACATATCAGTTATATAATTTCTACATGGTATCAGAGCGATATTGATCATTGGAGCAATTACAAAACATTGAAGCGGTTGAGTTTTGTGCTGGTGGAATTCGAATTTGCAGTAGTATTTTCTTGGTGTTGAAGTTGAGATGTCTTTCAACGGATTGCGATTGGAGTATGCCCTTGAGGGCAGCTCGAATTATATTGCATGGAAGGACAGGATGGAGGCGGTGCTGGATGACAATGGGTTGAAGGAGTTCATAGATGCAAAAATTCCAAAGCCTACTTCTAGTGATGTTGCCGTACTTGACGCATGGCAAAAGAAGACAACAAAGTGTCGAAGGATTCTGTTGGAGGGCGTGAAGGATCACATAGTATCCAGCCTTCATGGTAAGGCTTCTCCATTCTTGATGTGGAAAGCCTTGACAGATTTATTCCAAAGCAAGAGCGACTAGAGGAAGTTGGCGCTCAAGGATAGACTCAGAAACATAAAGATGGAGAAAGGCGACAGTATGCCCAAGTACCTCACGAAGTTCATCCAATGCAAGGATGAGCTGGGAAGTGTGGGGGTGACTGTTGATGATGAGGACTTGGTGAGCTTGGCTATCCTTGGGCTTCCGAAGAGTTGTCATTCCTATCAGGACTCTGTCAATGGTCAGGAGAAATTGCCAGGATGGGAGCGACTTTGGTCGGATCTTGTGCAAGAGGAGATAAGGCAGAGTACCAAGGATGGATCTTCATCAAAGAACTCTGATGAAGAGAATTATGCTTTGGCTACCAAAGCAAAGAAGGGGAAGAGAAGAAAAATTATTCTCAATCTAGTGCAAAAGGAAAGAAGCGGGACTTGTCCAAGGTGAAGTGCTTTCACTGTCACCAACACGGACATTATGTCACTAATTGTCCACAAAAGAAGAAAAATAAGCAGGCTGCTGGATCTGCAACTGGGGAGGCCTTAGCCTCGCAGTTTGAGTTGGATTTTTCACTGATCACATGCTTGGTTTCAAGTGTGATGGGATCAGTGTGGTTTCTTGACAGTGGTGCATCTTTCCATATGACCTGAGACAAATATTTGTTTTCCTTCAATGATCCTGATAAGAAGGATTCAAGTGCAGCCATCGAGATGGGCGATGATGGTAGATACAGTTGACCGGTATCGGGACCATTTCCTTTGAGAGGGAGTCTGGTAAACCTTTCATATTGAAGGATGTCATGCATGTTCCTAGATTGAAGAAGAATCTGATCTCGGTGGCCATGTTGGAAGACAAGGGATATGATGTTGTCTTTAGCGAGGGAAAGGCTTTCATGTGCCGTAAGGCAACTGGTGAAACCCAGAGGATAGGGATTCGAGTTAAGAACCTTTATCAATTGCAGGTAGATGGCTACACAGAAATGGCAGGCAAGGCAGAAGGAGTGGTGAGCCAAGATGAGGGCGAGCTATGGCACAGGAGATTGGACCATCTTCACCATGGTGCTTTGAAAATTTTGCAGCAGATTTCTACCGGGCTTCCCAAAGGTACACTTGCGCAGTCAGATCAGTGCAAGGGATGTACTTTGGGAAAATTTGTGAAAGCCACCTTTCACGAGAAGGATAGTTGCGCCACGACGATCCTTGAGAGAATTCACACAGACGTGTGTGGACCTTTCTCAGTAGCTTCGACAACAAAGAACATGTATTATGTGATCTTTGTTGATGATTTTTCTCATAAGTGTTGGATCTTCTTCATGCAGAAGAAGAGCGAGACATACTCAAAGTTCTGTGAGTTCAAGGCACTGGTTGAGAAAGAATCGGGGAAGCAGCTGAAGGCTCTTAGGAGCGACAATGGTGGTGAATTCATCTCTGGCAAATTCAAGGACTTTTTCGCCGCGTAAGGAATTCAAGAGAGCTCATAGCGCAACTCATAATGCCTCGTAACCCACAACAAAATGGGGTCGCGGAGAGGAAGAACAAAATGATCATGGGTGTTGCACAAGCTATGCTACATGACCAGGGCCTATCGGTGCACTTGTGGGTGAAAGCATGCAATGTTGCGGTTTATGTACAAACTTTTGTCCTCATACAGTACTTGGCATGAGTACACTTGAAGAAGCTTTTACCGGTAAGAAGCCTACTATTTCTCATTTGAATATTTTTGGCTCATTTGTTTACATTCATGCGACAAAGGATGTCAGGAAGAAGCTCAAGCTGATTGCAGAAGTTGGGATATTTTTGGGGTACATAGAAACACCACACACACCACAACAATCGTGTGTATTTTCCAGACATTCTAAGATCAAGCAGCGAATTAGATATCAAATTTCATGAGGAGAAAAGCCATGAAGTGCTCGCTTGAGAGGGTTCCACACTTGCATGCAAATGAGGAGCTATTAGTTCCTAAGGATGAGTCTCAGGATGTGGATCAGCCAAAAGATGAGGTTCATGGAGTGGAAGAGACCACTCAGGCAGCGCCAACCATCAGAGGGCGGAAGCGCACTACAGAAGCTGAGCGACTGGCTCAAGATGCAGAGAAGGTTGTAGGAGCACCTACATCACAGCGCAGACAGAGACAGTCACCTGACCGATATACTGGATACATGGCTCTTATGAGCAAGTGTATCGTGATAGAGCCATCCTCTTTCGAGGAAGCTGTGGAGGACCCCACATGGGTAGATGCCATGGTGGAATAGTATGATTCGATTGTCAGAAACAGTGCATGGGAGATTGTCTCGAGACCGGAGGGTAAATCAGTGGTGGGTTCGAGATGGATCTACAAAGTGAAGCAGTTTACCGATCTAGAGCATTGAGAAGTACAAGGCACATTTTCTCTGTGGCTTCTCACAAGACAGGGGATCGAATTATGAGGAACCCTTGCACCCGTCGCAAGGTATTCTTCCATACGGAAAGCATCCTAGCTCTCTTAGCACAGATGGGATGGCACATTCATCAGATGGATGTGAAGACTGCGTTCCTCAACAGAGTCATTGAGGAGGAGGTGTACATAGAACAACTCGAAGGTTTTGAGATCGTCAGTAGCGAGTCGCATGTGTGCACACTCAAAAGAGCGCTGTATGGGTTGAAACAAGCACCTTGTGCTTGGTACACATGGATAGACAATTATTTCACTTGTCTTGGATTCACCAAGAGTGAGGCGGATCCGTATCTATACCAGATTGTGGTGGAGGGTAAGTTTCTGATCATTGTACTTTATGTAAATGATTTAATTTTGACGGGTGATGAAAATTTGATACTCTCATGCAAGGGTGATCTTGCAAAAGAGTTTGAGATGAAGGATTTGGGCCTCCTTCATTATTTCCCGGGATTGGAAATTTGGCAGTGTAATGATGGATTATTTGTGTCTCAAGGAAAGTATGCCTAGGAGATACTGGAGAAGGTCAACATGCAAGGTTGCAAGCCTATCAACACCTCTTCCAGGCGGTTGGGAGGAAAGCTCATGCTTACATCTACAGAGGTAGTGGATGCCACTGCTTACCAACATCAATAGTCGGTGGGTTCGCTTATGTATCTAGTCAATACACGACCCGACATATGCTATGCTTAACTGATTTTCACAAGCTATGGTTAGCTCAATATGCTCTTTTTGGATGGTGGGTAGCATGTATTGAGATATCTCAGAGGCACATCGGGATATGGATTATGGTACAGACAGTCGGATGAGGTGAAGCTGTGTGGCTTCACATATGTAGATTGGGCAAGGAGCACAACAGATAGAAAGAGCACATCTGGAGGGATTTTCAGTATCAGGTCGACAACAGTTTCTTGGTTCAGCAGGAAGCAGAGATCCGTGGCACTCAATTCAGCGGAGGTCGTGTATATGGCAGTAAGTTTGGCTGCATGTGAGGCTATATGGATGAGAAAGATCCTGGTCGAGTTGTTCGGTTCACACTTAGATCCTACTGTGATATATTGTGATAATCAGAGTTGCATCAAAATATCGGTTAATCCAGTATTTCATGATAGATCTAAACACATTGACATCTGGTATCATCATATCAGAGATTGTATGTAGCGGAAGATCATGTTACTTTCTTACATTCCAATGGAGGATCATGATGCTGATATCTTGACGAAGGTGCTCACCAGGAGAAAATTAGAATACCATAGAGGTAGGATCGGGGTCGCAGATAATCCCTATCTTGTTGAGAGGGAGTGTTGAGATTGCAACAAGATGATGAGCTTAGTGGAAAGAATTCGCCTTCACTAAGTGGGCCCGCAGGCTATTTTTGGCACACAGTCTATTTTTAGACTATCTCTATTTTTAGACATGTTGACCATATTCTATGAGTTGTAGGATGCTATTTGTGGATGGTTGGTCAAGTTGGAAAAATAAATGGACTTGTATTTTTAGACATATTGGGCGGAATCTATTTTTAGATTGCCAGTCTAAAAATAGATATGTCGAATATTATTAGCTCTTAATAATATTTGGACTATAAAAATTATATTATTCTCTTGGAGCACTTAAGTTAAGTGCACAGATGTGGCACATGAGCTGAAAGAAGGAATTACACTATTCCTGAGGGTTAATTGGAGCTATTTCATGGAGACTTCAGTTATAACTCATGTGACAGAGTTTGGTGGAGTTGTAGAAGTAGTTGGTGGAGCTGTGTTCAGTTTAACTCAGTTAGACACAGTTGAGCTAGTTGTATCTAGTCTAACTGATTGATACACTAGTGAGAGTGGTGTGAATTAATTATTAATTAATTCAATAATTATTAAATCATTAATCAACTTAAGAATACATCAGTTAACTACAGTGCATGGACAGTTTCAGTGGAGACCAGTGAAGAGGTAGGTGAAAGAGCAGTGTGACTGTCAGTTGTGACTATAGTGTTGCATGATTTGAAACACACAGTGGTCGGAGATGCAAATGAGGATTGCGTGAGCAAGGCTGGACCAATTCAAGTTCATTCAAAGCCATTCTTTAGGAGTGATTGCGCAGTAGAGGCAGGCTAGCAGGTGGCAGAGATTGGAGCATGGGATTTGCTAGATTGGACCTGAGTAGTGTGTAGCAATTGGAGATTGTACTGAGAACTTGTGAGGAGCTTTGTATGATGATTTTTACATGATCTCTATGACATATAATATATATATAGTTGGGGGTTTTCAGCTTTAAGATTTCCCATAAATTACTGTGTTCATATGTGTGAATTTTTATGGTTTTAATGTGTGCATGCAATTGATTTTATTTCCGCAATTAATGATCAATGGTAGAAGAGATTCTGTATTGTGCATGAAGTAAAATAGTGTGTGATCAGGAGAATCTCAGATGTATAACATATCAGTTATATAATTTATACATGGTATCAGAGCTATATTTATCATTGGAGCAATTGCAAAGCATTGAAGCGGTTGAGTTTTGTGCTGGTGGAATTCGAATTTGCAGCAGTGTTTTCTTGGTGTCAAAGTTGAGATGTCTTTCAACGGATTGCGATTGGAGTATGCCCTTGAGGGAAGCTCAAATTATATTTCATGGAAGGACAGGATGGAGGCGGTGCTGGAGGGTAATGGGTTGAAGGAGTTCATAGATGCATAAATTCCAAACCTACTTCTAGCGATGCTGCCGCACTTTTCGCATGGCAAAAGAAGACAGCAAAATGTCGAAGGATTCTGTTGGAAGGTGTGAAGGATCACATAATGTCTAGCCTTCATGGTAAAGATTCTCCATTCTTGAGGTGGAAAGCTTTGACAGACTTGTTCCAAAGCAAGAATGACCAGAGGAAGTTGGAGCTCAAGGATAAACTCAGGAACATAAAAATGGAGAAAGGCGACAGCATACCCAAGTACCTCACGAAGTTTTTTCCAGTGCAGGGATGATCTGGGAAGCGTGGGGGTTACTGTAGATGACGAGGACTTGGTGAGCTTGGCTCTCCTTGGGCTTTCCAAGAGTTGGCATTCCTATCAGGACTTTTTCAATGGTCGGGAGAAACTGCCAGGATGGGAGCGACTTTGGTCGGATCTTGTGCAGGAGGAGATAAGGCGGAGTACCAGGGACAAATCTTCATCAAAGAATGCAGATGAAGAAAATTGCGCTTTGGCTACCAAAGTAAGGAAAGGGAAGAGAAAGAATAATGCTTCTCAATCCGGTGCGAAAGGCAAGAAGCAGGACATGTGCAAGGTCAAGCGCTTACACTGTCACCAACACGGACATTATGCCACTAATTGTCGACAGAAGAAGAAAAATAAGCAGGCTGCTGGATCTATAGCTGGAGGGGCCTTAGCCTCTTAGTGTGAGCTAGATTTTTCACTGATCGCATGCTTGGTCTCAAGTATGATGGGTTCAGTGTGGTTTATTGACAATGGTGCGTCTTTTCATATGACCGGAGACAAAGATTTGTTCAATGATCTAGATGAGAAGGATCTTGGAGTGCACATCGAGATGGGCGATGATGGAAAGTAAAATCTCATCTGCAGTAGTGAGATAGGCGCTGTGAGGAGGGCACCGACGTGCACCTTTCACTGTTGAAGGATCATCATGTACTTGTTCTAGGGGTTGGAAAGGAGAATAGATACGGTGGCCATCGTTATTTGAAGAGCGAGGGTGCGTGTTTGACGTACGCAAGGAAAGGCTCTGTAACGCGGTAAGACGCGGGCGGGCGTGGCTCGGAGGATGGGGGGTTCGAGTTGGCTTTGTCGGTTGGGTGAGCAAGCAACGACGCGCCGAGCGAGAAGGAGTGGTGGTGGGATGAGAGCGAGCTCTGCCACGGTTGATTCTTCTGTGGAGCTTTGAAAATTGCAGCAGATTTCTCACGGGCTTCCCAAAGGTATTACTTGCGCAATCGGATCGATTGAAAGGATGTGCTGCAGGAAAGGCCCAAAAGCCAACTTTCACAAGAAGGGTGGAAGGGTAATCACACCACGGTGGCAGTCCTTAAGAGAATTCACACAGACTTGTGTGGACCTTTCTCGGTAGCTTCAACGAGCTTGGGTATGTGAGTCTTTGTTGATGATTGATTTTCCGGAAGTCTTTGGATCTGCCATTATGCAGAAGAAAAATAGAGACTTGGCATCTCCAAAGGATGCACGTTTCAAGGCACTGGTTGAGAAATAATCGGGGAAGCAGGTGAAGGCTCTTAGGAGCAACAATGGTGGTGAATTCATCTCTGGCGAATTCAAGGACTTTTGCAGCGCAAAAGGAATTCAAAGAGAGCTCATAACACCTCATAACCCACAGTAGAATGGGGTCGCGAAGTGAAAGAACAGAATGATCGTGGGTGCTGCACGGGTGATGTTGCATGATCAAGGCCTTCCCATACACTTGTGGGATGAGGCATGCAATACTGCGGTTTATGTGCAAAACCGTTGTCCTCACAGAGTACTTGGCATGAGTACACCTGAAGAGGCGTTTTTTGGTAAGAAGCCTAATATTTCTCATTTGAAAATATTTGGCTCACCTGTTTACATTCATGTGACGATGGATGCTAGGAAGAAGCTAGAGCCGACTGCAGAGGTTGATATATTTTGGGGGTACACTGATACACCCCAAAACTATTGTGTGTATTTTCTAGACAGTCAGAAGACTGTTGTGCGATGGGATATCAAATTTCATGAGGAGAAAGTCGTGAAGTGTTCGATTGAGAGGAAGCCACACTTGCATGCAGATGAGGAGCTATTAGTTCCTAAGGATGAGCCTCAGGATTTGGATCAGGCAAAAGATAAGGTTCATGGAGTGGAAGAAACCACTCATGCAGCACCAACCATCAGAGGGCAGAATCGCACTACAGAAGCTGAGCGACTGAGTCAGGATGCAGAGAAGATTGTAGGAGCACCTACATCACAACGCAGATAGAGATAGTCACCTGACCGATATACTGGATACATGGCTCTGATGAGCAAGTGTATCATGATAGAGCCATCCTCTTTCGAGGAATCTGTGGAGGACCCTGCATGGGTAGATGCCATGGTGGAAGAGTATGATTCGATTGCCAGAAACAGTGCATGGGAGATTGTCCCAAGGCCAGAAGGGAAATCAGTGGTAGGTTCAAGATGGATCTACAAAGTGAAGCAAGCAGCTAATGGGAGCGTCGAGAAGTACAAGGCAAGATTTGTTTCCCGGGGCTTCTCACAGATTGAGGGGATCGACTATGAGGAAACCTTTTCACCTGTCGCAAGGTATTCTTCCATACAGAGCATCCTAGCTCTCTTAGTGTAGATGGGGTGGCACATTCATCAGATGGATGTGAAGACTGCATTCCTCAACAGAGTGATTGAGGAGGAGGTGCACATAGATCAGCCCAAAGGTTTCGAGATCTTCAGCAGTGAGTCACATGTGTTCAGGCTCAAAAGAGCATTGTATGGGTTGAAACAAGCACCTCGTGCTTGGTACACATGGATAGACAATTATTTCACCGGACTTGGTTTTACCAAGAGCGAGGCGGATCCCAACCTGTAGCAGATAGTGGTTGAGGGTAAGTTTCTGATCATTGTAATTTATTTAGATAATCTGATACTGAACGGTGATGAACAATTGATACTCTCATGCAAGGCTGATCTTGCAAAAGAGTTTGAGATGAAGGACTTGGGCCTCCTTCATTATTTCCTGTGATTGGAAATTTGGCAGCGCAGTGATGGATTTTTTGTGTCTCAAGGCAAGTATGCCCAGGAGATACTGCAGAAGTTCAACATGCAAGGCTGCAAGCCTATCGACACTTCTCTTCCTGGTGGTTGGAGGAAATAAGATGCTACATCGGCAGAGGTAGTGGATGCCACTGTTTATCGACAGTTGGTGGTGTCGCTTATGTATCTAGTCAATACACGGCCTGACATATGCTACGTAGTTAACCAGCTTTCACAAGTTATGGTTAAGCCTACCAAGCTCTTTTGGAAGGCAGGGAAGCATGTATTGAGATATATCAGAGGCACATCGAGATATGGATTATGGTACAGATAGTCAGATGAGGTGAAGCTATGTGGCTTCACGGATGGAGATTGGGCAGGGATCCCAACGGATAGAAAGAGCACATCTGGAAGGATTTTCATTATCGGGTCGACAATAGTTTCTTGGTACAGTAGGAAGCAGAGATATGTGGCACTCAGTTCAACGGAGGTCATGTATATGGCAGCAAGTTTGGCTGCATGTGAGGCTATATGGATGAGAAAGATCCTGGTCGAGTTGTTCGATTCACACTTAGATCCTACTGTGATATATTGTGATAATCAGAGTTGCATCAAAATCTCGGTTAATATAGTATTTCATGATAGATCTAAACACATTGACATCCGGTATCATCATATCAGAGATTGTGTGTAGCAGAAGATCATGTTACTTTCTTACATTCCTACAGAGGATCAGGATGTTGATATCTTGACGAAGGCGCTCACCAGGAGAAAATTCGAATACCATAGAGGCAGGATCGGGGTGGCAGATAATCCCTATCTTGTTGAGAGGGAGTGTTGAGATTGCAGCAAGATGACGAGCTTAGTGGAAAGAAGTCGCCTTCACTAAGTGGGCCCGCAGGCTATTTTTGGCGCACAGTCTATTTTTAGACTATGTCTATTTTTAGACATGTCGACCATATTCTATGAGTTGCAGGATGCTATTTGTGGATGGTTGGTCAAGTTGGAAAAATAAATGGACTTATTTTTTTAGACATATTGGGCGGAATCTATTTTTAGATTTCCAGTCTAAAAATAGATAATATTATTAGCTCTTAATAATATTTGGACTATAAAAATTATATTATTCTCTTGGAGCACTTCAGTTAAGTGCACAGATGTGGCACAGGAGCCGACAGAAGGAATTACGCTATTCCTGAGGGTTAAGTGGAGCTATTGCATAGATACTTCAGTTAGAACTCATGTGATAGACTTTGGTGGAGTTGTAGAAGTAGTTGGTGGAGTTATGTTAAGTTTAACTCAGTTAGACACAGTTGAGCTAGTTGTATCTAGTCTAACTGATTGATACACTAGTGAGAGTGGTGTGAATTAATTATTAATTAATTAACTAATTATTAAATCATTAATCAACTGAAGAATGCATCAGTTAACTACAGTGCATGGACAGCTTCAGTGGAGACCAGTGAAGAGGTAGGTGAAATAGAAGTGTGACTATCAGTTGTGACTATAGTGTTGCATGATTTGCAACACACAGTGGTTGGATATGCCAATGAGGATTGCGTGAGCAAGGCTGGACCAATTCGATTTCATTCAGAGCCATTCTTCAGGAGTGATTGTGCAGTAGAGGCAGGCTAGCAGGTGACAGAGATTGGAGCATGGGATTTGCTAGATCGGACCTGATTAGTGTGTAGAAACTGGAGATTGTATTGAGAGCTTGTGAGGAGATTTGTATGATGATTGTTACATGATCTCTATGACATATAATATACAGATAGTTGGGGTTTTTCAGCTTTAAGATTTCCCATAAATTACTGCGTTCATATGTGTGCATGCAATTGATTTTATTTCCGCAATTACTGATCAATGGTAGAAGAGATTATGTATTGTGCATGAAGTCAAATAGTGTGTGATCAGGAGAATCTCGGATGTATAACATATCAGTTATGTTGTGGATGATTTTGTCACCCCCCTAGAGACAGCCTAGAGTTGCCATAGACCAGTGCCTAGGACATCTTATATAATTTCAGAAGAGGGAATCAAAGTAGACCCTAAAAGGATAGATGGCATATTGCAAATCAGCCATCCAAGAAGCCTCAAAGAATTACAAATCTTTCATTGGGAAGATTAATTTTTTGAGGAGGTTTATCCCCAACCACGCTGAGCTATTGAAAAAAATTACAAACATGCTTAAGAAAGAGGTAGGTGTAAAATGGACTTTACAAGCTAAACAATCATTTGAACTGGTCAAACAAGCTCTCACTCAAACACCAATCTTAATTAGTCCAGATTTCACCAAAGAATTTTATATCTTTTCTTTTGCATCTAAGCATACAATAGCTGTAGTATTACTTCAAAAGAATGACTTGGGGCAAGAACAACCAATATAATTCTTTAGTAGGGCCTTAAGAGATGCTCCTCTCAAATATAACATCATGGAGAAGCAAGCCTTAGCATTAGTAAAAGCATTAAAGGACTTTAGAGTCTACATTTTACACTCTCACACAATTGCTTTTGTTCCACATATTGTTGTCAAGGATATTCTAAGCCAAGACCTTGATGGTAAAAGGGGAAAATTGATTGCTACTATTCTTGAATATGACTTAGAAATTAGGCCCACCAAACTGATTAAAGGGTAGGGATTAGCAAAAATGATGGCTGAATCAAATTTCCAAGCACCAGATATGAATATGGTAGATGTGTTGGAAGAAGTAGAAGAATTCGCTGCCCCTTTCATTGAAGAAACATTTCTGAATTCTCCTTGGTATGTTGACATTATTTATATGCTTTTGTATTTGAATGCCCCCGTTCTTTGTCTAAAACTAAAGCTATATTTTTAAAATAGAAAGCTTTAAGTTATTGCATCTTAGATGGTGTATTGTATTGGAAGAATGCTGTTGGAATTTTTTTTAAATTTTTACTTGAAGATGATGCAGGAAAAATCATGCACGAGCTGCATGAAGGATAATGTGGAGGACACCTTTACTGGAAGACCACAACAAACAAAATTCTCAGATCTGGTCACTATTGGCCCACCCTTTTCCCAGACAGTCAAAAGTTAGTCATGTCTTGCCATAAGTGTAAATTTTTTTATGGCAAAAGAAAACTCCTTACCTTGCCTTTACATCCTATCAATGTTGAGACCAAGGGAAAATGAAGCTCATACTCAGAGGGATGCATTGATGATGTTTTCAAGGCATGACAGTGTTCACAGGTCACATAATGGGTCCTCCATTGTGCGGGATGGGGAATGGTAGGGACGGTGACAAATTACTGTGTAACAGTCATTATCAAGTTCCTTGAAACAAATATCCTGTCCAGATTTGGTTGTCCCAAAAAAATCATAACTGATAATGCTGCTGCCTTTAAATCCAAGAAAATGGTTTATTTTTGTCATAGATACCACATTACCTTGGGCCATTCTACTTCCTACTATCCCCAAGGAAATGGATTAGCTGAATCCTCCAACAAGAGTCTTATCAATATCATCAAAAAGTTATTGGAGCATAATCAGAAGTCATGGCACAGTAAACTGGTTCATGCCTTATGGGCTGATAGATTAACTACAAAGAAATCAATAAATATGTCCCCCTATCAGCTGGTCTATGGCATGGATGCAGTCTTTCCCACTTCATTAGGAGTTCCAGTCATGAAACTCCTTCAAGAAGTACAAATTGAAGAGAATGATATGCAAAGAAGAATCAACCAAACAATTCATTTACAGCAGACTAGAGAAGAATTCTATGAAAGAACACAGTTATTCCAAGAAAATATCAAGAAGCTATTTGACAAGAGGACTAAGGCAAACATTTCCAAGTTGGAAATGTTGTTCTTAAATGGGATTCAAGAAGGGAAGAGAAGGGAAAACATGGCAAGTTTCAGAACTTGTGGAAAGGACCCTATATTATTCATGCTGAGAGGGGTCACAATGCATTTTTCCTAAGAGAATTGAATGGAGAATATTTATATGGAGGTCCTGTCAATGGCAGAATGCTCAAGCATTACTTCTGCCAAGAGTCATAAGTTTCAAAGCATTTTATTTTTCCCATTGTAAATATAATTCTTAAACATTGCATTCAAAGTTAGAAAAATAAAAATCCAAAAACAATAGAAAAGAGAAAAGAGGGCAGATTGTGAAACAAGAAAGGTATAGCCCCATACCAAAAAGAGAAATAAAGTCTGAAAGTGTGCAAGCTCAAATGCCACTCCTAAAAAAACACACTTCTAGTTAATCATGACTGACTAGTTTTTCAATTTACTACTGATAGGTTAGTGAATTAGATTTTCCGAACAACTCAATCTTGGCTTATCAGTAAGGTAGATTAGGATAGAAAAACTGGTTCTAATAAACTCAAAACTTGAACCAGGGAAGAGAGAAGACAACTCAAAATAAATTCAAAATCAGAGCTGAAGAAAAAGAGAAGGAAGTTTTAATTTTCAGATCTTAAGACTTCGCATTTTGTTTTAAATTTTCTGCCAATTTTAGTCTATTTGCAGCTTGTTTTTATGCCATAGATCAGCAACAAGTTAGACTATTCAATCCTGGCTTTTTTTCTTTTAAATTTCAACTTTTGAATTTAGAGAATAAAGGTCTGTCAGACAGTCTAATCCTCACAGACATTAGTTAGGTAGAGAAGCTTTTGAACTCAACTGTTAAAACTGAGTTCATGGAGGAATAAGATTAGACTTAGATTAATATTTTTCTTTTCAAAAGAATAAAATGTTGTTTAAGAGAGTTTTCCACTCTAAATGCACTCTGAAAAGAAGAAAAAAATGTTAGGATCATTTGGAATGGGTAGGTAGACTTGTTGTTTTGAAATGACTCCATTGTTCTAAATTGCTACAGAGATCATCAAAAAGAAAGGTTGCTGCCCAATGGATTAAGGCACTGGTTTAATGAAAGCTAGAGATTTGCAGCTGAGGTTCTAGACACCTAAACAACCAGTTGTCTTCTCCAAGTGGAGCCACTGTTAGCCACTGATAAATTTTGTTATACCAAAAAGTGGCTAATTTTGTTCTTCAAAAACTCCAAGAGATAATTCCCCTTTGAGAACCTATCATCCTTGAACTTTTTATGAAGATAACTAAACTCTAAGTTAATCTTCAATGTTGTTTCCCCTTTTGTCCATGAAATCTATTGTCTACTAAGAGAAAAAACTGCTCAAGAGGCCTCATTTTCCTTCATTTTCACTTCTCCATTTTCCTTCTTCACTTCATCCATAAACCCTTCCATTTGCCTCTCATTCTTTCGAATTTCCCTTTAAAGCCCTGTAAAATCCCTTTATAAGGTTTGAAATCCATTTTTTACTCTTATCAGAACCCCCAAAAATCCTCTGAAAATCCTTAAAAAATCCTGAAAACAACCTTTTTGCATTAAGGCTTTAAGCCCCTTTTGTTTTAGCCCCAGCTCCTTTTTCCCACATAAAACCCGGAGCCACGACCAGCGCTAAGGCCCAATCGCAAATCGGAGTTTCTATCAATGTTTTCCCTTTTTTATTTTAAAAATCCTCGATGCGATGAGTTTTCTCCCTTTCAACCCCAGATCCAATCTCCACCATTGATCGTTAAAAATCCAACAGCCAGCGCTCAAGTCACATCGCGCCCATAATCTTCCTCCATAACCCCTCCAATTAAATCCCCACCGTTGATCTTACTCCTAGATCTGACGGCTAGTGCTTAATCGCACCACTCAAAAAATGAAGCACCATCCCTTTGCCTCCTCCAATTGCGCTCCTGTGATTCAATCTGGATCGTCGAATCCACAAGAAAAAATGGCCCAGATTAATTGTCCTCTTCCATGGCCCTCTGACATTAAAACCCGTCATTTCATCTTGATCGTTGATCTCTCTAAGATTTAACGGTCCGCGCTTAATCGCATCGCAGGTTTTTCTTTGTGCCTTCCTCTCTCCTCCGCCGATTCGTGATCCCGTGATCGGATTTGGGTTGTCCATTAACCAAGATCTAATGGTCCAAATCAAAACTCACTTCCTTTGTTATTTTATACATCCCGACAATGTAAATTGCTCAGTGAAGATCCACCGTTGATCTCTGCAGATTAACGACCCACATTCATCCTCTTTTCACCCTTTTATAAAATAGTGGGCCCTCTATTTTTTGTGTTCCTCTGCCATTTTCATTTGAAAAACTTACCATTCCTTTATAATTCTTGTTTCTGATAGAAAGTTTTAAAAGTAAATCTTGACCGTCGATCTTCAGAGATCTAAGGTCATTAGGATCCATCTTTCCTCCCTTTACATTTTCTTCATATTTCCCCCTTATCCCAATTATAAATGTTTACCAAAGAAATTCAATGGTCGGATAGTCTTTTACCCCTCCATTGCATGCCGATCTTGCTAACATCACTTGGACCCCACCTATTCTATTATCCCGCAGCTCTTCATATATCGCATACTACCTGCACTGTTGGATCTGGATCATCTAATCCAACGGCCTATAGTCCATATCGCGTTATTTTTGAGCCCATGTCACAGTGCGAAAATTTTACGCGATATAGGTGGTTTTAAAAATCCACGCATCGAACGTAGACCTATATCGCGTTCCAAAAGCTAAAACCACATTACCGCCTCAGAGCTGCGTGAAAACCGCTGCTAGTTTTCCGCCAAAACACTATCCCCCACAGTGTTATTTTGCTTTTAATCCTAGCCATTGATTATCCTAATCTAACGGTTTATATTATAACGTGACCCCTTCGCTTTCCCTTCCATATTTTCTCCCAATGCATTTCACCAAGCAATCTCCACCGTTCATCTTTTTTATCAAACGGCCCGGACTTAATCTAACCCTCATTTCATCCAACCACCTCCCCATCAACCCATCGAGCAATATCGATCGTCAATTAGTCCAGATCGACGGCCATGATTTAACCTAACCTCCAAAGCAGCCTTATCCCATTCCTTCACGGATTTTCTTAACTTTTCTGTGTTTTGTGCAGGTTTTCAAGGTTTCTCCATAGTTTTAAAAGGAAATCAAAGGCTGGGGACGATGATCCCCCAAGCCATTATTAAAAAATAACATGAATATACAGGGTTCAAACAACCATTTTTACCATGTCTCATGAATATTGGTAATATTATGAAAACCCTTCGCGCACCTGCAACACAACTAAAAGACACAGTTAGAGACCATTTATTGAATAATATCAGCATTGAATATGGAATATTAAAGAGTATCAGGGTTTAAAGTTAAAATCAGAGTTTTTAAGAGGATTAAGGCATAAACTCAGAAAATCAAATGCCTGATCCATAGTCAGCAGAGTATGAAGACCCGAAGATGAAGATTAAGCCAAATTAGGCCTAAAACACAGAACTAAAGTAAATTAAAGATGTTTTAGGATAAAACAAGGAAATTTATCAGTCTGAGAAGCCTCCACTGCCACATTAGGGGCTAATTGAATCCTCTCCAGCTACCAAAAGCCACCTGCAGCCTAAACAAATCAATAGAAGGCCTACTTATTGCTTAAACAGAAGATATTTGCATAAAGACACCTGAAAAGTTATTACAAAAGAAAGAACAAATTCTGAAACTATCAAGGAAGTTATTGTAAGGGATAAGTAAGCCTCGAAGTCAATATTTTTTCCCATTAAGCCTAAAAATAGCAGAAACAGAGTACATAGAACACAATCATAATTCAATGCTCTCCTGCCTTAGGCCTTTCATGGTTTTCAAGGCTAGGAGTTGCATTTAGTGTAGAATTTATTGCATTTCAATCCTAAAACTCTTCCACCTCCTCATTTCTTCTATGAATACTTCTGAAGAAGATGAGAAGTTGTTGGTTGATTTCTCACTAGTTGTAATACTAAAACTCTCTAAAATAATACATATTATGTCCGAATTTGAAGAATAAATGGAAGTCTTGGAAGCTTGATGATGTTGTTGCATACTTTTTCTTGAGAAGGCTCTATCACTGGATCCATGAGCTTGGATGTTGGTGAAGTATTCTGAATTGTTTTATGTTTTCTCCTGTTTTCATTTTGTTCCATAAATGCTTGCTACAGTAGGATGAAATTTTTAGGCTAAGAAATGACTCCTAGAAGCACCTTAGACCTGTTCATCCTTCACTGTTTTATGTTTTCTTCTGCTAAGGTATTTTAGAGTCTTCAATCTCTCTCTTTAGTCCTCATGCTTGTTTATTTCTATAATAGTTCAAATAGTTGGTTTCAGCATGATTTATGGTTTTCCCTGCTTTTCTACTATCACTTGAAAGTTGTTATTGAAGTCTCCCTTTGAAGTACCATTGTTTTAAGTTAGTCAAGGAGGTTTGATTTGATCATGCCCTTTGTCCTTACTTGAAAAATTATTTTGAAGGTCTTTATATTTGTGACCATAGATGTTTTTAGGTGTTCCCTCTTCAATGACTGCAATTATCAGTGAATCTTTTGTGTTTTCGAAGTCATTTGAAATAAAATATTTGAGGAAATAGGATGTGCTCCCGAATCTTAGATTTCATTTTAAAAGTTGTTTTAAATTCATTATTTTCTTAAAGTGCAGTTTGTAGAATTCATGGTTAGCCATGTCTATCAAATACCTCTTTATTGTTCAAATTATTCTTTCAAATTCCCTTTGTTGAGAATTCAAACTCTCTTTAAAAATCATTGATGTCCATCTCATTCACAAAACTAAAGGATCCTGTGGCCAAGTTAGATTTTCCCTTTGATATCACATATCCATTGATTAGTTTGTCATGCCCTCTCCTTGACTCCATTGCCCAATGAATCAGACATTTCCCCTTTCCATCTATCTTTCCTAGACCTTTCATGTTATGCTATGTCCTTCAACCAATCAAACAAACAAACACTTGCACTTGATAACTAGTCTAAAACCAATACCCAAAGCAAACAAGATAAACCTTTGCAAACAAATAAATTTGAGAGATCCCTCTTTGAGAACAGGAGGACTAGATCCTGGAACTCTAAAGATTGGTTTGATGTTGCCTTGTCTTTTGATTTTCCAAACTATCAAAACACGGGACCCCAACACCTACCATTTGATCAAATTGTTTAACTTTGTCAGAAATATTCCTTGGGAATATCAAAAAGTGGAAAAAGTTATGTCACATCAAGAGCTTTCAAATCTGCATCAAGTGGAGTAACAAGAGCATAAATAGGAAGTTTACTATAAAATTTTAAAACAGATATTTTAAGCACTTTGAGAACACAAGTAGATGTCTTAAAATCAAAGAAGAATAAATAAGAACAAGATCAAATCTTAGCAATATTTTGTCCAAAGTGTAGGTAAAAACATCCACTTAGAGAATGTACTTTGCAAGGTATACAAGTATGTGGACTTTGTACAGAGAATCACGCAACTGAAAACTGTCTAAAATTGAAAGAGTTGCAAATGGAAGAAGTACAAGGGATAGATTCTCCGTACTATATGGAAACAGGGAGACCTTGGAAACCAAAGATGCCTCAACAATTCCCTCAACAACACTCCTAGAATTATCAGTATCCTCCTCTTAATTCATGGAACACTCCAATGCCATGGCAGGCTTGGCCTCTGCAACAATATCAAAACCAACCTACACAAGGTTGGAGAAGATATAGTTATGTAAACCAGCCACCTCAAAAAATTTATCCTCAACAATTTCAATATCAACAACCATTCCAATACCAAAAATTCCAACAAAATCCTCAATCAATGCCATTTCCACCACAAAATCCTGCACCAATTCTAACTCAACCTCAGCAGCTTCAGCTGCCTTCTAACCAACCACCTCCTAGACCAATACAATTTCCAACTCAGTGAGTAGCTAATCCAAGTAACAAAGTGGATAAACCGGCATACAATGTGGAAGAAGCAACATACTTTTCTACATATTCTATTCTTCCCATACAAGATGTCCGCTTAAGGTCTGGGAAAGTGTTACACAAAGATTCTCCCCCAATCATAGAAGAGCAAACTGAACAAGGAGAAAAAACTCAAAAATCTCAACCAGAAAATCAAATTCAGAGAGGGAAAACCATTATAACTCAAACACCACCCTATATGGAGAGGTTACTACTACAAAAAATTCCAACGTTTCTGCCTAGATTTGATATTTTGGATGAATTGAAAAATACTTATGTCAAAATTCCTTTGTTACAAGTAATAAAATATATTCCAATTTATGCAAAAATAATAAAGGAGTTATGCATTGATCTGAGTAAATTGTGCTACCCTTTAAACCAAGACCCTTTACTTCGGCTGATGTATTATAATTACATCAAAACATTAGTGAACATAAAAATAACATATATGCATGTTGTATATAAGATCGGGAACATAACATGCATTAGCAACATAAGACATTGATAATGGAGTTCATCCAGGAGGGATTACGTCTTTGGGCCTCGGTGTCAAGATGGTGTAGACTGCTGCATTAAGTGTTGTGAATAGCGGTGATGTACATGGATGGTGTTTTCCTTGTCGTACAAGGAAAATTCCCTCACGCAGGATTGGTTGGACCTCTCCATGATATGTTCCACTATAGGAACTCTCATTCACAAAAAGGACTCCTATCAGTATGACAATAACTCACACATAATGACTATGAGTATCCCGCCAACATGGCAACAAAAGGGATCTCAAACAAATATACAAGTGACAATGATTATCCCGCAACATGGTAGGAAATGGATCTCAACATAATACAAATACATGATATAAATTACATCTCACATCGAAAACAAAACAAGATCCCACATCAAACATCAACAGGGATCCATACAACACAATGCATCTCATAGCAAAGAGAAAAAGAAGTACATGGATCACTCTACATATACCTCACATCCTGGAGCTATCTGAAGACAAGGATGATAAACTGTTGGATTTGTCTTGTACCATCAATCTCGTGGTGTCGAATATTTTGAAAACAACTTCTCACACATTGAATGCTGACACGTACAACTTCACTTAGAAAAGTGGCTGAAAAACATAAGGCTCATATGAAACATATGATTGCACCGTTGAACTCGTGTCGCCGAGAGGTGTAGGATCGACTGAAAATTTGGTGAATTCTGACAAAGTGAAAATCTGGGCCTTAGGGAATCTTTAGATTCCCTATAAATTCCTCAAATATGTTGCTCCACAAGGAATCTAGAAATATGCAACTCAAAACAAGAATCTGATCTCACCATTGAGATCCTTGCGAAATTTCAAGAATAATGAGTAAATATGCAACTCAAAACAAGAATATGATCTCACCATTGAGATCCTTGCGAAATTTCGAGAAGAATGAGTATAAATTTGACCTAATTATGACACCAGCGAATTTAGGCCTCCAAGGAATCTGAAAAATTCCTTCAAGATTCCTGAAGATTCTTCTCCACATGGAATCTTCAAAACCGTTGCTCAAAAGGAAAATCTGGGTGCACCAATGCGCTCCCTGCGAAATTCTAGTTAAAATGCATATAAAGTTTAATACATTCTAAAAATTTTACCTCCTTGGGATCAAAAGATTCCCTTGGCATCAAGAAGATTCTCTCAAACTGCATGCATCATCCTGCCTCGAACTGCATGTCCGTCTGTCGTCTGACCTGCATTCTCTTTGCTCACAACTCCATTGGCCTCCCTGTGCCCTCATCTCTCATGTATTCTCCATCATTCTCCATGGTTTCCTTGAACCATTTGAATGGAATTTTATAATAAAGTGTGAGAATGAATAAGACAAAGTGTGAGGTTGGGACATTGGCTAGCATAATCATATTAATATAGTTGTTGTTGGGAAGTTTTGAGTTCAAATCCCATTGAGTCCAAATATTGTTTTAAAACCCAATTTTAGTTTTTTTTTTTGTAAATTTAGCAGTACCTTTCCATTTTCTATTTATCAAAATATAAGCAGGTTGCAACAAAACAAAAATTGATAGCCTCAACCTGCCCGAAGGAAACCAGCTTTGTTGGCCATCTTAACGAGTTAAATGCCATCTATTATGGATATAGTTTTAATCTCCTATAAAATATTGATTCCATTTTATTGTATCTACCGAAGTCTAACAAAAAACACTAAATGTAAATGCAATCCGCCAAAAGCATAAAACTTAAAAAAAGAGCAACATTGAATCAATCATCTGAGGACTCGACTGGTGTTGGGTCTTTGAAACTAGAGCCCAACATGTCCACTTGATTCATATTTTGTAGTTGCCTCTCGATTATTCCCAGTCGAGCTATTGCATGATGTTGAGAAATTCGAATGTCTTGAAGTTTCTTTTTGATATCCTGTAGAACTGAAACAACCTGTGGGTCTCCTCCCATTTTCTGAAGGCTCATGATAGCCTTTTCTAGAACACATTAAGTTTCCAGTAAGTGTGAATAGACTGGTGAAAAAGGGACAACCATCCTCTAGTATTCCTTAGATCAATAATGAAGTCCATTTCGTTTTCCTATATTTCTATCTCTTCCTCTTTGTGGCCGCATTCTCTCTCCCATCCCTGAATGAGAGTGCGGACTTGAGGGGGATTACCTATAGTGTAGACTTCAAAAAGGTTCTCCATAACCTCTTTTTTGGATTTCCTGACTCGCTTGCTAGAGCCTGCAATGGGTTTGACCTGCTTTTGCTTTCCTTTTTCCCTTCCCTGTTGTTTTGCAGAATGTCCTTTTTCCATTGTTGTCTGTCCACGTAAAATCAGGAGTCTAATTTTCCACAGATTCTCAGATAGATATTTGAAAGGACCTGTTTTTACTTTAGAGAACCCTGTATATGGAAAAGGAAAGTCAATAAATTTTTTTATGTAACTTTAGGTAGGGCCCACTGCAGTGTTGTTCATGTTGAGGGTGGCAGACATGGTATTTCTAGGACTAGACTGGAAAAGGAGAAGGTTCATATGACGTGATTCCAGAAAATTTAACATGCGAAGACTCAATTACAGATGAAAAAAACAGAACAGAATAAATTTTGGAATATAATGATAGAGCAATCTCAACAAACGGGGGCTTTCATTACCCCACTGGTATTTCGAAAATCCCTACAGAAAAACTAGATGGTGAACAGAGAAATGAAATAGAGAGTGTGTGATATAGCCACTGCCAACATAGATACCAGCCTGTTCCTGCTTGGCCATACTTGCAAGCTCATACGCTTAAGAGACAAAAACCCTCTTAACCCAAGACCTACCCAACACCCTTCCTATCATTGCAGAATTATAACCCATACCTATCATTACAGAATTATAACCCATACCCAGCACAGAAGCGGAAGGTAAAATGACATGACAGGGGGTTCGAAAGTGAGGAATGACCGCAGGGGCTGGGAAAAGCAGCATTACAATTTCATTCTTCAAGCATCGTAAAAAACAGTAAACTGTAAATTCCTGGAATCATCAAGCTTACGACCAACAAAACCAGACTGCAAAGTATACCAATAACCAAAAATGACCGAATAACTAGAAGGATGGGTCACATGCAAACTCTGACACATTCAATTTCCATATTTAAAATTAAAATAGGGGTCTAGAACAGAGGAACTACCCCTTGCTATAGGAATTCTGAGAATAACAGTGCTAGCGCTCATCCAAATGACTTCAACAATCATGTTAAGGAGATGGAGAAGATACAAAACATGCCAGGTAGCCTACATATGACGCGAACCTTCTTCCTTTGCCACTGCTCTTTCTCCCAATTGTCGTCCGGGAAAAATGTTGCCTTTCCAGCTTGCAGCTTGCCTTAACCCTCATTCCCAATGACACTATTTCCAAAAAAAATCTGACATTCTTTGGTCGCTTCTAGCTACTTCTACAGTAGGTATTATGAGCCAGCGTGTGACCATATCATGTACCTTATGTTGTTTCCCTTATATGGGATCTCCCATGTGGTGCACGCACGACGCCACGTGCCACCTCCACTATCCTCCAGTCTACCTCTGCATGGCACCCTGATCAGGGGAAAACCCAATTTTAGTTTTAATATAGTTTTTTCAAACTATATAATATATGGAATTCGTATCTCCATATCGTAACGACTCACAAAAACAAAAATGGAGATTTTGTTTAATATGGAATTTAACAATACTTAATATGATTTTTGTTACATAACAATTTACCATATTTAAATTGATTTTGATTTTTTAATAAATATATTTAATATATAGTTATTTTTTTAATGATTTTTTTTCTTTTATGTGGGAAATTAAATACAATATTGTTTTGTCTTTTCTCAGGGGAAAGGGGCCAATGGAGGAGTGCCATGTGTCAACAATTGAGGGGATTTTCATGGGTCCCACGTGCTTACTGGGATGCCATGTGGAATACTGTGGGCCCCACTTCCCTTGCCTTAAAAAAACTTCAAACTTCTCTAACCTTCTTATACAAGCTCAGATTGATGCGTCATTCACACAGTTGCGATGAGGGCAACGAAATCTTCAATTTGAACCTGGTTCAAGAGCAATCC
This sequence comes from Pinus albicaulis, assembly GCA_034641835.2. NCBI lineage: Eukaryota > Viridiplantae > Streptophyta > Pinopsida > Pinales > Pinaceae > Pinus > Pinus albicaulis. Next base: position 159,335,455 of record CM076582.1, on the reverse strand, counting down.
AAACACTTTGATTTTTGAGCTTTCATCAGCCCTCTTTGTCTTGTGTGTGTCTCTTGGAGCCACCTGGATCAATCCTCCCCATTGAGGAGATTTTGGTCCTCCAAAAGCATCAACAGTAATCTGCAACTAATGTGTACTATGTCTGCACCACAAGTGTCCCGAAAAAGGTCACCCTTCCATCTCCTTCACCTTTTTTCTTCGAAGCCTTAAGCGATGAACCGACACCTGCATCATTTTGAAAATTGTAGTACAATCTCTTGCAAATTACATGCTCAAATATGAAAAACTATGATCCAAGAATTTCCATACTTGCCACGAGTTTAAAACATGTACTCAGTGTTCAAGCTTACATCAAAATGGAAATCACACCCCAACTATCATTGCAATACTAGAACATCATTGTCGCATGGAAAGTGATGGACAATCGCATCATCAATTTTACAAAAGAAATGCAAAACATGACTTATAAAACAAGGCCAAAATATCATTGTTGTTGAACAAGCGATGGCAAAACACATCATCACTTTTACAGTTAAAAATGGAACATATGATTTACAAACATGGCCATGACAAGCTAACATATCTAGAAAAACAATCTATAAAAACCACTCTTTAGCAAAGTGAATGGGCCATTCTCCTGTGGGGAATTTTCTTGTCGATCAACTCTTTCGACTGGTTTCTACACAGAAATTTTTTCTTTAAGGCGCTGCTCTGGATGGAGTCTTAGCACATGGCTCTTTTATGGCCACTTCGGTCGCAATAACTGCAATGAGTCTTCTTCCTCTAGACCTGCTTAACCAGTTTCTTTCCTTTCTGTGGAGAAGGCTTTCCATGCCTCATTCTTCTTTGTGCTACCATCCTTTTCCAATAGTTACAAATAACATGGTTACGTAAACCACAAAAATGACAAGTTTTTTGATGCCATGATTTATGACCAGGATTAGAAACATTCTTATAATCAAAATTCAGTCTGGAATAGAGATACTTGTTATACCTTCCCTATTTGTCTCTGTTGTGATCATGGTGATGAGAGCTTGCCTCAGCTCTTTCGCTGCAACATGCACTACCATGAAATGATGGTGAAGTGTTCCCATCAATCCTCTTCCTTCGTGAGTTAAACAATGTCTGTTTTCCTCTTATGTCCTTTGAGAATCCTCCTTCAGTGTATCCAAAACCTGCATAGAGAGGTCTATGCACAACCTCCAATGGTTGTGTTATGCCTTGGCCACGAATGCCAAGTCCTCCTCCTTTGTACCCCATCCTGGTAAGGAGTCTCATGACGGTTCCTATAATGGGTATCTCCACACTTCCAATACAAATGATATCATATGAAGATGAAACTGAAGAGAAATCAACATTGTTTACCTTAGCTGTGGATTTGGAAATAGGTGAAGAGGGCTTCTCTGAGCCTTCATTGTGCTTCACTTCCTCCAAGGCCTCTATCGCGGCTTGTAGCTGAAGCTGGAATCGTCGCTTCTCCTCCGTCTCTTCCTATAGTAGTGTCTTCAATGCCTCATGCTTTGCTTGAATATTTTCATCATGGCGCTTCAATTCTTACAATACCTCTGTTGTGGCTTGCAATTGAAGCTGCACTCATTGCTTCTCCTCACTCTCTTCTTGTAGGAGTGTTTTCAACTCAGCATTCTCTGTTGCTTGCTTTTCATAAGCTTCATACAACATGTTCGCTCTCTAGAACACCCTGAGCATGGTATCGTACATGTCTTTGGCATCCTCCATTGCTAAACTCAGTGAATGTTCAATAGTTCACACCTGTAATACAAATCAGCAAGAAGACCACTCTAATACCACTTGATCCAGGTAAATTTCGCTACCCTTTAAACCAAGCCCTTTTACTTCGGTTGATGTGTTAGAATTACATAAAACCATTATTGAACATAAAAAGAACATATATGGATGTTGTAAATAAGAGGAAAATAACGAGCATTAGCAACATAAGACATTGATAATAGAGTTCGTCTAGGAGGGACTACGTCTCCAGGCCTCAGTGTCAAAATGGTTTAGGCCACTGCATTAAGTGCTAGAAAGAGTGATGTTGTACATGGATGGTGTTTTCTTTGTCGTAAAAGGAAAATCCCCTCACGCAAGAATGGTTGGACCTCTCCACGAGATGTTCCACTAGCGGAACTCTCATTCACAAAAAAGACTCCTATCAGTATGAAAATAACTCACACATAATGACTGTGAGTCTCCCGCCAGCATGGAAAAAAAATGGATCTCAAACAAACATACATGTGACAACGAGTATCCCGCCAACATGGAAGTAAAGGGATATTAACATAATACAAATCCATGATAGAAATGACATCTCACATCAAGAACAAAAAAAGATCTCACATCAAACATCATCAAGGATCCATACAACACAATGCATCTCATAGCAAAGAGACAAATAAGTACATGGATCACACTGCATATACGTCACATCTTGGAGCTATTTGAAGACAAGGATGATAAACTGTTGGACCTTGATTGTACCATCAATCTTGTGGCATTGAATATCCTGAAAACAACTACTCACACATTGAATGCTGACACCTGCAACTTCACTTTGAAAAGCGGATGAAAAACATAAGGCTTAGGTGAAAATTTTGACTGCACCGTTGAACCCGTGTCGCCAAGAGTTGTAGGATCGACTATCAATTTTCTGAATTCTGACAAAGTGAAAATCTATGCCTTAGGGAATCTTTAGATTCCTCAAAGATGTTTCTCCACGAGGAATATAGAACTCTGCAACTAAAAACAGGAATCTGATCTCACCATTGAGATCCTTGCGAAATTTCGATAAGAATGAGTATAAAGTTGACCTCATTCAGACACTGATGAATTTCGGCGTCCAAGGAATTTGAAAGATTCGCTCAAGATTCCTGAAAATTCTTCTCCACAAGGAATATGAAAACCCGTTTCTCAAAAGGAAAATCTGGGTGCACCATCGTGATCCCTGCGAAATTCTGGTTAAAATGCATATAAAGTTTAATACATTCTGAAAATTTTACCTCTTTGGGATCAAAATATTCCCTTGACATCAAGAAATTTTCCCTCGAACTGTGTGCACCATCCTGCCTCGAACTGCGTGTCCGCCTGTCGTCCAGCCTGCCTTCTCTTTGCTCATGGCTCCATTGGCCTCCCTGTGCCCTCATTTCTCGTGTATTATCCATCATTCTCCATGGTTTCCTTGAACCATTTGAATGGAAATTTATAATAAAGTGTGAGAATGAATAAGAAAAAGTGTGAGGTTGGCATATTGGTTGGCATAATCATATTAATATAGTTGATGTTGGGAGGTTTTGAGTTCAAATCCCATTGAGTTCAAATATTGTTTTAAAACCCAATTTTAGTTTTAATATAGTTTTTTCAAACTATATAATATATGGAATTCGTATCTCCATATTGTAATGACTCACAAAAACAAAAATGGAGGTTCTTTTTAATATGGAATTTAACCATATTTAATATGATTTTTGTTACATAATAATTTACCATATTTAAATTGATTTTGATTGTTTAATAACTATATTTAATATATAATTGTTTTTTTTAATGATTTTTTTTTTGTTTTTATGTGGGAAATTAAATATCATTTTGTTTTGTCTTTCCTACAGGGGAAAGGGGACAATGGAGGAGCGCCATGTGTCAATATCTGAGGGGATTTCCATGTGGGTCCCACGTGCTTACTGGGACACCATGTAGCATGTTGTGGGCCCCACTTCCCTTGCCTTAACAAAACTTCAAACTGCTCTAACTTTCTTATATGATCTCAGATTGACGCGTCGTTCACACCGTTGCAATCAGGGCGAGGAACTCTTAAACTTGAACCTAGTTCGAGATAAATCGGAACACTTTGATTTTTTATCTTTCATCAGCCCTCTTTGTCCTATGTGTGTCTCTTAGAGCCACCTGGATCATGCATCAATAAAACTGGCAGTATAAAAGGAGATCCGCCCACAATCCAAGTCATCGGTAGATTAGCTAGTCTCATGTCTACAAAGACAACAATTGAAAATATATATTGACCTTGGGATCCCTATGGTTACCATCTCGATCAATAGTTTTTTAGTTCCAAACACTTTAATAGATTTGGGAGCAGCTATAAATTTTATGACTACATAGACTATGAAGCATTTGAACTTGAACAATATTAGACCTACTACTACAATTCTAGAGATTGCAGACAGATCTAAAGTTGTACCAGAAGGAATATTAGAATATATCATTGTCTCACTGGATTCATGGGAGTATCCTGTAGACTTCCACATTTTGCAACCAAAAACAAATTTAGGATGCCATCCTTTAATTCTAGGCAGACCATGGTTAGCTACTGCAGATGCCTTCATTGGATGCAAATTAGGAAGTACGATTATTGCACATGGGGATGAAAGGAAACATGTTACACTCTATCCTCCAGCACAATATCCTTCTTTACTATCATGGCTTGATGGACAAGAACAACAAGAAACTCATTTTTTTCTTAGTATTAATCAAGTCTATAATTTCATAGAAGAGGAAGAAAATGAGGATCTGTTAGACCTTTTCATCTCAGAACCAGATATTTCAAAGCAACTTAGAATATCACGATATGAAGCTGCAAGTCATATTTTAAATTAGTGTTTCCAAGAAAATTGTACTATTCAATCACTGCAAAATTCATTTGAAAGTATTTTCCTGTTAACTCAATTAATAATTCACAGAGTAAAATCGTTGAAATCAGTCCTGGAAGGAATTTGAATATTGGTAATAACTTACAATCGTCACAAGAACAAGAGGTAATAGCACTGTTATAGAAATACTTAAAATATTTTTCCTGGGATTACACAGACATGCAGGGGATTCATCCAAAGACATGTATTCACCACATTTACATTTATGATCATATCAAACTATTGAGACAACCATAAAGAAGAATTAATCTTATGATGAAGGAAATAGTGAAAGAAGAATTTCAGTAATTGTTACAAGTTGGATTCATCTATCCTATTTATGATAGTCAATATGTTTCTCCCTTAGTTGTGTTGCCTAAGAAAAATGGAAAGTGGAGAATATTTGTAGACTATAGAGAGCTCAATAAATCCACATTAAAATATCATTTCCCTTTACCATTTATTGATCGAGTACTAGATTCATTAGCTAGGAAGAAATTATTTTATTTTCTTAATGGATTTAGTGGATACAATCATATTAAGATAGCACTGGAAGACCAAGATAAAACAACATTTACTTGTCCATGGGGAACATATGCATATAATGTTTTTCCTTTGGGTTATGTAATGCGCCTGCTACTTTTCAGAGAGCAGTCCTTGCAATATTTGCTGATATAATCCATGAATGTGTAGAAGTTTACATGGATGATTTCCCTGTATATGGCGGAACATTTGATGATTGTTTAAAAAATATTGAAAAAGTTTTGAAAATATGCATAAAGACAAATCTATCTCTCAGTAATGAAAAATTATTTATGATGTTAACTGAGGGGATAGTGTTGGGACACCATATTTTTTCTTCAGGAATTAAAGTGGACCTAGCAAAAATACAAGTCATTGTGAAGTTAATTTGAACACAAAAGGAAGTAAGAATTTTAATGGGTTATGCAGGCTATTATAGGAGATTCATTGAAAATTTCAGTAAAATAGCTCCACCTCTATTCAAGTTACTTGCAAAATATGTTGAATTACAATGGAAAAATAATTGTTAAAATGCACTTGAAATATTAAAAGAAAAATTGTCAGTTTCACCCATTCTTCGAGGACCAAATTGGTCATCGCCATTTCATATATCTACTGATGCATCTGACACTGCTATAGGAGCATCACTTGAGAAGAAAGATAACCAGTTTAATTATGTCATATACTTCATAAGGAAAAACTTAACACCGACAAAATTGAACTATACAATTACAGAAAAAGAAATGTTAGTTGTAGTGCATGCAATTAATAAGTTTATGCATTACATAACAGGTTATAAATTATTCATTCACATAGATCATTCAGCCATAAGATACTTAACGAACAAATCAATTACAAATGGCAGAATTACTAGATGGTTGTTATTGATGCAAGAATTTAACATCACTGTAAAAGATCGATCAGGTAAGGATAATCAAGTAGCAGAATTTCTATCAAGGCTTCATTCACCTGGTGATCCAAATCATGTTTCAAATAATTTCCCAGATGAACATTTATTTTATATAATTGTTAAAACTCCATAGTTTGCAGATGTAGCCAACTATTTATTATCTGTAATACTACCATCCCATTTCACAAATAAATAGAAAAGAAAGATAATTAGAGAAAGTGCTAGATATAGTTGGGTCAATGGTGACCTCTTTTATACTAGTTATGATCTATTAATAAGAAAATGTATTAGAGAATATGATATTCTAGATATTTTGAAAGCATGTCATGATGAGCCATGTGGTGGTCATTTTACAAACAATCGGATGACATACAAAGTGCTCAAACTTGGCTACTACTGGCCAACAATATTCAAGGATTCCAAAGCCTATGTTAAGAGATTTGACAACATCCAAAGAACTAGAATACATATGGTATTAGATGAAATGCCATTAAAGTCACAAGTACTCATAGAACCATTTGAGCAATGGGCTTTAGAATTTGTGGGACCAATAAACCCACCATAAAATAGAAATAAGTACATCCTAGTATGTACAGATTATGTTACTAAGTAGGTGGAGGTAAAGGCAGTATCAAGAGAAATAGAAGAAATAGTGGTTTCTCTGTTTGAAGAAATATTTGTAAGGTTTGGAGTTCCGAGACAAATTTTTACAGGCCAGGGAGCATAATTCACCTCCAAGCTTGTAAGGTATCCTACAGAAAAGTACAAGATCAAACATAGAAAATATACTCTGTACTATCCCCAAGAAAATGGACAAGTGGAGTCCACTAACAAAGTTTTGGAGAATATCATGACAAAAACTATGCAAATGAATAGAAAAGGCTGATTGGAATATTTAAGAGATGCACTATGGGCATACAGGATCACATGGAAGAACACAACTGGATTCGGTCCATACCATTTGGTATATGGTAAGGAATTCCTGTTACCCATAGAATTTAAAATACATGCATATAAACTTGTAGCAGAATTTGTAATGGAACTATATAAAGCACAACAACAATGAGTGATTCAATTCAATGAGATGGATGAAATATGACAACATGCAGTGGAGCATACATCTCTAGTGCAAGAACATAGAATGAAATGGCATGATCGATTCATCAAGAATAAAGTTTTTCAAATGGGAGACTGGACACTATTGTTTGACTCCAATTTTAAAGATTTCAAAGAAAAGTTTACAACTCATTGGCTTAGGCCTTATGAGATAGAAGAGATCTTTGACAATGAAATAGTCAAAATAAAAACAATAGATGAATCATTAATTTCATTTTTAGTTAATGGACATAGGCTTAAAGTCTGCAATAAGCCTATCAATAAAGAGGATTTTCTGAAAATAATTTCAACATAAAATGATATGTAAATAATGGAACAACATAATATGCCTTCCTTACTTCCATAAAAATACAAAATATAAATAAAAAATAAAAAATAAAAAATATATAAAAATAATAAAAGTGTTTGGTTGTGAAAATCCAGGAGACTAGCATAATACAAACTTGAATTCATATCAGAAAAGCAACTTCTCTATATTGTTTTTTGTTTACTTCAATATGATTTTGCAGAGTTAATCCTCCAAGACATGCAAGACTTGAGGACAAGTCTTAACATTAGCAAGGGGGAAGTTTGTAATAAAACTATGCAAATAGTTTGAGCAGCTGTGTTGCAGAAGGAACCTGAATTACATGACAAAAGGGACCTGATACATCATTGAAAATATTATGCATAAGGGACCTGAGACGTCATTGAAAATATTGTGCATAAGGGACCTGAGATATCATTGAAAATATTATGTAGAAGGGACCTTAATTATATAACAGAATAAACTTGAAACATTGTTAAAAATTACATGTCAAAAGGGACCTGAAACATTATTTATAATATCATTGAAGAAGGGACCTGAATAACATAAACATTCAAGCCTAAAGTACATGTCAGAAGGGATCTAAAACATCAATTACAAACTACAGGAGGGACCTCAACAACATCAACATTCAAAGATCCCGAATCAATACCAGATGCGAAAACTTGAAAGCAGAAATAAGTCTCTACATTTCAATATATCCTGGAAGAACCATCGTTATGATAATAAAGAGATTTTTACCGGAGGACATCATTGAATAGTATTGAAAATAAAGCTATTTATGGGAGTACAAGTATAGTAAGTGAAAAACATTTTGCTCTTAAAATCTTGATTTTTTTAATTTTCTAGAAGTTGTTTTGACTAATTTAGCTTGATATGCATACCATTACATTTTACCTATATCCTACCTACATTTCAAAACACTACCTTCATTATCTTACCCATCATAATAACATTCATTATAATCATATTCCTATTCATTACCCCTTTACTACATTTACCCTCATACAGTAACCATCATTCCATATACCATCACATTAATCCTAATCATTTGCTTAAGCATATGGATCAAAAATTAAAAGTTCAATATTTGAATTCTTATTGACCTAAAAAAATAACAAAGGTTAGTGTTATACTAGAAAATTTAATTTAAAACTAATCATTCTAGGGTAATTTTAAAATTAAATTAAAAATATTGAAACCTAAGCTACAAGCGCAATATGCAAATATATATCATATGATAAGGCTAAGGTATAGAATGAGCGCACAATACAAATGACAAAACCCAAGTTGAAATGCAAAAACAATGTAATGAACACAAATTATGATGCATATCGATTAAGGTATGGACATGTAAAGCAATGAAGGTGACTATGAGTGAAGAACAAAATAGCAGAGAACGTGGGTTATGGTGACAGGATCTATGCAGACACCATGGAGAAAGGATGTCATGCAAGTTAGAGGAACAAAGCCATGGAGGCATATGAGTCAAGGGTCGGCATGAGAAACGGTCAACATATATTCAAAAATCAAACCCTATGCAAATGCTGAAGCCTCTGCCATTTAAAACTAACAGACCTTTGTATTGCATTCTTCTTTCACCATTGCATCCATTACCAGGCTTAGAGAAAGGAAGTTGATGTTGTGCAAACCATTGGCACACGTTCAAACACCTCGTGAAAAATGAAATTGTTGAAGAAAACGCAGAGAGGCTATGAAGGAAATGGAGAAACTTAAGCCGAGAAGGAAGAAGCATAAGAAATAGCAAAGGGGGTGCAGAGAAATAAGAACAATGCGCATTGATGTTAACAGAGAATGGAATCTGAGATATCTGTCCATTGTGTTTATCAAAGACTCCAACAAATTGCAAAAATCTAGTGGAGAGAAGAGGTAAGCACTAACTTCGGAATTTCCTCACTGATAAACAAATCTTAAGAATAAATGAAACTAGGGATTGTGTGTTGAACAAGAGTTAAACTACAAGTTATAAGTTTGAGTTTCTACCACCGTTTAGCCTAACTCTGCCACCTATTAGAACATGAGGATCCTGAGATGTCAAAGAGGAGTTTTAACATTAGTGATATTGTGGAAACGCAGGGATACGAGGCTGAACTCAAAGAAATCCTCAGGATTGTTCCAAAGCAGGTAAAAAGAAATTGAACTCCTCCACACCAGCCATAGAATTGTCACATATTTAAAAAAAAAATAGATTATTACATAGTGAGTGGAATTTTAAAAACGTAGTGAGCCATTTGATGTTGTTTTATATACACAGTAAGTTGGCATTTTTTTATTTTTTTATGCAAACAATGAGCCTAAATTGTTTCAGTTTGAATGCATAATGAGAATTTGTCTCTGTAGAGGAAGGACTAAGTATGAATTCAAAGAGTAGGACACTCTGGGATGAAACTTTTTTAAAATTTTACACGGTAAATTTAGAGGCAGAGAATTCCACACCAAAACAGAGGATATTTTTTTAAAAATTTGATAATACAGAGAATAGAAAATGAGAGATAGAGTAATAAAAACATTTTTACAATGTTTTTATGATCTTTCTATATAAAAATTTTGTGTTTTTATCAGTTTTTGGAAGCAGTGGGCTCATTTTTGTAGAAGAAGAGAGGTTGAAGAAGATTGATTTCATTTATTTTTGAAGAGCGTCAGAGAAGAGGTAAGCCTTATCATCATGAACAAAATGCCTGAATAATTTAACAAAGATATATATGTGTGCATAAATTTTATTTTAAAGATGAGAATGTTGATAGTGCAAGGTTACATAAATTGGTTTTCAGAGCATATGGCTACTAGAGTAGAACCAAATGATTTCCAGATAGAGCATTGGGGAAAGGAGACCATAGAAAAATTTTATCAAGCTGGAATAATAGGCTTCCTCCAAAAATTTAATGGGCACAATGAAAGTATCACCAAGGAGTCCATAAACAATTATTCACAGGATAAAACCATGGTGGGGAACCTAGTTATTTCATTAAGTTCAGAATCCATTTGTCAGGCTTTAGATCTATCACTGTTAGGGGAACGATATCATAAGGGCTTACACTTCAAAGATAAATGGTGGACTTTCTTTTTGGAGAAAAATAGGAAGGGATCATTTGATAGAACTAAGGGCATCTAGAGGGAGTGGTTTAATGAGCCATGGGTAGAGTTGGTGTTAGTTATTCAAAGATTTTTCACATGTGACATCGGACATAGTGTAGTGCATCTTTATCATATCATATTGCTCCAACATATAAAGGGAGAAGTGAAAGTCAATTTTCCATACTTCTTATCCAAATTTTTTTTTGAAATGATAGAGAATGTGAGGAATGAAAATAAACCCAAGGAAGCACAAATATACCACCAGGGACTTATCAAGATCTTGTAGAATATCAAATGAAAACCAAGGGTGTAGTGTGGAAAGATTTTTCAACTCAACATCATTTTTAGGAACAAATCATAGAGGAGAAGTTTAAACAAATTCATGAAACAATAAGTATAATTAACTCACCTCTTTATCCTAGGAAAAGGTCCAATAAACAACATGATACTATCATGGTTGAGAGAGAAACTATTGGAAATATTTTCATTTATGGAAAAGGAGAATAAAGGAAAAACACCTGAACTATATCACTATGGCAAAGGAGAAGAAAGAAGAACCAGCAAATAGGCTAAGGAGACAGGCAAGAGGCAGCCCAGGCAGCAGAAGCATCAGAGGAATTAGAGGCAAAGTAGTGAGGTTGAAAGGGCACAGTCATGCAGAGAAACAATCATGCAGTGAAACAATCATGCAGAGAAACAATCATGCACTAACATGCACAGTCATGCACCGCCTGTGCACTGTCATGCACAGGAACTAAATACAGCGAATCAATGCAGAATAATGAATTTAGAAGCAAAGGTGAAAGGGTTTATGTGCGATGGAAATGAGATTGTAATGAAAAGCAAAATGGATCGAAGTAATGCACGTAGGAATGGAACCTTGGGTTGAAGGAATAGAAGCACACAAGAGGATGGAGGTTAGAACCCTGAACATGCAACGGAAGGTTGATATTTCATATCGCAACAAAAGCGATGATTCATTGTTATGTAGAGCTATGAAATCGAATGGAACGATGGAGTGGACATAATGGAAGGCATGGCGGAACCATGACGTAATGGAACCATGCAACAATAGTTAATGTGGTTTTGGGAATCCACTGCTGGTTTTTGCAAAAGAAATAAGTGGTAAGTTGTTTTCTGAAAAAAAATGCGATATGGTTCGGTGATCGACACATGGCCCAGGTGGTATTCCAAATCCACCTATTTCCCAAAAAAAATTCGTGTTAAACCGCAGGGGTAAAACTTTTGCGACCACTGTTGGATTTCGCACGATGGGTCGAGGTGTTGCGACCACCGTTGGATTGCAAGTAAAGTAGCACGCGTGGAAATTAAGTTATAAGTTGTTGTGGGACCTAGCTATGGTTGCGGACTCGTGGTCTGATATATGCTGGTGAGTTATAAATTTTGTGCGATGATATGTGTTAATAACTATTGTGGTACCCGAACATTCAATTAATTGTTAACATATATATGCAATTGCTGTGGGTTAACCAAAGTTGAACGTGGTATGAGTTAAGAAGATTAAATATTTCTTTATGATAATACATGGTGTGCAGTTCAAATTAAAGTATGAACTGGGGTGTTGATATGTCGGACTTTAAGACTATTAATATATATGCGTTGGTGCAATGTTTTATGTTTTGAACCAAGTCGCGGATGAATAATGAAGAGAACCATTATATATGTGGGCCCGAGAGAAAGATAAAGGTTAAAGGTGCGTTGGGATTTTGGTTTAAATAAAATTCGAAGTACTATGGGCCCCATTTTCCTTACATATATATATATATCAAATTTTGAATTTGTATGAAATGCTAAGGGCCGAGAGTTGTAGGCGCGCTGGTTAAACCAAAGTCGAACCTTGAGTTTCTGTGTTGGCTGAAGATTTACGTTGACGATTAAGCCAAAGCAAATTGATTGGGCGCTTCTATAAAATGAACTCTTGATACAGGATTTTACCATAGTGATGGAAAAAGAAAGCTTCAGCATTGATACAACTGCCAGTTTTAAAACATTAATGCATGCACAGTGAACTTGGAGAATGTGGGTCTGATAGAGGTATACAGATATTTCAGATTTGAAGAGGTGTGTAGTGAAGGGATTCAGAATTGCAGAATCAGAATGTGAAATGCACAGGAATGAAAATGTGAGTTTGTTACACTACAGCAGCAAAAAAGTCAAGCTCACAGTGAGCCAAAAACTGAATGGGCTGAATAGAAATTCTTATTGTAACTGAAAATGTAAAGTTTTATTTATTTTATATTGTTTGTGATGCAAAGAAAAGTCTCTGGAGGAAAATAAATATCCCACTATAATATTAAAATTTGTACATATTGTTATATTTTTTTCTGAATGAGTTGGACAAAGGAAGAGAAGGCAGAAGTCAAAGAGTCATGGTTGTTCACTTCAAATTCTCTATAGAATACAAACAGTCAAGAGGTGAACTCTATAAATGATATCTCATAGATATGCATAGAGAGGTTAGAGAATGCAGAATTGAGGCAGAGAGGATAAGAATAAGGAGGACCATATAGAGATACTGTGAAGAATCAGAGAATATATAAGACAGATAAGAAAGCTGGAGGACAGCAGTGAAGAAGGAACAGAACAGAGCCGATATCCAAGGTAAATCAGCATATGATTTTTGAAAGAGTGAGGAAGTTGGAGCTTCCATATCAAGTTGTAGCTTGATAGATGTCATTTGTAGCTGACTGAGGTTGGAGCCTCCTGTAGGTTGGAGCCTGCAGAAACTAGTTGGGAGTTGGAGCTTCCTTGCAAGTTGTAGCTTGCAGAATTGAGGTAGGAGCCTACAGAAAATCAGTGGTGAGAGGGAGTTGGAGCTTGCCTTTGCATCACAACAATAATAAGATGTGATTTTCTCCATTTATGGGTTTCCACTTATATCTGTTGTCTATATGCATGATGATTATGTGTTGATACTCTGTATTTATTCTGCTTAATACCTACTGCTCATTTATTAAGATTGTTGTTCCATTGTATATTAAGTTGATTTCATAATGATGATGTGGATGAGTATAAAAGAAATTTTAATAAGAACATGACTGCATTAAACTTATTCACCCCCCCCCTTTCAGTTTAACCAAGGGTCCAACAATTGGTATCATAGCAGGTTCCTTCTATATCAGCTTAACAACTGGAAAGAGATCCTAGGACCCCAGGATAGCTAGTCTAGAAGGTTGCTCAACAAATAAAGCCCCTTTGTTCACCAATACAAATTATGCCTTCTGGAAAATAAGAATGAGGATGTACATAATGTCTCTAGGAATAGAGGTTTGGGCTGTTGTGGAATTAGGATATGCCCCAAAGGAGACTAACTCAAAGAAAGAGGCCAAACAAGACTTTGTAGCTAATGCAAAAGCCATGAATGCACTCTTAAGTGGACTATGTGAGGTAGAATTTATCAAAGTAATGCACAACAAGACTGCCAAAGAAATATGGGATACACTAGAAAACATCCATGAGGGAGACAAAAAGGTGAAGATAGCCAAACTTCAAGTCTATAGAGCTTAGTTTGAAAATATAAAAATGAATGATGATGAAGATATCGCCAGCTTCTTTTTAAGGGTTGCAGAAATTGTAAATAACATGAAAGCTCTAGGAGAAACCATAAAATAATGTGTAATTGTTCAAAAGATTCTAAGATCTTTACCATCCAGCTTTAATCCCAAGGTTTCTGCCATAGAAGAAACATTTGATTGGGAAACTTTGACCATGAACCAATTACTTGGAAATCTAACAGCCTATGAGATGAGACTGCCATAGAGGAAGTCAAATGTGAGGGACGCAGCCTTTAAGACAGAGAAGAATAAAGAAGAAAAAGAAGATATATGCTCTTGCTCTTATGAAGAAGAGGCCAAATTTATCAGAAAATTGGATGGAGGCTCAGGTAAATATAAAGGTAAACTTCCATTTAAATGCTTTAACTGTGGAAGATTTGGACACTATGCTTCTAAGTGTCCTCATAAGAAAACAAAGAATCAGACTCAAGAATCAGAGAAAACCATATCAAAGAACTGGCAGAAAGGGAAGAGATTCAATAGAAAATATTTTTATACTCAGCAAGACAGCAGTGCATCTGAAGACTCAGATGTATCCTAAAGTGAAGAAGGAACCTCTGAATTTGTATTGATGGCTAAAGAATAACTTGAAGGATTCCTTCTAGAAGATGAGGAAGAAAGTGAAGTTTATCTTGAGGGGGAGCTAAGAAGTGCCCTGCAGGAAATAGACAGACTTAAAATAAAGTGCAAAAAACAGAAAGACATTCTCCTCAAATATGTAAGAGAAGAAAAAAACTCAGAAGACCTCATTCAGTTGAAAGTAGAGCTTGAAGAAGCCAAGAAGGTAGAAGACACTCTACTTAAGCAAATTAAAGATAAAGTTCAGAAGCAAGAGAAATTGGAAGAAGAAGTAGTGTGCCTAAGAAAGAAATTAGAAAAATCCCAAAGAGAATTATTAATGAATACTCCTCAAATGACAAGCTCTGATAAGTTGAATGAAATTCTAGATGCTCAAAGATCTCCTCTGATAAAAACTGGGATAGGCTATGAAGGAGAATCAAGCAAAGGCAAAGAAAAAGAAAACATAAATATCATTTTTGTAAAAGCTGATAAGGATAATGAAGCAGCTCAGAAGGTTCCTACCGAAGAAGAAACCTGCAATGAAGTAAACAGAAACAAGAAGGAACCTCAAATGACAAATAATGAAATAAATAAATAGTCAACTGAAAAAGGCTCATATACTCCTGAATATATCAAATTTGGAAGCTATCAAAGGAGATTCTTCCCCCCTATGAAAAAAGTCACTTGTTATGCCTGCCACAAACTGGGACATATTGTTTCATACTGTCATACAAGGAGAATCAATTCAAACTAGCAAAGGATGCAAACAGTGAAAGGATTACCTCAAGCAAACAAATGGAGAAGACAACCCTTCATCAGGTATGCAAATTGTTTTTATGGATATTGTTTTTACTGTAAGGAATTTGGCCATAAAGTCATAGAGTGTAGAACATATGGACAAAGACTGATGTTCAAAACCTCAAGGAGGTCTATGAATCATGGAAAGTTTACTCGTACTCATAATTATGTTAAAAATATGATCAAATGTTGTGTATGCCATAAAATCGGACATATGTCTTCCCAATGTCTTCTCAAAGAATGTGGTCCATCTTCCCAGAAAAGGTACCAAACAAATAGCTTCCTACAGTGGAAAAAGAAGTTGAATAAGTGTGACCTGGCTCTAATAGCCCAAGATCAGAAAAGCCAATGGTATTTGGACAGTGGATGCTCAAAGCATATGACTAGAGATAGAAGCAAGTTTATAACCTTTGATGAAAAGAGATCTGGAAATGTAACTTTTGGCAATGATCAAGCAAGGAAAATCAAAGGAAAAGGCTCAATCAGTCTGGATAATGGAAGAGGAAAGGCCCAAGATGTACTATTTGTGGATGGACTGAAATCAAATCTGCTAAGTGTCAGTCAAATGTGTGATAAAGGCTGTGAAGTTATTTTTAGAGCACAAGACTGTGAGGTAATATCAAGCACCACAGGAAATACCTTGATCAAAGGTGTTCGAACAAAAAGTAATGTCTACATAGTGAAAGAAGAGAATGAAGCATACCACCTTAGCAAACTTGAGGAGTCATGGTTATGGCATAGAAGATTGGGACACCTAAACTTCGACCACATCATAAGTCTAAGTAAGAAGAATGTAGTCAGAGATATGCCAGTCATAAAGAAGCCTTCAAATACCATATGTAAATCCTACCAATTGGGAAAACAGACCCGCACATCTTTTAAGACCAAAGAAGAATTATCAACTAGTAGACCTCTTCAGCTTGTTCACATGGACCTGTGTGGACCTTCAAGAACTAAAGCACCAAGTGGAGAATCCTATTTCATGTTGATAATAGATGATTTTTCCAGAATGACATAGGTTGCATTTCTCAAATATAAATCGGAAGCACTTGAGAAAATCAAGATATTCAAGGCATTGGTAGAAAATCAAACAAGATGCAAGCTAAAGTGCATCAGATCAGATAGAGGAGGTGAATTCACAGACTATGATTTTGCAGACCTATGCAATGAGCATGGGATAAAACAACAGTTTACAATTCCAGGTACACCTCAAAAAAATGGAGTGGCAGAGAGACAAAATAGGTTAGTACAACAGATTGCTAGAGCTATGATGCAAGAAAGTAACATTCCCCAAACCTTCTGGGCAGAAGCAGTACACACAACTGTTCACATTCTTAACAAAGCTCATCTAAGACCAAACTGTGACAAGACTCCGTATGAACTATGGCATGGTAAACCAACATAAATTAAGAACTTTAGAGTCTTTGGAAGCAATTGTTTCATAAAAAAATAATGATGAAAGTCTGGGAAAGTTTGATGCAAGAGAAAATGAAGGAATATTTGTAGGATATGCATCCAAAATTAAGCATTACAGGTGCTACAACAAAACACTACACAAAATTGTGGAAAGCATTGATGTAAGATTTGATGAAGATCTACCAAGCAGAACAAGAAACACAAGATGCAGCAATCCACCAAATGATCATGAAGAAGATAACCAAGATAATGATAAATTGAGCAAGACAACAGAAGATACTGAATTAAACTCAAAAGGTCCATCAAGACACACTCAAAAGAATCATCCAGAATATCAGATCTTTTGGGACAAGAATGTGGGAGTCCATACAAGAAAACAGCTTGTTGAACAGACATAAGAAGTATACCTAGCTATGTTATCACAAATAGAGCCAAAGAAGTTTGAAGAAGCTAGCAAAGACAAATATTGGGTGAATGCTATGAATGAAGAATTGGACCAAATTGAGAAGAAAAATACCTGGGAATTAGTTCCAAGACCCAGTGGGAAAAATTTCATAGGCTCAAAATGGGTATTCAAGAATAAGGTGAACGAACAAGGACATGTAATTAGTAATAAAGCCAGACTTGTATGCAAGGTATATTCACAAATTGAAGGTCTTGATTATGATGAAACTACCCCTGTAACCAGAATGGAAGCTATCAAAATGTTTTTGGCCTTTGCATGCTACCATGACTTCAAGGTATATCAAATGGATGTGAAGTCTGCCTTCCTGAATGGAGATTTAGAGGAAGAAGTCTACATGGAACAACCTGAAGGATTCTCCTTAACAGATAAGCCAGACTATGTGTGAAGATTAAAGAAAGCCTTATGTGGGCTGAAACAAGCTCCTCGAGCATGGTATTCAAGGCTGGACAAATACTTGCAAAAAAAAGGGTTCAAAAAAGGAGGAGTAGACATCAATTTGTACATAAAAGCTAATGAAAATGAACTCTTAATTGTAGTAGTGTATGTAGATGACATTATGTTTGGAAGCAACAAAGATGAGCTAGCAAAAGGATTTGCTGAAGAAATGAAATCAGAATTTGAGATGTCTATGATTGGAGAGCTCACCTTCTATTTAGGACTTCAAATTCAGCAAAAGAACACAGGAACATTCATCTCACAAGAAAAATACTTAACAGAGATGTTGAAAAGGTTCAAAATGGAAGACTGCAAACCTGTGTCAACTCCCATGATCATTGGATGCAAACTTTGTGCAGATGATGGATCAACTGATGTAGATCAAAAACTTTACAGATCCATGGTAGGAAGTCTGCTATACATAACAGCTTCTAGACCAAACATTGTGCTGGCTATAGGACTTGTGGCAAGATATCAAGCAGCACCAAAACAAAATCACTTACTAGCAATCAAGAGAATATTCAAATATCTACAAGGAACTACACATTATGGGCTATGGTATACAAAAAGTAAAAGCTTCACTTTGACAGCATATACATATGCAGATTGGGCCAGATGTGTGGATGACAGGAAAAGCACAAGTGGAGGAGCATTCTATTTGGGAAAAAGTCTGGTGGCATGGCTAAGCAAGAAGCAAAATTCTATCTCTCTATCTACAACAGAAGCAGAATACATAGTAGCAGCAGCATGCTACACACAAGTAATGTGGATGAAACAAACTATCCAAGACATGAAAGTAAGCATTGATGAACCTATTTCTATCAAATGTGACAATACAAGTGCAATAAGTATATCAAAAAATCCTGTACTTCATTAAAAAACAAAGCACATCCCAATAAAGTACCACTTCCTTAGAGAACACGTAGCACAGAAAGTAGTAAAGTTGGAATATGTACCAACAAAGGAACAAACAACAAACATATTCACAAAACCCCTTGCTAAAGAACCATTTGAATATCTAAGAGACAAACTAGGAGTAGTGTCTGCAGAAGTTACTCTCTGACATGAAAAGAAAGCATCATTCCAAGTGGAGATCAAAAAAGAAGACATCATTCCAGGGGGGAGATTAGTCAACAAATATTGTCACAAAAGAACCAGAGCAAGTGAGTAGTGCATGGAACAGGTCCTCAAGATCAGAGTATTATGGACACCACACCCTTTGCCATTGATGTCAAAGGGGGAGGAAAAGAAAGCAAAAGAAAGTATCAGAAGAAAGGGTCTTCTAAAAGGAAAGCAAAGGAAGTGTATTTCCATCAATGCCAAAGGGGGAGACTGTTGGAAATATTGTCATTGATGGCAAAGGAGAAGAAAGGAATAGCACTTGAACTATATCACTATGGCAAAGGAGAAGAAATAAGAACCAACAAATAGGCTAAGGAGACAGGCAAGAGGCAGCCCAGGCAACAGAAGCATCAGAGGAATTAGAGGCAGAGTAGTGAGGTTGAAAGGGCACAGTCATGTAGTGAAACAGTCATGCAGAGAAACAATCATGCACTGACATGCACAGTCATGCACCGCTTGTGCACTGTCATGCACAGGAACTGAATACAGCAGATCAATGCAGAACAATGAATTTATAATAAAAGGTTAAAGCGTTTATATGCGATGGAAATGAGATTGTAATGAACAGCAAAATGGATCGGAGTAATGCACGTAGGAATGGAACCTTTGGTTGAAGGAACAGAAGCACGTGAGAGGATGGAGGTTAGAACCCCGAACATGCAATGGAAAGTTGATATTTCATATCGCAGCAGAAGCGATGATTCATTGTTATGTAGATCTATGAAATTGAAGTGAACGATGGCGCGGACGTAATAGAGGGGATGGGGGAACCATGAGGTAACGGAACCATGCAACAACAATGAATGTGGTTTCGGGAATCTGCTGGTGGTTTTTGCAAAAGAAATAAGTGGTAAGCTGTTTTCTGAAAAAAAAATGTGATATGGTTCGGTGATCAACACGTGGTCCAGGTGGTATTCCAAATCCACCTATTTCGCAAAACGTTTTCGTGTTAAACTGCAAGGGTAAAAATTTTGCGACCACCATTGGATTTCGCAGAATGGGTCGAGGTGTTGCAACGACCGTTGGATTGCAAGTAAAGTAGCACAGGTGGAAATTAAGTTATAAGTTGTTGTGGGACCCAGGTATGGTTGCGGACTCGTGGTCTGATATATGTTAGTGAGTTATAAAGTTTGTGCGATGATATGTGTTAATAACTATTGTGGGACCTGAATGTTTAATTAATTGTTATCATATATATGCAACTGCTATGGGTTAACCAAATTTGAACATGGTATGAGTTAAGCAGATTAAATATTTCTTTGTGATAATACATTTCGTGCAGTTCAAATTAAAGTATGAACTAGGGTGTTGATATGTCGGACTTTAAGACTATTAATATATGTGCATTGGTGTGATGGTTTATGTTTTAAACCAAGTCAAGGATGAATAATGAAGAGAACCATTATATATGTGGGCCTGAGATAAAGACAAAGGTTAAAGGTGCATTGGGCTTTTGGTTTAAATAAAAGTCGAAGTACTGTGGGCCCCATTTTCCTTATATATATGTATATATATCAAAGTATGAATTTGTATGAAATGCCAAGGGCCAAGATTTCTAGGCACGCTGGTTAAACCAAAGTCGAACCTTGAGTTTCTGTGTTGGCCGAAGATTTACATTGAAGATTAAGCCAAAGAAAATATTGATTGGGCGCTTCCATAAATGAACTCTTGATACAGGATTTTACCATAGTGATGGAAAAAGAAAGCTTCAGCATTGATAAAGCTGCCAGTTTTAAAACATTAATGCATGCACAGTGAACTTGGAGAATGTGGGTCTAACAGAGGTAAACAAAAATTTCAGATTTGAAGAGGTGTGCAGTGAAGGGATTTATAATTGCAGAATCAAAATGTGAAATGCACAGGAATGAAAATGTGAGTTTGTTAGACAACAGCAGTAGAAAATTCAAGCTCACAGTGAGCCAAAAGCTGAATGGGCTTAATATAAATTCTTATTGTAACTGAAAATGTAAATTTTTATTTATTTTATATTGTTTGTGATGCAAAGGCAAGTCTCCAGAGGAAAAGAAATATCCCACCG
Source organism: Pinus albicaulis (assembly GCA_034641835.2). NCBI lineage: Eukaryota > Viridiplantae > Streptophyta > Pinopsida > Pinales > Pinaceae > Pinus > Pinus albicaulis. The sequence continues at coordinate 159,314,438 of CM076582.1, read as the reverse complement.
TAATATTGAAATTTGTACATATTGTTATTTTTTTTTCTGAATGAGATGGACAAAGGAAGAGAAGGTAGAAGTCAAAGAGTCATGGTTGTTCACTTCAAATTCTCTGTAGAATACAAACAGTCAAGAGGTGAACTCTATAAATGATATCTCATAGATATGCATAGAGAGGTTAGAGAATGCAGAATTGAGGCAGAGAGGATAAGAAGAAGGAGGAGCAAATAGAGATGCTGTGAAGAATCAGAGAAGATATAAGACAGATAAGAAAGCTGGAGGACAGCAGTGAAGAAGGAACATAATAGAGCTGATATCCAAGGTAAATCAGTATATGTTTTTTGAAAGAGTGAGGAAGTTGGAGCTTCCATATCAAGTTGTATCTTGATAGATGTTAGTTGTAGCTGACTGAAGTTGGAGCCTCCTGTAGGTTGGAGCCTGCAGAAAATATTTGGGAGTTGGAGCTTCCTTGCAAGTTGTAGCTTGCAGAATTGAGGTAGGAGCCTCCTGTAGGTTGGAGCCTATAGAAAATCAGTGGTGAGAGGGAGTTGGAGCTTGCCTTTGCATCACAACAATAATAAGATGTGGTTTTCTCGCTTTATGGGTTTCCACTTATATCTATTGTCTATATGCATGATGATTATGTGTTGATACTCTATATTTATTCTACTTAATACCTGATGCTCATTTATTAAGATTGTTGTTCCATTGTATATTAAGTTGATTTCATAATGATGATGTGAATGAGTATAAAAGAAATTTTAATAAGAACATGACTGCATTAAACTGATTCACCCCTCCCCCCCCTCTCAGTTTAACCAAGGGTCCAACAGAAACATCTTTCCTATCTATTCCTAGGATACAAAGGAGAAAAAGTCTAGCAGAAAGAAGTAGTAAAGAGAAAGACCATGAAGTAAAAATTGTTGAAACACCTCCCACAAAAAAACAAGTTGATGATGTTAGAAAATTATATATTATGGAGCAATGCAACACATAAAATATACGAAAAATACAAGCACACAAAACACATAAAACTAGAGAGACACAGATATACGTGGTTCACCCATTTTGGGCTACGTCCACCCCGAGCAGCCAGTCCTTCCTTTTTATTATCCAGCAAAAATTGAAGAGAAAAAACCTACATCAGATCCGCTGTAATATCCTCTGTTCTCTCTCACAGTCTCCCTCTCTGTTTCTCGCTCCGAGAATACACATACAATTACACAGCTGCAATACAATACCCTCATAAAAGTGAGGGGTTGCCTTCTAGGGAAAAAAACCCTAATCTAAACATAACTTCTACCGTCAGATCATTTTCCTAATGAACGGCCCATATTGACTAGAAATTACTATAATTTTACAAGGCAATTTTACATTTGTTTTAGCCGGCGCCGTCTCGAAACCCCCGCCAAAGGGGGGGGGCGAAAAGCGCCGCCGCCTGGACCCCCCACGGAAGCAATTAATTACGGGCGGCATTGCCGCCCCTTTTTAAGGTACAGGGGTCCGATGCTGTGATACAAAGTAAACAAGATAATCAGGCTCCATACCCAACAATCTCCCACTTGGAGACTGATTGTAGCAACTCCACCGCTACTTCATTTGCTAGACAATGACTCCTTTTTGGACCTGGCTGTTTCTCATCTTCATCGTCATCCTTGAAGACCAATTGAAACTGAGCATGTTCTCAGTTTCTCCCTGGTTACAACTTTTGTTAGCATATCTGCAGGATTCTGGCTAGTGTGTATCTTTCCCAGCTTCAACTCTCCATCTTCCAATACTGACCGTATGAAATGGTACTTGAGATGTATGTGTTTAGTCCTGGAATGAAATGCTGAGTTCTTTGCAAGATGAATAGCACTTTGGCTATCACTGTATAGTGTTCCCATATCATGCTTCTTACCCAATTCATCCATAAACCTTTGTAACCAAATCATTTATTTACTAGCCTCTGTAGCAACAACATACTCGGCTTCTGTTGTTGAAAGTGCAACAACACTTTGGATTTTTGAAACCCAACTAACAGCTGTTCCACCTACAATAAATACATATCCTGTAGTGCTCCTCCTGTTATCTCTATCACCTGCCATATCTGTATCAACATATCCCTGTAGAGCAATGTTTGTACCACCAAATCATAATGCTTGATTTGTGGTACCTCTCAAATATCTGAGAATCCATTTTACCGCCATCCAATGTTCTTTTCCTGGATTGTTCATGTACCTGCTTACAACTCCCACTGCATGTGCAATATCAAGCCTTATGCAGACCATTGCATACACTAAGCTTCCAACTATTGATGCATATGGAAATTTAGACATATAATCCATGTCTTCTTGGGTCTTTGGGCACATCTCCTTACTAAGTTTGAAATGGCTAGCAAAAGGTGTACTAACTAGTTTTGCATTCTTCATATTAAATCTTTTCAACACCTTCTCTATGTACTCATTCTGAGACAGTGTTAATTTGCGATTTTTCCTGTCTCTAATTATCCTCATACCAAGGATTTGTTTTGCAGCTCCCAAATCCTTCATTGCAAATGAATTTGCCAATTTTCTTTTGAGCACATTTATTTCCTGCATGTTAGACCCTGAAACAAGCATGTCATCTACATACAATAACAATATAATATAGCTGCCATCATTTTTCCTTTTCAAATAAACACAATGATCAGAGTGACATCTAGTATAACCTTGTTCAGACATAAACTTGTCAAATTTTAGATACCACTGCCTTGGAGCCTGCTTTAAGCCATACAAGCTCTTCTTTAACCTGCACACCAATTTTTCTTTCCCTTTGACCTCATATCCTTCTGGTTGCTGCATGTATATATCTTCCTCCAAATATCCATGGATAAATGTTGTCTTTACATCTAACCGTTCAAGATGTAAATCTTCTACTGCTACAAGACTTAAGATAGTTCTGATTGAAGTCATCTTAACAACAGGAGAAAATATTTCATCAAAATCAATACCTTTCTTCTGTGCAAACCCCTTCACCACAAGTCTAGCTTTGTACCTCTCTTTTCCTCCATCTTCTTCCTTCAGCCTGTAAACCCATTTATTCTGCAATGTAGTTTTACCTGCAGGCAACCTGACTAAGTCCCAAGTCTGGTTATGCATTAAAGAGTCCATCTCTTCTTCCATGGCTAGCTCCCACTTCTTCCTGCTTTCAACCTGCATTGCTTCTTCATAACATTCAGGTTCACCAGAATCAGTCAGCAATAAATAATATAATGAAGGAGAGTATCGTTCAAGGGGTCTACTTATACTGGTAGATCTTCTAACACCACTTTCACGTGTTTGAGGTGCCTGTTGCTGTTGTGGTGGTTGCTGTTGCTGTGGTTTTTGATTATTATTATTTTCAGGCACCTTTACTTTTTCAAATATCTCATCAAGAACCGCGTATTCCTTGCTTTCTTTTTTCTGTTTCTTTTCCTGCAACTGATTCTTATACAAGATCTTTTCATTGAATATTACATCTCTGCTCCTAATGATTTTGTGATTTTCATAATCATATAAGCGATAACCAAAGTCATTAGCACCATATCCAATAAAGTTACATTTCTTTGATTTTGCCTCAAGCTTTGTTCTGTTTTCTTTATTAATATGGACAAAGGCCTCACAACCAAAAGGCTTTAAAAATGAGTAGTTTACCTTTTTACTTGTCCATGCTTCCTCTGGAATACCACCATCCAAGGAACTTGAAGGCCCTTTGTTTATTAGATAAACAGAAGTATCTACAACATCTGCCCAAAATTGTAAAGGCAATATTGCATGCAATCTCATGCACCTTGCACGCTCCATGATTGTTCTGTTCATCGTTTCTGACACACCATTTTCTTGTGGTGTTCTTGGAACTTTCTTCTCTCTACGAATTCCATGCTCTGAACAGTACCTATCAAACTCTTTGCTGCAATATTCACCTCCATTGTCTGATCTGAGACACTTCAACTTCTTTCCTGTCTCAATCTCAACCAAAGCTTTCCATTTCTTGAAAGTATCAAATACATCAGATTTATTCTGAATACAATAAATCCATGTTTTCTAGTTGCATCATCAATAAAAGTAACATAATAACGAGAGCCACCGAGAGATGATACCTGAGCAGGTCCCCATACATCTGTATGCACAAGCTCCAATTTTTTGCTCTTCTTTTCTTTCCCAACTCTGAGAAATCTGACTCTCTTTTGTTTTCCATAAATTCAATTCTCACAGAAATCCAAATCAACATTCCTAAAACCTAGCAACAAATTTCTTGAGTGAAGAATCTTCATTTCCTTCTCACTCATGTGTCTGAGCCTATGATACCATAATGTTGCATCTGCTCCTTTGGAATTTAAATCATTAACAGAGTTATAAATACCATTGCATAAATAAAATGTACCAACCTTTTCACCTTTTGCTATTACCAGCGCTCCTTTGGTGACCTTCCAAATTTTATCTGTGAAAGTTGTCACGCAACCTTCACTACCTAACTGCCCTGTTGAAATCATATTTTTCTTCAGATCTGGAGCATGCCTTACCTCCTTTAGTAGCCATTGGTTTCCATTCTATTGTTTTACAAGAAATTTACCCATTCCAACAATTTTACAAGATTTATCATCACCCAAACGAACTTGTCCAAAATCTCCTTGAACATATTCATGAAAATATTTCTTATCAGGTGTGGCATGGAATGAAGCCCCTGAATCTACAACCCAAGAATCAGTAACATTTTCAAAAGAAAGAATCAAAGCATCTTGTAACACATCACCTGTCACATTTGCTTCATGATTGTTTTCTTGTTGTGTTTCTCCTTCTTTTCCCTTCCGAGATCTATAGTCTTTATTTAGGTGTCCTTTATTTCTGCAATTCCAGCACACTATTCCTGATCTGGACTTGGATCTTCCTTTCCTTGATTTACTATGATATCCTGAGCTCTTTCCTCTTTCCATTCTTCTTCCCCTAGACTCTGAACTCAAAGAATTACCTGATGTCTCACTGGAGCTTTTCCGTCGCATTTCCTCGCTAAGGATAGCACCAACAACATCATCAAAATTTAAAGTACTAGATCCAGAGACATAGTTACTAATGGCCATTACTAAACCATTCCAACTCTCTAGCAATGAGCACAAGAATAACAGAGCTCTAACTTCATCATAAAATTTTACCCCTACAAAACTTAACTGACTGGTAATTGTATTAAATTCATTTAAATGGTCTACAACAGATCCACCTTCCGACATCTTCATATTAAATAATTGTTTCATAAGAAATACCTTGTTTGAGGCAGAAGGTTTTTCATATAGTTTCGCCAACGTCTGCATCAAACCCTCTGTTGTTGTTTCCTTCGAAATATTGAAGGCAACGGATGCTGCAAGACACAACCGTACTATTCCGAGTGCCTTTCTATCGAGAATGTTCCATTCCGCGTCTGTCATGGCCGCCGACTTCTTTGTTTTTCCGCTCAATGGTAGGTACAGATCTTTTTGATACAGATAATCTTCCATCTGCATCTTCCACAACGGGAAGTTTTGGCCGTTAAATTTCTCGACCCTAAACTTACCATCGTCTGCCATTGCTCCCACTAGAACCAGGAACCCTTCTTTCCTGTGAGTTTATCAGCCAAATATACCTTCGGCTCTGATACCAGTTGTTAGAAAATTATATATTATGGAGCAATGCAACACATAAAATATGCGGAAAATACAAGCACACAAAACACAGAAAACTAGAGAGACACAGATATATGTGGTTCACCCAGTTTGGGCTACGTCCAGCCCGAACAACCAGTCCTTCCTTTTTATTATCCAGCAAAAATTGAAGAGACAAAACCTACAGCAGATCTGCTGTAATATCCTCTTTCCTCTCTCAAATTCTCCCTCTCTGTTTCTCGCTCCGAGAATACACATACAATTACACAGCTGCAATACAATACCCTCATAAAAGCGAGGGGTTGCCTTCTAGGGAAAAAAACCCTAATCTAAACATAACTTCTACCGTCAGATCATCCGCCTATGAACGGCCCAGATTGACTAGAAATTACTATACTTTTACAAGGCAATTTTACATCTTTTTTTAGCTTCGGGGGCGCTACCCCCGAAAACCCCCGCCAGGGGGGGGGGCGGCAGCGATTAATTACGGGCGGCGTTGCCGCCCCTTTTAAGGTATAAGGGTCCAATGTTGTGATACAAAGTAAACAAGATAATCAGGCTCCACACCCAACAGATGAAATCATTGAGAGATTGCAAAAAGAAGTCTATGAAATAACATTGGAGAGAGATTCATAATTTGATTATGTTGAGGTAGAAGCCACCTCATTTTCCAAAGACACAAGAGAAGAAGATAAAGAGATGCACCTTAACAAAATAAAAGAGTTAACAGATCAATTTGTTATAGCATCATTTTTCACCCTCATGTGATTAATTATTATCTCTTTGGCCTTGGGCACCCTCTCCCCCCAAACTTGAACAACTTCATAAAAACAGTGTCTAAAAACCCATACACGACTAGGCCCAGACTTTTTTGTGTATATACGCGAGTCCTTTCATACTTTTCCACGTATGCCATTTAAATCACTAAAAAGTATACAAAATTCCATATTTTTGAGGCAGGCTTGATGGTTATTCCCATAATTCAACCACCCCAGCCCGTGGCCCAACTGTTTCCAACTGCTGAAACTACTTTGAGGGAGTATAAAAGCCCCTCATATGCATGGCCTAAGGGAGAGAGAGAAAATTATAGATATTATACTCTGTTGGAACCTTATTTCAAGTCTGATATTCCCATGCCTCTTGCACTTCCCAGGTATATTCAGGAAACCTTTGTTTCCTTGGGATTCTTATCATCCTACATGACATCTAATGTGCACACATCTTGGAAGAATTCTTGTGAGGCAAGGGCCGGACGGATCCAGAGGACGGTATGCTCGGATACCGTGGAAGGATTCAAGTGATCTCTCCACATTTCTATTACTGTACGTGCCATTTATAATAAGAAGAACCATCTTGTTCCCAATATTCACGTGTTTATACATAATGATCATTAATTGAACGTTTGATATTTCTCTTATGATATTATACATGAATTGCACTGACATTTAGGGACTATATATGTTGTACAACTAGAGTTTCGTGTTCATTCTTTCTTGATTTCTAAGTTACGAAGCACGAAGGGTTGCTGGGGGTTTGCACCCCGTAGGATCTACATCAAACGTTGGAGTTTCGGGTAAGTTCTAAAAAATTTTATATCTAGTTTTCAGCATAAAAGATAGGTTAAGTGAGTCATTCTTGAATGGTATGCCCCTGATCTGTGAAGGTTGCCAACACAAAAACCTTTAGGGAGTTATTTCCCAAAACAGAAATGGCGACTCCGCTGGGGATCACATTCTTTTGATTTCCCTTTTGGGTTGTTTCATATATCTTGTGGGTTCCTAACAGTTTCTATCAATTTTCCAGTTCAGTGAATCTTTTTCCAGTCAGACTGAAGACTTCGTCTTCTGTTCAGGCTTAACCTTTTTGTTTTTCCTTATTTACTTTTCTAAACGCACTTTTTCTTCTGCACATTCACGTATGCACGCTTTTTTTTGCAAAGGGACCCACGTATCCGCGAGTTTCCTTTGACACAGTCACATATGCACACGAGTTTCAAAACTGAGAAAGCGCCTATGCCTAGGTAAAATTTGAAATATTGGGTTTTAAGTTTTTTTTAGTCTTTTCTGCCTGAGGTGACATGTTCCTGTAGTATCTTTGAAGTCTCTGGACTATGTCTAAAGTGGTTTTGTACCTTTTTCTCTCTTAATTGTCTGAAGACTGGCTCATTTGGTGAAATATTTGTTTGTTGTGCTTGTAATTCTGGCTTGAGCACCAAGATATTTTTCTGAGGATTCTTGGTTGTCTTGAGAATTCAAGACAGAGAGCTTTTGCTCATTTTCTTTTTCCTAACTTTATGAGTTGCTTTGCATTGTGATTTTTTCATGTTTTTGCGTTTGGTTTTCTTGATTTCATTAACTAGGTCTTGTCACAATTCTCGAAGAGTCTCTTTTTTATTCTTTGAAGTTTGTGTTTGCCGCAAGTTTATGCTGTTGTGATGAGTTGATTTGTTGGGTTTCTTGTCTTCCTCTTGCTCATACAAGTCCTGCTACGAGAGTAGCACGGTTGGCTTAGGGCATTTTGTTGAAGTTTTGCTTGAAATTCAAAGTTTGCCTGACTCAGTAACTGGATAGTTTCTTGGTCTCTTTGAAGTCTCTTTTCTTTATAAACTCAAAATCCCAAAAAACATTTTGTTTTCCATTGCTTTTGTTTCTCATTTTGTTTAATGGTTTCTTTTCATCTTTTGAAACTTTTTTGAAGTCTTTATTCTTCGGTTCTTGACTTAATTAGGAAGGGAGTCTTCTTTTGATTTCATTCTTTTATGTTAAGTATGTTTTTTGGCTTCTTTATACATTGAGTTTCTTAGTTGGAACTAGCTCTGTTGACTGCCAAAAAGTGACTGAGCCTTGTTATTGTTAGAGATTTCTCTTTGCTTTTCTAGATCTAGCATATTAGGATTTTGCATGCCATTAGTAATTTGCATTAGGTGCACATAAGAATTTTTAGTCTTTTTCATAACTTTTTAAGGTGTGTGAAGACTGATTATTTGAAAAGAAAAGTAAAAAAAGTAGTCTCGTAGAACCTGTGTAGAAATCACTCTTCATCGAAAAGGCAATCAGTGCATTTTGCATGTAGTTTGGTTTCCATTGGTTTCTTTCTGCGTCATATAAACATCATCGGTTTCATTTCCACACTAGTACATTTGGGGGAAATTCTGACACTTGGTTCCGACGCTTTTGACCAAATGTCGGAAATTTCCCCAAATTTTTTCAATCCCGCCCGAAACCATCGCTATACCGACGTTTAGAGAAAAGTGTCGCAATACCGACACTTAGGCAAAGTGTCGCAATTGCGACGTTTGGAGGAAGATGTCGCAGTTGCGACACTATGCCCCAAAGCGTCGCTCTTGCGATGGATGCCTCGCAAGTGTGACACAATGTCTAAGTGTCGCAATTGTGACGTTTGGAGGCATCCGTCGCAAGAGCGACGCTTTGTATGCCGTCGGTATAACGACACTTATTGTGCGCTACATAAAAATACAAAACTTATTTCTGTGCTACATAAAAATGATTTTATTAAAAACTACATGCATTAAATTCTGATATCATGTGCGCATTCGCCCTCCGCTCTTGAAGAACAGCATTCACGCTCAAAATTCGCCCTCAGCTCTTGCAGAACAGCATTCGCACTCAGAATTTGCCCTCAGCTCTTGCAAAACAGAATTTTCCCTCAGAATTCACCCTCAACTCTTGCAGAACAGCATTCGCCCTCAGCATTCGTGCTCAGCTCTTGTAGAACAGCATTTTCCCTCAGCATTCGCCCTCAGCTCTTGCAGAACAGCATTCGCCCTCAGCATTCGCCCTCAGCTCTTGCAGAACAGCATTCGCCCTCAGCATTCGCCCTCGGCTCTTGCAGATCAGCATTCGCACTCAGCTCTTGCAGAATAGCAATCGCCCTCAACATTCGCCCTCAGCTCTTGCAGAATAGCATTCGCCCTCAGCATTCGACCTCAGCTCTTGCAAAACAGCATTCACCCTGCATTCGCCCTAAGCATTCGCCCTCAGCTCTTGCAGAAGAGCATTCGCCCTCAGCTCTTGCAGAACAGAATTCGCCCTCGGCTCTTGTAAAATGGTAAGTTCTTACTGCAGGCCCTTCCTCCTATAGTAGGGTTGACTCTATTTTGGTTTTTTTGGTCAATTCCATTAGATTGTGTTAGGCTGTAGGGTTCTCTCTAGATGTCTTCCAATTTTCTTTCGAATGAGTTTCAAAGAGGATGTGTAATATGTGTTTGTTCTTGCATGAATTTGACTCCACCAGTTTCATGAAGTTTAAGCTATGGATTTTAGTTCGACAAACTCATCCATCTCAACACCCAGTAACGAATTGCCCTTGGTCTGATCTATATTGAAGGTGAAGTGAAAAGTGGCTTTATCACAAGGGTAAACTCCAGATCGAAAGTGATGAGCTTTAGTTCTCCAGATTTGGGGATTTTCTAATATTTGGGGATTTTCTGATGACATACCAAAGGTCACATCCATACAACCATATCAAGGTCAATGTTGAGATCATTGTCATATAGATATAGGTCACTGATATATAGGGTTAATATCATCATCACTATCCATGGAAACTGAATGGTTACAAAATCTGTGATTGTGGTTGGCTTATTTATAATTATTACCCATTTACAGTAGAACACAAAAACACTAAATATGGCCCGAGCAGAGCCTTTACAACAGGCAATGGAATTGCAGCTGCTTCATCAATAACCAATAGCTCCACTTGAGAAAAATTTTCATAATCTTGGGGCTGGATATACTGCAGAGCAAACAATTGTAGTTATCATTCGTGCTCCAATATATTAATATACTTTTTACATTGAACTGAAGAAAGGGAAACAAGAAAATGCTAGCCATCATACAATGCTTTGACATGAGAGTTTTGAGTGACATACTTGAAAAAAAGAACTCATCCATTGATATTTATAATCATTTGAGTTATTCAAGTTAAACACAATGTGAAGAATCAAGATTCAATACCCTCTATTATCTTCATCACCTAATACAAGATTTAAATTTTTCCCAAAGAAACGCTTATTAATTTGGCAGCCATTATTTCTCCCTGCTTTAAAAACCCTACATTTACATGAAAACAAGCATTGCATTTCAACTACAAAAATCTATTAGTGTTCAAATGTACATGTGTGCATCACTTGTGTAGGGTATTCCTTTTCCACTTTCACATTATCCAAGAATGTGTGTAGTATAGTTCATATTTTTGTGATTTAGATTATCTTGAAAAAGGAAAGGTAAATTATTTCCCATGGAAAAAGAAGGTTTTCCCTTTTTACTACTGGAAATGGTACAACAAAGTTCCATTTCTACCCGAAACTCCTATGAAACAAGAACCAAATAAAGGGCATGTCCCCAATGGACATCATTTGGCTTTGAAAATGGCCATTGCACCGTGTTGTTTCTTATATTACATCACGATAGTTTCTTAGGTCATTTCTTGTTTCTTGAGATGAAAAACAACCAAAGAAATTGTGAAGATCCTTTCAAGAAATAAATGACCATTTCTCAATCATATCCCAACTATTTTTTATTTTATTCAGTGGTTGCTTACTTTGAGAGAAATTTGACACTTTTATAAGGAATATAACATAAAAACAAAAAATGGGAAGGAATTGATGAGGTAGATGACCTTTAGTTGTTGTCAATTAAGAATTGATAATACACGATGCATGTTCTGTACTAAAAACTAGATTCCTTCCTAGAGTTAGGACACAGAGTATTGAATCAAAGTTGTAGTTTCTAACTTCTTGTATTGGTTCATCAATCTTGAAATTCAGACATTGCATGTCTTCATTACTTCATGTTTGAATAATTTGCATCATATCGTACAATAGGAAATTAGGAATTATGATTATTATTACTTTATGGATCTGTTAAGTTACTTTTAAGTTTGCATGGTTTAGTGTGAAATTATTCTAGTGTGCCCCTAGGCCCAAGAGAAGGAATGCCAAGGACTGAGAACCCTAGTTTTTAAATGGTATTGTTTCTTATACCCAAAAACCCCTCAACATCACTTCTTATTAGTTCTTAACAATAGTGTTGTAAACAATTTGAGAATTGATATAGAAAAATCTCGCACTTCTCAAGATAAATTCCTAAAGCTAAAGTGTGATACCATGTGCAATTCAATAGCCCCATTGTCACCTCACCAACCTCTTTTCACTTCGGGCTAGCTCTCCTCCAACTCAAGGGGGGTTCTCCCTAGTAGATGTTAGGGATCTAATGGCCCAACCAAACCAAGTCAAGAGCCCCCTAACTCTCTATGTTTACTACTATCAATCAAAATATTGAGCAATAGGGTCAGACATGCATCCTGAAGATAAAATTGCCAGGGTATTTTTGGGTAATTTCAAAGGGAAAGTCCCCAAACACATATAATTAAGGAATTATAACGTGATTTCAAACATTAAATATCAACAAAATTGTTTAAAGGATATTGAAAGGAAAAAGGTGATGGAAGATAGAAAGTGCCTTACTTAAATGCTCTAAAGATTTTTCAATAGTTGCTCCAAAAGCTTCACTTCAAGGCCCTTCAAGATCGTCTCCAACAATGCTATACCATCAGCTTCAACAATGTTGCTCCAAAAATTTCCTCAAGGTCTTCACAACAAGTTTACTAGAAGTTGCTCCAACAATATATTCAATAAGGTCTTCATTGTCAACTCGTCTCTTGTTTGGGTTCCTTAATGTGCAATGACATGTTTCCAGGACTGAATTCAATGCAAGGCATATTTGAAACTCTAACTCTGTCTTCCGATGTCTTATTAGAAATTATTTTAGTTTTCATTTTGTGTTTTCAAGTTAGATATTGTTTTCAAGTTTTTACATTTATAATTTTATTTCAATGTGGCAGACTGATCAGAGCAGTGCAGGAACAACCCCGAGACGGGATGATCGCGGAAAGAGGCCAGCGGAAGAACATGTAAAGTGCCAGCATTTCTCTATCTTCAAGTATTTTAGTTATTTACATAATTGAAATAATATTAATTTTGTTCAAATATGCAGACACCTAGCCATGGTACGCCTGATGATTCCCTCTTTGAGGAAGAGCTTTCTTCATCCCTATCTCCAGCGCTCTTGTTGCGAAAAAAGGCACGAGAAGCAAGGTCGGAATTTAACACTTTGATAGACGCGCCTCAAACACCTGAAACAGAAGAGAGGATAAAAAAACTTATGAGCCAGCTAGAAACATATCAGGTAATAATAAAAATTCAAAAGAATATTTTTTTTGTTCTGCATGAGATGAATTGTGATAGTTTGATTTTTAATTTTTACATTGACTAAACTAACAAAAATTTCTTTTGTATGTAGCGTTTTCTGGCACTTGTTGAACCCGGTGTTGGTGGTAGTGGGACACAAGGGCAATAAATTTCCCAAAAACTCTCTCATACACCTTATACTCCTTTAGGTGCCAGCCAAGAAACACACCCTTCCCAAGAAGACACCCAGCCAACCGCTGAACGTGTTGGCAATGATGAGGCTGATATGGCCAACTACATTATTGCGTTTCCTGGAGCTACACGTGTCAGCTCCACAGGGACCATTAATGGCACGTTTTTGGTGAACGATGAAGGTGTCCCTATAAAGCACATACAACTCCCAGGTAAATTTTAATATTTTAACTATATCATGTACTTTATCTAAAACATATTTATCATGATTTTTATTTTTAAATTAATGATAATATCTTTTTTTTCTGTGTAGGAAACAATGAGTTCTACAGGTTTTTGGAGAGCCATGCGTTGGTAATTTCTGGCCCAACCATATGCACAGGGTGGAATTCCCATAATTCCAACCTGAAAAAAAATAACTTCTAGATTATCTAGAAGCCCTTTTTGGGGTCGGCACATTTGACAGAACAGCGGTGGCTCGGGTAGTCGGCAAATATTTGAAACATACCAGGGACACCTATAGGACGCAATTGCAATTTAACCCTAGATACGAGCATCCTCTCACAATTCCAGAGAGTGAGTGGAGAGCACTCATCCATGACGGAAAAGAGAAAAGGGCAAAGAAAGAAGGGAAAATGCCAACTAGACCCGCAAGGTAAATTACAACTTTAATTCAATAGCTTTAATTTCCTCTATGTCTAAAATAAAAGTGTGCTACGTCATATCTGACTTCAATCTTTTGATGATAGGTTGCCTGACACCTCAAAGGCAACCAAAGCTAGGATTTAAAAAAAGTGCTATCACAAGCTAGGCCAGGGCGGCTACTTGAAATTAGCCGCAAGAATTGTAATTAAGTAGCTAAACATCTTATAATTAATTGTATCGCCTTCCAACGTTTTTGTAATCCTATCAAATATGACTAAAAATACACAATCATATGTAATGTAAGGTGATGAATTCGGAACAGAAACTACATAGGAAGATAAAAATATCGCTTTCCATTTCGGCTATCAAGCCGTAGTTGAATGTCGCATAAGCTTGGGGCAGGTCCCAAGATCCAGAATGCCTAATAAGGTAAAACATTAACCTTCACGTGGTTCCATAAGAGCTTCCACCTTCACGTGGTTGGCCCTGTTTAGTAGAGAATAATTTATTGGAGCGATTTAATCTTGGAGCAAACCTCCCTCGATCCAGCATAGCAACAAAAAAGTCACTGTTGACTTAGTTGCTACTCTTTCAGATCGTGGGAGGCTTGTTCCAAGTTCATGCGACTCCAATAAATTGTTCTTGAAATGAAGAGGAGCTTATTCAGGTATTTTTTGACATTTTCAACATATGCTCTAACATTATCATAAGAATGCATCCTAGAGTAAAAAATACTACATCAATTACTTGTATTTATTGTATAGATAATGATGGATTTTGATTGACTTGGCAGTGCAGGTACAAATCCTCTTGCATCATGAGCAATACAACTTGTCAACCAGGGTCATGTCCAAGATATTTTTGCTTGTGCACTTGACCAGGTTCGTAATGTCACATTTTTTAAGTTCCTTTACAGTTCATAATTCAATATTAAGCTTTTTCATGATTATTATCTAGGTTTTTTGTATGTGTTTTTTCATCTATTTGATTGTAAGAAACTCTGCATGTTTCCTGTTGTTCACTATGATTTCTCCCATTACCACTCCCAGGATGAATCCGACTTTATTGTTACATAGATTACTTTATTGTTACTATGATTTCTCCATTTACGATTTCATAGGTTACATCATGTAAAGTTGTCAATCTCAAGTTGGTGATGAGCTTTAGTTCTCCATATTTGGGGCTTTTCTGATATTTTCTCCCTCATGTCATTCCTGCATCACCTCGTTGTTTGAGCATGCCAATTTTCTACCACTTGTACCAATTGGCACATGTCAATCTCTGAGTGGTGCCACATTTCACCTATTTTCGGTGAGAGTTTAGGGTTTCTCTAACATAGATTCAGAAATCCGATTCAGTGCCTGCTTGAATATTGTCACATAATACTCATGGTTTGGATTGATGAGCATGTTCCGAATGGTTGGTTGATTCATAAGAACCACCCATATAGTCATCTTGAGATATTTCAGAAGTTTTCTCGGGTTTCCTTTTTCACCGTTTCTAGTGGGTGGGATGGTGTGGGGTGATCCATCAATATTGGTGCTCTTGTAGTAGGGAATTTGTTTTTAGGGATATAAAGGAGCATTTGATGTAGATATCCCATTGGATGCATTCATAGATGGGCACGAGAGGTCAAGAATTTAAATTAAAAATATGCAACCTCTAGCATGGCAACTTGAAGGCCGCGAGAGACACTGGTTAAAGATTGTTTTGTGCTGGCCTTAATATAGTCGTGATTTCTTTCTATTATCTTAATGCAAATATATAGTCTGGTCTCATTAAAATGAGGATTGTGGTTGTATTTCTCTTTGGTTTTTTCTCTCTTAATGCTCCAGAAGTTGCCAAAAGTTGCGATAGTTGTTTAGTTTAACTGTTACAGCTTAAAAGTGCTTTTTAGCAATGGGAGTCATGTTTTTTAAGGTTCATACTAATATGAAGATCTTGTAATTCTATATTCAGGGTAAGAGAAGATGGCCTCTGCTTTGGGCATTATGACAACAATTGCCACATCTACCTCATTGGGTAACAATGGAAAGGGGAAGAAGTTGGGTGCAATGTTTGATAATTTTGGCAGACAATTGTCTTCTCTTTCAGTTTTTTCACCCATTTCCTTTAATCACTCAAACAGAAGAGGGACTCTGAGATTACGCGACAGAGAGAAGGTAGTTAATACAAGAGATATGGAAAAGGAGTTGTACTTCAACAAGGATGGCTCAGTGACAAAAAAATTGCAGGTCAGAGAAAAAATAATGTTTAAAGGAAGGTCACCTGCACGTGAAACTTCACTGCGGTGGATCTTTCCTTGTCCACTTATATTTGATTTTAATGTGTTATTTCAATTTTTTCATGGAGGGTTGTTTTGGCATATGGTCTGGCATTCAATTGCACACTTACTGAAAGAATTGTCAATTTGTCTTGCAGGCGGTGTGAATAAACTTGTTGATCTTGTTGGAGTCACCCTTAGGGCAAAGGGCAAAATGTTGTCTTAGATAGCAAGCATGGTTCTCCGAAAATAGTTAATTATGGTGTGACAGTAGCTAAGGAGGTAATTTGTAGATATGTGCTCTGGTTTTCTTTTTAACGTTGTATTAGTTCCCCCTCTTAAATGTCTGCCTTTGCACTTTGTGATGAAAGTAAATATTAACACATTTAGAGTCATTGTCCATCACATGCAATTCTGCAACATCATCTACCTACCCTACCTACTTTACTCTACCATTTTTCTTCTTTATTAGGGTGCACTTAGACTGGCAAACCCTTATCACACTTTCTTTTCTTTTACATGTAGAAATCTATCTAAGTCTAACCTTATTACATCCAAGGGCTCAGATTAAGCTATTGAGATCCTTTTATTTACTCTACCTATCTACTTATCTGCCAAGATTAAATAGTTTGGTCAGATTTTATTTTCTATCTCTAAAACATGAAATTGAAAGATGAAATAGCCAAGCTTAAACTGTTTGACTATTCATAAATTGTGGCATAGGATACAAGTTGCACACAATTTTATTTATTACATAAGAGCAAAAAGTAGTGGCATTTAGACTTGCACACTTTCCCATAATCCAATAATATCAGAACCGTTTATAAAGTTATCTCTGCAGTGGAAAAAGGTTCGAAGAGGATTATCACTAAAAACGAGGTCTTTAATTTGAAAATCTCTATCTGCTAGGGGCAGATAGTCTAAATCTCTGTGAGGGGCATTCACAGGTGCGACGTTCAGAGCCACTGGAACCTCCATTTCTGGTTCTTGTGGATTCAGAAATGAATTTCGCGTTTTTTTGAAGAAAAAACACAATTACAAGTTTTGGGAAGCAATTTACAATTCTGGGGATTGAACAAGACCAAATTGAACTCGATTTATGTCTTTCGTGTGGAATTTAAAACAAAAGCTAGGATTTCACAGAGTTTTAACGGGAATTGGGGTAAATACCTATTTTTTGGGAGATAAACAGTGATTAAACAGGTAGAGGCTATCACGTACGAACTCTGGATTACTGGTATGCAATTGTCTTCAGCAAAATACAGTTGATGGCGCTTGACAGTTTGTTTTTGAAATTCTCTGCATGAGACTTTGGTCGTTCACAGAATAATGAAAATGACGTGGGAAAAATTGTTTTATTCACAAAGTCCAAAGGGTGATAGGGTTTTTTTTTATTTATTTAATGGATGACGTCAGCAGGTACAGAGGATGAGTCACGGGAGGCAAGCGGTAAGCGGTTTCCATTGCACCGCTTTTGGGGAAAAGTGGTTTTGGGTGGAGGGCGAGCGATTCCATAGAATGATTGACATGTGGCATGGCACTGTTTGAAAACCGTCGGGCCATCGCGCGTTATTGTTCGGACACGGATGGCTAGCGATATCATTAATAACCGTTGATCTCAGATGGGTTGATCGAACGACGATGGGGACGTGGAAGTGACGAGGATTTAATATGGAGGGCCCGAAGAAATTAAACGTTAATTAATCTCATCGGGGGTAATCTGATTGGCGGAGTTAATTAATCGTGAGGATTAATCAATTTGTTTATAAAAATGCAGGAAAGTGATCGGGAAATGATTTAACCAAGGTTAGCGGTTAAGGGAGGTATTGGGGATTTTACAAAGGGTTTATAGTTTTAACCTTGGGAAAGGGAGTCGGGGGATTAAAATACACAGGGGAAGAATTATTTTTGTATTAAAACACGTAATAAAAAATGTTTTAATTATTTTTTCAATATACTTTTATTATATGATAATTAAATTAGATTAATCTAATTACCATAGGGGGTGGAATTTAATATTACGATATATTTAGCCAAATGGGGCATAAAGTGGGTTTTTTATTTAAACATGTGGGAATAAATAACTTTGGCTAAAATTTATTAATGGGTTTTTGGGAATATTATATAAAAAGGATTTATATATAATAGGAGAAGGTTATTTTTGTAAGGATGTAATACATAAAATCAATGTTAATATGACAAGGGGACAATGCAAACTCAAAATACATTAATATAACTAAGAAAGTGAAGATTTAAAAGAAAATTGCATTATAATCACTTCATCACTTAGACTTCGAATAAAATGTGATTTTGAGGGTTTTTTATGAAATAATGCATAATTTTCCTAAGTAAAATGGGATTTTACTTAGGAAAAGATATTTAGAAATGAGTGAATGTTATGAAGAATGACTTCAAGTACTTAGGCTTTTCCAATTATTGGGCCGAGGGTCCGATCCCTCCAAAAGTCCAGGAAATGCCTTGAGCCCCTCTAATTTTCAAATACCTTAGTACTTAGGGGAAATTAGTGAAATCTTTAGGGGAAGATGAGAAAGGAAGTTAATAACTTTGAATTTGATTTGCTTTGAATTTCTTCCAATATAGTGTCTGCCTTTGCACTTTGTGATGAAAGTAAATATTAACACATTTAGAGTCATTGTCCATCACATGCAATTCTGCAACATCATCTACCTACCCTACCTACTTTACTCTACCATTTTTTCTTCTTTATTAGGGTGCACTTAGACTGGAAAACCCTTATCACACTTTCCTTTCTTTTACATGTAGAAATCTATCTAAGTCTAACCTTATTACATCCAAGGGCTTAGATTAAGCTATTGAGCTCCTTTTATTTACTCTACCTATCTACTTATCTGCCAAGACTAAACAGTTTGGTCAGATTTTATTCTCTATCTCTAAAACATGAAATTGAAAGATGAAATAGCCAAGCTTAAACAATTTGACTGTTCATAAATTGTGGCATAGGATACAAGTTGCACACAATTTTATTTATTACATAAGAGCAAAAAGTAGTGGCATTTAGACTTGCACACTTTCCTTGGCCTTTCTTTTGGTGGGGTTCATTTTCTTTTACTTTTTTGGCCATTTTTATTCTTTTTACCCTTTGATTTTTCTTTTAGGGTATACCCTCTTTACATTTTTTTAAATTTTTTGATTTTTTGATAATATGGAAAACCTTTGCAACAAGAAAAGGTATGAACATATTACATAGCCCATCAAGTCAATCATGAAATATGACACCTATTGGTATAGGAGTCTAACACTGGCTCCACTTGGGGATGGCTTTTCCTGGTGAAAAGTCAAGAACAGCAGGTCAGTTGTCCTCATCCATTGACCTTGGTGAACTTGTAAATGTCTTATGTCTTCTGCAAACTGAAATCTGATCTGAAACTAAAACAACACACAAAATTTTTCAAACCAACTTAATGAAAAACTAGCTGAAAAATGAAAACTAAAAAAAAAAATGCTCAAAATTCTGAGCTTATTGGCACTCATCTACCTACTCAATCTACTAAAAAACTTATTGAATCAGGTAATACAAAAATGCCAATGAAGCCAATCAAGTAGCTATAGCAATAAATGGATAACTTGATTGCTTGTGATCAAAATTGGAAGTATATTATGATCATGTGCCTTTATAATAAATGATATGATGTGTAAAGGCCACTTTTGATGTATTTGATCCTTATAGAGAAAACATGTTTGCAGATTTGGGCTAAAAATATTCTCCATATAATCTGATATAGGATCAATAAAAGTATGATGTATGTTATTTACTTCTAGGCCTTCAATGACTGGTTGCTCAGTTGTATTCCGAATATTAAGCCTTGAAACTATTTCTTTTGTCTTGTGTTTGAAAGAATAATCATCCTCAATATGCAAGTCAAAAGATAGTACATTTCCTCTTGCTTAGGAGAAGGAAGATTTTCAAAGAATTATTTAGGATTTCTGAAATTGTATGACTGAATTTGAGAATGCAAAAGTTTAATTTCATTTTCATAATTTTCAGAAATTATCTCAAGAACACATATTTTCAGTTTGGGAGAATATTTTCTTGATTTCAAAAGAAGAAATAAATCTCTTAAAAAATCCTCATCAAGCTGAAGTTCGAATATCTCATCCCTCAAAATAGCTAGTGATTGTTTTGTGAAATTATCATAATTATCATCATACTGATCATGTAAGTCTAAAAAATCTTCTAAGAACCTTGATTTTCTTAGGAATAGGTCATTTTGTAATAGCTTGCATCTTTTGAAGCTCCAACTTCACTCCTTCATTTAAAACAATATGAACCAAATACTCGAATTCTTATGTCCCAAAAGCACATTTGGATATTTTTACATAAAAATGATTGTTCTCAATAATTTATATAACTTTTCCACATGTTTACTAGTGTGGTATTCCCATGATTTATTATAAATATGTGTATTATCAAAGAAAACCAACACAAATTTTATAAGATGGGATCAAACAAAATTGTTCTTAAATCGAGCCCGCCGGACTTCAAACGACGATAAACCATAATTCAAACCAAATTCGCGTTCCAAAATAGCTTGCTGACGTCGGCCAATTTTGTGACGTGAAAACCAAATGAATTCCGCCCTAATCTTTTTCGGGTCCGAAGTTGGGCTGGCGTACGGAGGGAGAGTTGTGACGCGAATTTCTTATCAAATTCGCCCTAATATTTTTCGGGTCCGGATTTCCACTGCGCGAGCGACCCAAACAAAGATCCGCTCCAATCAATTTCTGCCATGTGTCCTCAATCAAATGTTGCCCTGTTCACGGATGCGGGTGCATTCGATGGCGTTTAAGGTGATGGGACATGGATGTGGCGATTTCATATCAATCACATTAAGTTTTAACATTGTTCAATTAAGTTCCAAGGTTTTCACATCAAATCGCATTAAGTTTTAACATTGTTCAAGATCGGACCTCCACTCCTGTTAGCGATTCCGCATGCTCCAATATGATCCGGCCTTCGGCTCTCATTAATGATCAGAGATTAATTATGACGGGCGTCCTTCGATTGCATTGCAGTCGGGTCGATAAAATGGCATTTCGCTATGGTTTTTTAGACGAGCCGGTTGCTGGGTTACACTGCCTGCTCACTGTGACGAGAAGGAGAAGTGGCCAGCTGAACTACTGCGTAGACCTTGCTGCATATCTGCATTTCTCTCGGTCTGGTCCTTGTCTGTCTTCATCTGTTTCTTGGAATTCTGCTTCTCCATCTCCTCTTGTGCCCACTACTAGTGAGACTGTACCCAAGCCTTGCGTGCATCAAAGGATGCATTGCCGCAGGGGGAGCACTAGAGGTCAACTCCTGCGCGCTCCCTCCAGCCCCTCAACCGAGTTGTCTTCCGGCCAGTCCAGTGATTATTACGCAGGTCGCTATCCAAATACTAGGAGTGGGCGGGGTCGGGTTGTAGGATCTGGCCACCGTATGGATTCCCCTGCTCCTCGTTTCCTCACCGCTAGTTCACCTTCTCCCACGACGTGCACTACGCAATTTTCCTTTAATTTCTCTCTCAACCGCCCACGAATTACAGCTTCAGTCACTGTGGTTTTCCGCGAGGAGGCCCAAACAGAGGAAGAATGCACCCGTCCGGCGGGTCTGAGCTCGGAAAAAGTCGGCCAGCATTCGGGCCTTCAGGAGGGGAGCCGTGGCATGAATGTGGAGGTAGCACCTAGCGATCCTGGACCTTCCGAAGGATGGTGCCGAATCGTCGAGGAGCCGGAGGAGTAGTTTGGTTAATTTGTTTTTCTTGCTTCGCGGCCCACTTAATTGGGCTTCTTTTAGATTATTTTACTGTGCTGGACCTTTGTAATATTTTTGAATTCTGTAAATTAAACGTTCAAGACTGTTTTCCCTGTATGAGGGCAGTCTTCTTAATTTTTTGATTTTTTGATGACAAATTTGCCATGAGTCTGGGCAATGATTTTGACTTCGATGTAATTTTATTCCCACTGTTAATAGATTAACTTTACTTAGAAAAAAAAATGTTGCCCTGTTTCTATTTTAAACCTATTTTTTGAAATACAGAGCCATGTTTATATGGTCTACGTATTATACTCTTTCTCTGTATATCTACAGGAACATTTTTGCTATGAACAGGGTGGATGTTGTAGCGGGCTACTAATGGAAACAAGCGAGCCTGAACCTTACATCTTGGATGCAACAGATGGTTACCAATTTTGGAATCAAGCGAGCCTGATCTTACAAGCGAGCCTGGGTTTCTATAGATGGTTATCACACTCCTCACATGATTAGCATTTTTCTCTGTTCAAGTATTTTGGGTACTTTAATTTGTATTTGGAACAATGGAAGTCGGTACTCCATCTGTTGCTTTACTATTCTACATACTGCTATTTCACTTTCTTATAGATGCCTTTGGCATATTTGGATGCTTTCTTAGATTTGTCGATAATCTCCATGTGGACCGTTACTAGGTTTTATATCATGTCCCTGTATGTGACATGGGGTATTTTTCTATCATTGTCTGGGGTGGGAATTCCACTTTTCTGGATGGATATTTGGGTTCCAATATTCATATGTGAAAATGTAATGACTTCATGGACTGTTTTACTTCATATAATATATTCAAAACAACATTTTTTCTCTTGTGAAAAAAAAATGATTAATGTTTATCACTCTTCCTTCAAAACTAGCGATGCTGGTCTATGTTGCTGGTTTATTGATATGGTCTCATGGTCTTTTTATATTTGGGACATATCACACTCCTCACATGATTAGCGTTTTTCTCTGTTCAAGGATTTTGGGTACTTTAATTTGTATTTGGAACAATGGGCGTCGGTACTCTATCTGTTGTTTTACTATTCTACATACTGCTATTTCACTTTCTTATAGATGCCTCGGGCATATTTGGATGCTTTCTTAGATTTGTCGATAATCTCCATGTGGACCGTTACTGGGTTTTATATCAAGTCCCTGTATGTGACATGTGGTATTTTTCTATCATTGTCTGGGGTGGGACTTCCACTTTTCTGGATGGATATTTGGGTTCCAATCTTTAGATGTGAAAATGTAATAACTTCATGGACTGTTTTACTTCATATAATATATTCAAAACAACTTTTTTTCTTGTGAAAAAAAAATGATTAATGTTTATCACTCTGCCTTCAAAACTAGCGATGCTGGTCTATGTTGCTGGTTTATTGATATGGTCTGATGGTCTTTTTATATTTTTGACATATCACACTCCTCACATGATTAGCGTTTTTCTCTGTTCAAGGATTTTGGGTACTTTAATTTGTATTTGGAACAATGGATGTCGGTACTCTATCTATTGTTTTACTATTCTATACTGCTATTTCACTTTCTTATAGATGCCTTGGGCATATTTGGATGTTTTCTCAGATTTGTCGATAATCTCCATGTGGACCGTTACTGGGTTTTATATCAAGTCCCTGTATGTGACATGGGGTATTTTTCTATCACTGTCTGGGGTGGGACTTCCACTTTTCTGGATGTATATTTGGGTTCCAATCTTGAGATGTGAAAATGTAATGATTTCATGGACTGTTTTACTTCATATAATATATTCAAAACAACGTTTTTTCTCTTGTGAAAAAAAAATGATTAATGTTTATCACTCTGCCTTCAAAACTAGCTATGTTGGTCTATGTTGTTGGTTTATTGATATGGTCTGATGGTCTTTTTATATTTTGGACATATCACACTCCTCACATGATTAGCGTTTTTCTCTGTTCAAGGATTTTGGGTACTTTAATTTGTATTTGGAACAATGGACGTTGGTACTCTATCTGTTGCTTTACTATTCTACATACTGCTATTTCACTTTCTGATAGATGCCTCGGGCATATTTGGATGCTTTCTCAGATTGTCGATAATCTCCATGTGGACCGTTACTGGGTTTTATATCATGTCCATGTATGTGACATGGGGTATTTTTCTATCATTGTATGGGGTGGGACTTCCACTTTTATGGATGGATATTTGGGTTCCAATCTTCAGATGTGAAAATGTAATGACTTCATGGACTATTTTACTTCATATAATATATTCAAAACAACATTTTTCCTCTTTTAAAAAGTTTCATTTTTAAATTGAACCCATTGCCGCTATACCGACACCTTGTAAGACGACTATGACAGATTAAAAACGTTTTAAGAGCTTATAGTATAAAAACGCTTCTGACGAGTATATTCAAAACGCTACCACATTGATTTTAATTGTGACAGTTTTTTACAAACGTTTAAGAGTTGACGGCCCAAAACGTTTGACCACATTTCATCGACTAGACAGCTTCAACCGTCATAAGAGCGACGCCCAAAACATCTGGATCTACATTGGCGTTGTAATTGTGACGCTATTAAACATCGAAGAGTAACGCTCAAAACGCCAAACCACATTTCATTTTAAGTGCTTGTTAGCCATAAAGGTCGAAGTGCTAATGGATTGGGAAACATCTAAGAGGACGCTTTGTTTGATCAATGCGGTGGCATTTATAGTAGCGACACTTTTTAATTGTGTTTTAACCTATACTTGTGATGGCAAACCACATTTTTCCCACTCGAACTATCTAAGGCTTTGCGATGACTATGTCGGAATAGCGATTTAATTGGTCATTGAATTTCCCGCCAAATTTTCTAGTTCCATATGCCCTTGACATAAAATAACATCCAATTAAAATAAGCGATAGAATTTAAAAATAACTAACAATTTTTGTATTAGTGTCATACATCAACTAGCTAGGTCGCAGGGCCTTGGATTAGGTGAGTGGAGAGTTAACTCTCCAAGGCTGCTCAAGTTTTGAAACATAGAATTTTATTAGTGAGCAAAATCCAACACTCGTTAGGTGGACCGGGAAAGCTTTCTCCTCCGCAGAGTCAAGCATGAGGAAAGGGCAGACAGAGAAGAGAGATAACCCCTCTCTAATTTGTTGAATCTCGACCCAAGACCATTCCACTTGGCTACCGATAATGATTAGTGCCCTTAGTTTCCCATCCTAGGTATGTGACCGTGGGGGGAATACCCATGGTACCTCGAGGCGTACGTTGTATCACTTCCAGCTTCTTCAGAGGTGTTCTCATAGTTTATCTTGCACCAGCAAAGGCTATTGTTAGGAGGTCAACGTAACTATTTTTGTTACCTTTGCTAGTAGGCCTGGGTCATAATTACCCCAGACTACTTTCGGGAGGTCCTATTGTTCACTTTCTTGTATTTTGGTGTCCGATCCTCATCACCTAGAGCGGAAATACTTGAGAGCTGCTTTTTTGGCTGTATCTTAAGGACTTTGTAGAGTGTGCTCTTTGCTCCTAGATTTCTTAGCTTCATATATTTTTTCAAGTCTAATAAATATTTTAAAAGTCAAGGATCAGCTTCGCTACCGAGGAGGCTTTGGGGGTTATCTCCGTGAGTACCGAGCTCGCAAGAAGTCGTAGGGGTAATTGCAGGTACCACCTGTTGTTTTCGTACGTAATGAGAGATCCTCCCGTTAGGGCCGGTTATTTCTTCGTAGTCAGGTTCTCGGTGTTGGTGTTAGTGCCGAGAGGAGTGCTTCACCGTCTTGTTTATTTTGTGTTGTGGCTAGCAGAAGTAGACGAGTCTCTCCGCTCGTTGAGTCTCTTCCATCCCTCTTCCCTCGCTAGTTGTCCGTTTATCATTGAGCACATCTGACCCGAGTCTCGAGACCGAAATTCCTATCCATCTTATTATCACTCTTCAATGGCCATGACGGGGAATGGGCCTTTCGTTTGTGAGTTCCCGCAAGTATTCAAATTCTCGCTTCGCTGAAGGAGGAGGCACTACTTCTATATTTCAATTGCTTCTAGGTGTAGTCGTGTTTGCCTCACACCCAAGGCTGTGCTTCTCAATCGGGTCCTTTTGTTTCTGCATCGTTCACTATGGATTCCTTCGTTTTCATTTTCTGCTATTGCAGCTGTATCTGCACCCATCTCTTCTATGGCTAGTGGATCAATTATTTTCAAGGTTTCCCCTTTGGAAGCGGGCATATTCCTAATTCAACTCCTTCCTTAGGGTCTTTTCCTTTTATTTCCCAGACTCAGATTTTTAATCCATGGTCTGGAGGTCAAAGTTCTACTACCTTTACGGGTTGGAACCCTATCTTTACAACAATAGGGGTAGGGAATCAGTTTCTCATTGGTCACTAATGGAATGTTCCTTTCCCTTCGTCATGTTGAGATTGCAACAAGATGATGAGCTTAGTGGAAAGAATTCGCCTTCACTAAGTGGGCCTGCAGGCTATTTTTGGCTATAAAAGTCTACTTAGGACATGCCGATCATATCTTATGAGTTGTTGGATGTTATTTTTGGATGGTTGGTCAAGTTGAAAAAAATAGATGAAATTCTATTTAGACATATTAAGTGCAGACCACAGATTTTGTTTTTAAAAATAGATATGTTTAATATTATTAGCTCTAATAATATTTCGACTATAAACATTATCTTATTCTTCTTGAGCACTTTGCGATGGCACAGATGTGGCACAAGAGCTCTGTATTTAAGGAATTATGCTATTCCTAAGGGTTAAGTGGGAGCTATTTCATGGATACTTCAGTTTAGAACTCATGTGAGAGAGTTTGGTGGAGTTGATCGAGGAAGTTAATGGAGTTGTGTTCAATTTAACTACTAAACATAGTTGAGCTTAGTTGTATCTAGTCTAACTTATTGATACACTAGTGAGAGTGGTGTAATTTAATTCACTAATTATAAACTCATTAATCAACTAAATAATACATCATTTAACTTCACAAGGCATGGACAGTCAGTGGAGTATCTGTATGAAGAGATAGGGTGAAAGAGTGGGCAGGACTATCAGCTTGTGACTATACTATTGCATGATTTGCAACAACCAAAGGATTGGAGATGCCAATGAGGATGCTAAAGACAAGCCGTGTGGTTCAAGTTATTTATGAGCCATTCTTCAGAATTTATTACGATTATTGTGCAAAAAGCATGAAAAAGTAGGGATTGAGGAAGCAAGCTGATAGATCTAGCTGGATTAGTGTGTAGTAATTGGAGATTGTACCGAGAGCTTGTGAGGAGCTTTGTATGATGATTGTTAAATGATCTCATGACATATAATATACATAGTTGGGGGTTTTCAACTTAATCTTTCCCATGAAATACTGTGGCTCATATGTGTGATTGTTTAGGGTTTTAATGTGTGCATGCAATTGTTTTTGCTCAAGTAATTAATGATCAATGGTAGAAGAGATTCTCAGACAGTGCATGAAGTTAAAATAGTAAAAGATCAAAGAGAATCTCGATAAATATATCATTTATTCAAATTTCTAAATGGTATTCTGAGCTGATATTGATCATTGGAGCAATTGCAAACATTGAAGCTGGGCGGAGTTTTGAGTCATGGGAATTCGAATTTGCGTAGTGTTTTCTTGGAGTCGAAGGAGATGTCTTTCAACTGGATGGTGATTGGAGTATGCTCTTTATGGAAGCTCAAATTATATTGCATGGAAGGATAGGATGGAGGCGGTGTTGGATGACAATGGGTTGAAGGAGTTCATAGATGTAGAAATTTCAAAACCTACTTAGCTTATCACTGCATTTGACACATGGCAAAAGAAGACAGCAGTGTCTAAGGATTCTCGTTGAAGGTGTGAAGAATCACATAGTGTCCTGTTAAATTCTTCATCATAAAGCTTCTCCATTCTTTATGTGCAAAGCCTTTGACAGATTTATTTCAGCAAGAGCGACCAGAGAAGTTGGCGCTCAAGGATAAACTCAAGAACATAAATGGAGAAAGATAAAGAGCCAAGTACTCACGAAGTTCATCCAATGTAGGATGAAAATGGGAAGTGTGGGGTTATTTTTGATGATGAGGACTTGGTGAGCTTGGCTCTCCTTGGGCTTCCTAAGTGAGTTGGCATTCCTAATGTGACTCACAATGGTCTTAGAGAAAATTGCTGTGATGGGAGCGACTTTGAATGACCATGCAAGAGGAGATAAGGTAGTACTAGGACAGATCTTAATCAAAGAACTCGATGAAGAAAATTGCGCTTTGGCTTCCATAGAAAGGAAGGGAAAGAGCAAGAAGAATTCTTCAATCCTAAGTAAAGGCAAGAAGCAGACATGTCCAAGGTAGTACACCTTTCACCAACATGACATGGTGCCACTAATTGTCCACAATAGTTGTACAAGGTGTCACGGACTGGGCACTCGGAGAGGACTCAGCCCCAGCGTGATTGATTTTTCATTAATCGCATGCTTGGTTCCCAAGTATGATGGGTTCGCAGTACTTGACAAAGGTGCATCTTTTCATATGACCGGAGACAAATATTTGTTTACCGATCCGGATGAGAAAGATCTTAGAGTACATCGAGATGGGCGATGATGGTAGATACAAATCGACTGTATCGGTACCCATTTCCTTTCGAGAGGAGTCTGCAAACCCTTCGTATTGAAGGAAGTGATGCATGTTCCAGATCAAGAAATAATCCGATCTCTGTGGCCATGTTAGAAGACAAGGGATATGATGTTGTTTTGGCGAGGGAGTTGGGTTTTCCGCACAAGAAGGCAACCGGTGAAACCTGAGGATAGGGTTCGAGTTAGAAACCTTTATCAATTGCGGTGATGGCCGCAGTAATGGCGAGGAGTGGCGATGGGGAGCCAGATGATGGGTGCCTGTGGCACAGAGATTAGGCCACCTTTCACTATGGAGTTTGAAGATACTCAGAAAGGATACTGGCTTCCTATGGGTACTTGCATTTCAGACAAGCAGTAAGGGATGTACCTTAGGAAATGAAAGCCACCTTTCACGAGAAGGATAGTCGCACCATAACGATCCTTGAGAGAATTCACACGTACGGCAGGTGGACCTTTCGGGTGCAGAGTTTGGAAGAAAGCACAGTACTATGTGATATTTGTTGATGATTATTCTCTATGTTGGAATACTTTTCACGTAAGAAGAGCGAGACATACCTTTCCAAAGTTCAGTGAGTTCGCTGCACCGGTTGAGAAAGAACCATAGGAAGCACGTGGTTGCCTCCAGAGCGACAATGGTGAATTCATCTCTCAAGTAGTTCAAGGACTTTTGGCAAGGCATGAATTCGAAGAGGGTTTCATAGCACCTCATAAACCCATAGCGTATCGGCCAGCATGAAGAAATTTAACGCATCGTGTGCCGCACGGCGATGTTGTATGATTCTGTGTATTTCCCATACACTTGTGGGATGAGGCATGCAATAATGCCATGGTTTATGTGCAAAATCATTGTCCTCACAGGATACTTGGCATGAGTACACCCGAGGAGGTGTTTTCCGGTAAAAGCCCGATATTTCCCATTTGAGGATTTTTTTGTTCACCTGCTTATGGTCTGCGGTGACAAAGGATGCCGTGAAGAAGCCGGGAGCCAACTCTCCAGGTTGATATTTTGGGTACACCGATACACCCCACAAATATCGTGTATTTTATACGCTCAAAAGATTGTTGCATGGACAGATATCAAATTTCATGAGAGAAAGCCAAGGAAGTGTTCGCCGAAGAGGGAGCCACACTGGTGATGCAGATGAGAGCTATTAGTTCCTAAGGATGAGTCTCTAGATGTGGATCAGCCACAAGAGGAGGTTCATGGAGTGGAAGAGACCACTCATGCAACAGCTAACCATCGTAGGGCGAAAGCGTACTGTTTGGTTGAGCGACCGGTCAAGATGTAGAGAGGATTGTAGGAACATCTTCCATATCAGTCACAGACAAGAGACAAATACCCGACCTGTGATATCGGATACATGGCCTATGAGCAAGTGTATCGCGAGCGAGCTATCCTCTTTCGGGAGAAGATATGGAGGATCCCGTATGTGGCATATGCCATGGTGGAAGAGTATGATTTGATTGTCGAAACAACAGAAGGGAGATTGTCCAAGGGCCGAAAGGGAAATCGTTGGTGGGTTCGAGATGGGATCTACAAAGTGAATCAAGAAGTCGACAGAGAGTGGGAGAAGTACAAGGCAAGATTTGTTGCCCGAGGCTTCTGGCAGATCGAGGGGATCGGGACATGAGGAAACCTTTGCACCCTCGTCGCAAGGTATTTTTCCATACTGACGACCTCGCTCTTCTCGGGGCCGCGTATGGGGTGGCACATTCATCGATGGGCGTAATATCGTTGCCTCCTCAACTAGGGGAGATTGAGGAGGAGGTGTACATAGGAGCAGCCCGGTTTCAAGATCTTCACACGGGTCACATGTGTGTGCAGTTCGGGAAAATATTATCAGATGGAAACAAGCACCTCGTGCTGGTACACATGACAGGTCAGCTATTTCACCTATTCTGATTCTCCAAGAGTGAGGCGGATCCGAACCTATACCAAGATTGTGGTGAGGCAAGCGTCGATCATTTGCATTTCAGTAGATGATTTGATTCTGACAAAAAGATGAACTCCGTTGATACACTCATGCAAGGCTGATCATGCAAAGGAGTTTGAGATGAAGGACTTGGGCCTCCTTCATTATTTCGGGATTGGAAATTTGGCAGCCATATGATGGACCGTTTGTTTCTCAAGGCAAGTATGCCCAGAGATACCGGAGAAGTTCAACATGCATGTGGCTGCAAGCTCCTGATACCCTCTTCCGGTGGATGGAGGAAGGAGGCTACTCACAGAGAGGTAGTGGAAGTCATCGCCATCGACAACAGTCATGGCATTCTGGTCACTACATGACTCCGACATATGCTATGCTATTAACCACTTTTCGCTGCGTGTTGCTTCACCAAGCTTGAAGGTAGGCAAGCATGTATTGAGAAATTTCGTAGGCACGTTGGGGGATATGGATTATGGTACAGACAAGCCGATGAGGTGAAGTTGTGTGGCTTCAATTTACGTGGTCACAAGGAGCTCAACTACGTAAAGAGCACATCCGGGAGGATTTTTAGTATCGGGTCGTACATCGTGGGCTTTGGTACGCAGAAGAAGAGATCCGTGGCACTCATTTCAGCAGTTCGAGTATACAGCAAGTTTGGCTACATGCGAGGCTATATGGATGAGGAAGATCCGTCTGGGTTGCTTGTCTACACTTAGATCCCATCGTGATTTATTGTGATAATCGTAGCTTGCATTAAACTCTACATCCAAACATTTCATGATAGATTCAAACACATTAGTATGGTATTATCATACGTAGATTGTGTGCAGCGGGAAGATCATGTTACTTTCATACATTCCCATGGAGGATCAAGATGCCGACATTCGACGAAGGCGCTCACCAGAGCAAATTGGAATACCACGTAGGCGGTGATAGGGGTGGCAGAGCAACTTTATCTTGCTGAGAGGAGTGTTGAGATTGCAACAAGATGATGAGCTTAGTGGAAAGAAGTCGCCTTCACTAAGTGGGCCCGTTGTGCTATTTTTGGCTAAAGTCTATTTTTAGACATGTCGATCATATTCTATGAGTTGCAGGATGCTATTTGTGGATGGTTGGTCAAGGAAAAACATATGGACTTCTATTTTAGACATATTATAACCATTTTTAGGATTTCCAATTCAAAAATAGATATGTCGAATATTATTAGCTCTTAATAATATTTGGACTATAAACATTATCTTATTCTCTTCGGAGCACTTCTAAATATGCACAAATGTATACGTATTTACGTAAGGAATTATGCTATTCCTAAGGGTTATGGAGCTATTGCATGGATACTTCTGGGCTTAGAACCTGTGAGAGAGTTTGGTGGAGTTGATTGAGGAAGTTAATGGAGTTGTGTTCGCTTAACGGTTAAACATAGTTGAGCTAGTTGCATCTAGTCTAACTAATCGATACACTAGTGAGAGTGGTGTGAATTAATTATTAATTAATTCACTAATTATAAACTCATTAATCAACTAAATAATACATCATTTAACTTCACATGGATGTCAGCCAAAGGAGACCAAAAGAAGAGATAGGTGAAAGAGCAAAGCAGACTATCGGGCCAGGACTATACTGTCAGTATGATTTGTACAACCGTTGATTGAGATGCTAATTAGGATTGCACAAGACAAGCCAAATGGTTTAAATTTATTTACGATTCATTCTTCATCATTGATTACGAATAGAGGCAAAGCATAGTGGGCAAGAGATCATGGCATGTGTTTTTCTAGATCTAGCTTGATTAGTGTGTAGAAATTGAGATTGTACCTAGAGCTTATGAGGAGCTTTGTATGATGATTGTTACATGATCTCTATGAAATATAATATACGTATAGTTGGGGGTTTTTCAAATTTTAAGCTTTCCCATGAAATACTTGTTCATATGTGTGATTGTTTATGGTTTTAATGTGCACATGTGAGATTGTTTTTATTTCCGCACTAATGATCAATGGTAGAAGATTATGTGTTGTGCATGGTTAAAATAGTGTGTGATCAGGAGAATCTCGGTGGATAACATATCAGTTATTCAAATTTCTACACGTCAAGTTCTTATCATGCTTTTTCTCCTTTTTCAAATTCTTGGAATCCCTATCGTGTTTTTTCTTCATTCACCGCCTCAAAGGGGGGAACTAACCGTTTATAGTAACTCAATGTTGGGAGGGGTCCCTCCGACTCCGGGTCACAATGATTTTCCAGTGTCTAAAATTTTCTACAAACTCTTTCCGGCAACCCTCGTGCCTCATCAAATCCGTATTCTTTTCGTAATGTGGGGAATCCATCCTATCAGATGGAATTCCCTGGCTCCTCCTCGTTTACCATTTTTGGGAAATGTTAAAATTGCCAGATTTTCTAAATTGGACTAACACCCAACCATATTGTCCAAGATGGCCTCCTGCCTCACCAAATACCTTCTATTATTCCAAAGTTTGAAGGGAATAATGGATAGGATCCGGCAGATCACATCACCACTTTCCATCTATGGTGTTCATCAAACTCCCTGATCGATTATTTGATTAGGTTGAGGTTATTTCAACACATCTTAATTGGAAATGTATCCAAGTGGTATATTGAGTTGACTGGGGGTAGTTTCACCACTTTTGGAGATTTGAACACCATGTTCCTAAATCATTTTCAGTTGTCTGTCCGTTACGTACGCTCGGACCGAACTCCTCAAATAATTTTAAGAAGGAAAGGAATTCACATTTCCATCTATATTCAGAATGGAAAAGAAGGAAGAGGCTCATTAAAGCCTATATTCCTAATGAATTCTTCCGGAATGGTTTTTGAAATCCTTGCGGTACCAGATATTTCCTTTGGCGATCGTATCCCTATCGTGGTATTTTTCCGGGAGGAGCAAGCTGCTTTAGGCTCAAAGAATTAGAACTAGATTTATTCCCCGCTCTAGAGTCCTCAATAAAAATTTCGATGCTTCACTCCAAATTGGACTTTTCAAAACTAAACCTGTCCTCATGGTGATGGACTCATTGGTTCGGCCGATAGTAGCAACTAACTCCGCTGTTAACGGCAACAGCTTTCTCCATACAATCTTTCCTTTCGGCCGCCGTGCCTTCTGTTAACTCCCTTCCTGCTTTGTCAATAAATTTCGCCTGTGATTTAACCCCAAAGGAAATCAAAAATCCAAAGGGAAGAAGTTATTAAAGGATGGAATAATAATAAGAAGAAAGGCAGCATGAGAAGGGTAAATGCAAATAAATCCAATGGGCAGTGTTGGTGAGAATAAAAAGGATAAAAAATAAAGTGAAGTTTCCACGCAAGTTATGTATTGGAGATCATCTTACTCACATTTGCCCTAAAATCTTTGGGGATGTGCACGTTTGTTAGCTCAACACATTTCAAGTTCCTCAACAATAACAAACCCTTTTCCCCACCACAGCACTAGCTGTTGGCTAGCATCAGAATACCTGCCCTCTAGGGGCACCCAGGAAGGGGAAACCACATGAAACATATATATGATGAGTGCTCACGCAGATATCGCTAAACAATCTCATGATTATTGTGAAGTTGAATCTTCGAAAGCCAAGGGTGCTTCTGATAGTGCTGAGCCGCTTCACATTATGAGGCCCACTATTGAGCCTATACCTCGAATTCCAAAAGCATCTACAAATCATACAATGATTAATCCAAATTCCAAGGTCATTTTCAGAACGACTACAGAAGATTCAGTGAGTCTGTGCTATGTCTGCTCTCAGGGTGTCTACCTTTGTCCACTTACCAAGTTCCCTTATCGCTATTGGGGCCGTTGATCCGAAGAACTCTTATGATTACATTTGATATGTATAATTTTGAAAGAGACTCTACATCATATGGCTTTCCATATTATATCGTCAAGCTTCAAATGAAATATATTTCTAACGACCGTCGATGAGGGTGCTTCCATGTGGTTGTCTCAAGGTCAGTGACTACCAACGACATTGTTCCATCATCCACTTTTTGATCAAGGCGGATGGTCATTCTCACAAGCCGCATGGTATTGTCCTCAATTTGCCCATCCGTGTTGGGGAACTATAAACATCGAGGTTGGAGATAGTTGATGCAAGCTTGGACTACAACCTTCTGCTAGCAAACCGGATTTATGAGATGACCTACGATCCTCCTTATTTCGTATTATTTGTTTCCCTCACAAAGGGAGGATTGTCAATAGCTTGACCAATCGGACTGTTTCCTCCCGTAGACCCGAATGCATCTACCGACCAACTATCCCTTTGGTGGATAATTCCAAACCACCTATTGAGAATCTAGAGTTGGCCGTCTTCTTTGATGGCAATTTTGATATTCCACCTCATTTCGTTCATATAAATGCAATTTCACTCCTCCAAGGTCTTTATTCGAAGAGAGTTCTTCGAACTCATTATTAACCCTTGGACCTTACTTTCCCCTACCTCCACATTGTGCTTAAGGTCAAGTGGGTGGAATGGCATTTCCAATGTCCTGTACTAAGACGCTTATAGATTCATTGTTGACTCGTTAACTCCACTCGGCTTCATCAAAGGGGAATTGGATGGAGATGTGGCCCCAACTTGGACTCTTAATTCTTCCCATTTCAGATTGCCTTGATACCACTCTTCCATTCAAGAGGCCATTCCGGAAGCTATGACTGTGTATACATACTGTAATGATTTGCATCATCGTTCTTACTTTTACCTCGTATTTAAGCGAATTTGAATCAAGTTTTCCAAGTTCTCAATCTTCTCGTCTTGTTCACCCGGGGCCTTGAACCCTTTAGCACCAAGACAGTATTTGCTAAAGAGAACATATCGTGATTTCTCCACTATCCTCGGTGAACATCTCCGTGAATCCCAACGTTGCTGAGAATGTTTTCTACTGAGCCGAATGTTCCCCGAAGAGATTCAAATTTATATCGATCTCTTCAAGAGTTTCACAGATGTGTTCGCTGGTCTTATGAGGAAATTCCCGGTATAGATCTACTCATTGTCCAGGATCGTTACATGACAATGCTAAGCCCGTAAGGAAAATCTTCATCCGGTCAACCCTAGGGAAGGTTGCACGACGTGCCGAGGTAGAGAAGTCGCTCAAGGTGGGATTCATTTTCCCTCGTTCCTTTGATGTAGTGGGTTTTAATCCAGCTCGTGGATAAGAAACAAGGAACAATTCACGTTTTCATTGATTTCGTAGACCTTAATAAGGGCATGTCTCCAGCATAATTACCCCACACCATTCATAGATCGCATTATCGATGAGTAAAAGGTGTAATGAGATTTTCCTTCACTGACAGGGAGTTTTGAGAGATATAATCAAATTACTATCCGTCCTCGGCAGGATCAAAGATAAGGTCGCTTTATTTGTCCCCTCGAGGGCATCTTATTATAATAAAGGCCTTTCGCCTTAAAAATGGCCGGAGCTAATTTTTTCACGGGTCATGTCACATGCCTTCCATGACATCAAACATATTATCGAGGCATGCTTGGATGATTTAGTCATTGTTTCGCTAGAGAATTTATCATCCTCTCACTGGCTTGTGTGCATTTGGAAAGATGTCATTTTTACAAGATCCGCCATCGATCCAAATAAGTAGTTTTTGCAATCACATCCCACGTTTGTTGGGATTTATTGTGTCTATGGAAGGGATTTGGGTAGATCCTTTTCGAGGTTGAGGCAATACTCTATTGTTCTCCCCCCGTCATCTATTCGTCAACTTCAAAGTTCAACATGAAAAGCTAATTTTTCTCGCGAAGATTTATCGTAAATTATGCCGAGATTACAAGAGGATTCATGAGATTATTAAATAAGGGAGTCCCATTTTTAGGATGATTTTGCTCAACTATTGAATGATGCTTTGAAAAAAGCATTGAACTCTACTCCTATACTAAGTCCAATTCGATTATATTTCCTTTGTATCTCTGCAATGCCAGGACCTACTATCTAGATGGTTCCTCGGTTCAGACGATGATGATTTTTCAGAGCATGTTATTTACTACCTTATTTATAACACCGTAGACCTTAAACTCCGTATTCTCCGATGATATTTGCTGTGTTGTACTGCTCATGTTGTACATCGTGGTTTCTATTATCATCCTTTCTTTGAAAAACTTATGTTTTGTCGGCAGTCAATCCATTTCAGTTTGTTCTTAGCAGGCGAGTGATTGGGGGCAAATATAATCAATGGATTGTGATTTTTCAGGAATTTGATCTTGAGTTTATGTCTTCCAAGTCCAAGAAATCATTAGTTTTCGCAGAATTAATTTCTGAGTTTCCCTGTGGAGAGAAGATGGTTTATGATGAATCCTTTCCAGATGAGCATATTTTTCTCATCTCTTCACAAGATCCTTGGTATGGGGATCTCATTGTATATCTTAAGACTTCGAAGTTTCCTTCGATGTTTTCAAAAGATGAGCGTCGCAAGTTGCATCACCTGGCTAAAAATTACTTGATCATTGGTGATGCTTTATACCGTCAAGGGGTCGATTCGATCCTAAGACAATGCTTAACTCTCGAAGAAGCTGAGGTTGTGTTGAATGATTGCCACAGTGGAGCTTGTGGTGGTCATTTGTCTGGGCTTGCTACAACCCAAAAAATCCCGCGTGCTGGATATTTTTGGCCTTCAATTTTCAAAGATTGTATGGAGTCAGTCAAACGGTGTCATCTGTGTCAAGTATATACTCGAAAGATGCACACTCATCCAGCTCTGATTTTCCCTGTCATCACTGTTGGTCCCTTTACAAAGTGGGGTATTGATTATACTACTTGTAACTCGCCTTGGGTTAAAGGTCACAAGTACATTATTGTAGCAGTAGACTACTTCACAAAGTTGGTCGAGGCTATGCCTACTTTTGGGAATGACGGTGAGACAGTAGCTCTTTTTCTCTTCAATCAAGTTATTTCTCATTTTGGTATTCCCAAAGAGATTGTCACTGATCATGGCAATCATTTTCATAACAGCATGATGGCTGAGTTGGCTCTAAAATTAGGTTTCTGGCATGAGTATTTCTATAGGGTAAACTGCTTGGGTGGTTGGTTTTCGTATATCCCTCTCAGGGCTTTCCGGTGCCCAAGGCAGACAGTAAGATTAGCTATGTTGTTCACAAAGATGGCATGAGCATGTTCATATTAGCTTGAAATAACTTGAAGGAATACAATAGAGAATTACCTCTTTGACAGCTTTGGAATCCTTTGGAGAGCGCTACGCAGCAAAGCAAGAGTCCTTCTTCACCAGCTCCAAATCTGAGTCCTGCAATCAGTCAAAGCACCCGCGTAATTTCTAATATAACAAGTATTATATCGATTAAATAAATAATAAACATCTAGATTATACACATCTGAGCCATTCATATCATACTAAGAAAATATTGAAACAACAATATAACATTAAGTATCGAATGGACAAAACAAACATAGTTCTATTGATTTTGAAAGAAGGAGGATTACAACCATCGGTTGTACCAAGCCCTCCTCAGTCTCCCAATCTCTCTTCTCTATCAAGTGAAGAAGTCCAAGCCAGCAAGCTCTCTAGGAGCCTCTTTGACTCTTGGCCTTCACAATGTCACACTATTCTTTATTCCACAAGTATACAAGAACATTGAGCAATCCTTCGACCTTCAATTAAGAGCCTTCAGCTCCTTCTTATAGGAGAGGGAGAAGGCCATTGTTGCCCTTCTCTTTCCACTAGCTTGGAATGGAAAAGGCTTAGATGTTTCCTTGATCTCCATGCTTTTGCCTCTCTTGGAGTTCAGTCTTCTATGGCAATGACCAATAATGAACTGGTGCTTCAGCAGTTTCCTTTGTGCACTGACTCCTTTGTGAGGGAAAGTCGGAGATTCAAATCTTTCTTCGCGCTCTTTTCCCAATTCAAACTTAAAACACGGGTAACGTGTCCCTTCAGTGTAAACAGAGCGTTTCCCTAGCCACTAACTCGGCCAATGTATTGCTTGCCTGCGTTATAACGCTCTTGTTCTGTTCTATATGTGCGTTACCCTGGCAGAAATAGGTTTAATTTAGGTCTTTGTACTTCTTCCATATTTGTCTTCTCCTCCGAGCTGATGAGGAGGTATTTTGACCTGTAACAGATGCCCCCTAAAGTGTGAGGTAAGAGACGAATACGATGGCCGAAATACTTTATAATTTGTAGAAAGAGAGAGATTGAAAGACTGAGGAAAACCTGAAACAACAACATATGTCAGAAAATATAGTATTTGCCTAGAGTCGGGCATGTCCCATGCTCAGTAGCTTAAACAACATGATTTCTCTAGAATAGAGATATGAAGAATTTGTCCACCAATAGGCACAATGTGGAAGTGTCTGTCATAACAGGATCAGGCTGAAGAAGCTGTCTCCATAAACAATATCGCAGCTTGGGGAAGGGAACACAACTTTAATGGTGTAGCCTTTTGCCCCAAGGTCTTGACCGCTGATTCACTTAAACTGCATATTTCTCAACATGTGAATGAGGGAGTTGTCGTCGAACATGTGAGAAATCGTCTGATTACCAGTCAATAATGAAAACTGTTAACAGATGCGAAGGTGGCCACCGATAATGATGATGGTCCCTAAGATGCCCGGTACAATCTAGCGAGTGTGAATAAAAGGAGTTGAAGTCGAACACTCGTAGAATCATTCGACCAAGAGCCAATGATGAAGACCCTTGATCAAACACAAGACTACCTGCCACTGATGTCTACAAGTATCTGGGTACTGATGGGTTTCTGGATCAACTTCCTAGATAAGGTGTTGAAGTCGATAGGAAGTGATCTGTTGAAAGGTAGGCACTGAGGCGTCCTACATCAGTCAACACGAAACGGAAACCAACTGATTTTTTTTATGATTTGAGATAAGGAAGAGTAAATGGGAACGTCAGACGACAAATAATTTCTGGCATAATGAGCGGTTTGGTTGATAACAGGAGCAGTAGATAACGAGATCTGCTTGAACAATAGAAGGCACTCTAGCAGGGTACTAGGCAGCTGAAGCGTGTTGAACACCAAAGAGTGTGTTAGGATTTTACCAGTGCAGGGACACTGGGAAATGAAGGCTAATACTCATAGATGGTAGGGTTCAGCTAACTACGAAAGAGTTTTCTGGGAAGTGCCATGTTCAAGAATTTTGCTGCCAAATCGACCTTTTTGAAAATGTAACAGAGGTAGTATCCATTTTGTCCAAATTTTTCCCCGTCTGATTAAGTTTAACGAGTCCAGACGAGTAAACTCAGTGAATTTTTCATGTTTAGAGAGTCTGAAAAATGTCAGGAAAGACAACTCTGTGCCCCATCTGATTAGATTTAACGAGTCCAGATGAGCAAACTCGGTGAATTTTTCATGTTTAGAGAGTCTGAAAAATGTCATAAAAGACAACTCCATGTCTTGTCTGATTAGGTTTAACGAGTCCAGACGAGAAAACTCGGTGAATTTTTCATGTTTAGGGAGTCTGAAAAATGTCGTAAAAGACGGCTCCATTGGGGTACCTTTGTCATGTCTTGATAACTGGGCACGGCAAAGGGGTAATAGTAAGCCCGAAACAGTTCATTTTCCGTTAGTTAGTCCATCGAATCCGGAAAAGTGAGAAATCTATGTTCAATGGACGTCTACCTCATTTTGTTATGAGTACGAGGAGACAAAGTAAACTCAATATTCTTTGTGAAATTTTAACGAGTCCAACAAAGAAAACTCGGTACCTCCGTGAAATTTTAACGAGTCACGTGGAGAAAACTCGATTTACTTTTTCTGTTTAAAGAGCTTTGAAAAAGAGGAAAAGAATGGCTCCTTGTTCTTTGTCTCAATAGTTTAACGAGCCTGACAAAGGTGACTCGGGATTTTTTCGGTTTTATGAGCGAGAAAAAGATTCCTAAAAATAATGCTCAGTACTTCTCCATAGTTTTAATGAGTCTGAAGAAGAAAACTCTAGGTTTTTCGAATTAACGAGCAAGAAAAGACCAAAAAAGAACGCTCGATGCCAACTTCGTATAAGTTTAACGAGCCCGAAGAAGAGAACTCGAGGTTTTTCGGATTAACGAGCAAGAAAAATACCATAAAAAGAATGCTTGATAAAACATGAGTATGTCTGCACATAAATCTTGATCCCTTATTACGAGAAGATGTCAGTACCCAAATCTCGGGGCCCAGAACGTAGTATGCAATGAGAATCACGACTTTGCCAGCGACGAAAGAGAGTGTACGGGTACATGTAAGAGGTGGAGAAGACATTCATTTTCTTTGGTGTTGTGGAAAGCTCCAGGTACAGGAATAATTTCAGAGTGACGATTCTGGGTCAGTAGAACCGCAGTTTTCCTTCATGAGAGATCCGGGTAAGAGCTAGAACCTCCTGGTGTAATTTAATGCCCAAGGTACACACGTTTTAACTTTGGTTTCAAAATTACGGAAATTTGGGGGCCCTAGAAAAATGTTGCACCTAACGCCAAGTCAGAGTACAACAGCCGCGTTAAACGCACAACCCGTGAGGGAAGTAAGCGTTAGAACGCTCTGTTTTGTATTAGTGCCCGCGTTAGGCGCAACATGCTTTCTAGCAATTCAATTTTTTCATTTTTGAAGTGGTCCAGGTCAATTTTAATCGGTTGGAAATGTTGCATTTGCAAGTGTTCAGCTGTTAATCATGAGTATTTGGCGAGAGAGAGAGCATGAGTGGGAAGAACGAGAGATGGTGACGAATGCGGCAAGTTTAATGGCTCTCCGGAGGTGCAGATTGCTTAAGTATGCCCGTTTAGAACTGATGAGGGGTCAAGAGGACCTCCTGAGGTGGCTGATCCAGTAGTGGGACGAGAGGCATCATGTCTTTCGGATTGGTGGCAACGAGCTCGCCATCGAAAAAGATGATGTTTTCCTTTTGACCGGCTTGTCATGTCGTGGGGCGAGGCCCAATTTGACGGGGTCCAGAGCTGACCCTCGTTCCACTACTGATTTGATCCATGCGCACTACATACGTCGCACCCACGCTGTGAGTAACCGGATACCTATTGCACAGGTGACGTTGGGGCAGCCAGTCCCCATTGTGAGATGATTGACCGCTTGGCGGTGCCAGAGAGTCGACATCAGCTGCAAGGCCCGAATGCTCACTGGCAGTTATACGTGGACTTAGGCGGGTGTGGCGGTAGTCGGCAGGGTCAAGCGAGCTTGCATGCAGGGCAGGTACTCAAGAAATTTGGGTGGGACCTTGGTCAACAATAACTCATCGGGGAGCGGATACCGCAGTGGGGGCCGGAAGGATCCCAGCATCCATTGGGTCCCACGAAACCCAGCTGCAGGTGGGCCACTTTGCTTCCCATGATGGAAGGAGGTCCATTAAAATCCTTTACATTTCATTGAAAAGTTACAGGTGGCTGAGACTCTGAGATCCCATCGTCGCATAGATTATCCCCTGCGGGGATAGACTTCACGAGCGAATCCGACTAGTCTTAGGAGGCCTTGGTGGTAGATAGTGAAAAAAAACATTCGATATATAGGCCTTTTGTTTCCTACAGCTTTTGAATGTTTATGTAAATTTTTTTTTTGTTGAAAAGGGGTGAAAATTAAGTTTTGACATGAAAATTTTTCTTGCTTGACATGGAATCATGTTTCCTCCGTCCGAGCCGGGGCCCTGTGTGCACGGCGAGACTACAACTACCGGGGCGGCGCACACAGAGGGACGGAGGGCGCGGCCGATGATGATACCCGGTTTTTGTGAACTCTGGGAACACGGAGGGTCGGCTCCAATGGGTATACCACCGCTTCCTATGCAGGAGGTTCCAGTTCGTCTGCAGCGGCATACTGTGGGTGTGCCGGAGAGATACCTGGTTCCTCTGAGGAGGATAGCTAGAGCAGTTGTAAGCTATTATGAGCATCAGGCTTAGCTGCTGGAGTAGATGTATTAGTGTCAGAGCATGGCTTAGTGTAGCCAAATTTTGTAAAACACCCCAAGTTTTGGGAGATTTTTTCTTTTTGATGTTTACTGTGTACTGGACATGACATATGCATATATATATATATATTTTTAGTGATTTTGTGTTTTTAAATTTTTATGCATTTTTTGATGTGATAAAAATATATGTACTCATGAGTAAATTTTTTACAATAAATGTGACAAATGCCAATCTAACACATAATTTGCCAAAGAATCGGCTAATGCATTAAATTCCCTAGGAACATGTTCAAATGTGATTGTTTGAAATTGACGTTCTAAAAGTCGCACTCGTAAAAAATAACGTAACAACACAGGGTGGCGGACACGGTAATGATTGTTTAACTGCATAATGATGAGTTGGGAATCTAACTTGACCACTAAATTGGAGATGTCACGAGATGCCGCTTCCATGAGGAGTTGGATCACTGACATGTACTGGGCAACATTGTTGGTGGCGTTACCCAGGAAGATCCCCCTGGAACCAAGAAGGTTCAACTCAGGAGTATAGAGAACCCAAGCAGCTGAAGCAATGTGTCTAGTGTGACGACTAGCCCCGTCTTCATACCCGACGTATGATAACGAATGTGATGACATCTATGCGAAAGAAAAAGATTACATGAGAAAAAACACCTTAAACCAAACAAAATAATCCAGAAGCATCAAAATAAAAATAGGCAAAACTTATATACATAAAATTACAAAGCATATGCCTAGTGCGAAACTAGGCAAAATACTTCTTCAGATAGAGCCCGTTGTGGGGCTCCTCGAGTGGAATTCCATTACAGTCCTGTAGTTCGTAAGTTCCTTTTGAGAGGACTTTAGTAACGATGTAAGGACCGAGCCACAATGGTTGGAGTGTTCCTGCCCCCAAGAGGTCGTGTTTTTGATCATAAAGTAGAACAAGATCGCCTTCTTGGAAAGAACGAGGCTTGACAGATTTGTCGTATTGAGCTTTAACTCGGCGCTGGTGAGCTTCGAGTGCTAATGTAGCATCTCGACGAGTTTCGTCCAAATGATCGAGCGAGAGCAAGCGCTCTTCTGTGGCGGTGGTGCCAGGCAGGAGCTCAATGGCAAGTTTGAGCGA
Source organism: Pinus albicaulis (assembly GCA_034641835.2). NCBI lineage: Eukaryota > Viridiplantae > Streptophyta > Pinopsida > Pinales > Pinaceae > Pinus > Pinus albicaulis. The sequence continues at coordinate 159,271,180 of CM076582.1, read as the reverse complement.
TGGGATTTCGCACTCGATTGGAAGTACTGCCTCCAGGCCGAAAGCAAGTTGGAAAGGTGTGAAGCCTGTGGCAGTTTTAACTGACGTTCGGTATGCCCATAACGCAGAATATAACTTTCGATGCCATGTGGTTTTATGTTTTCCGACCAATCGACGAATCATGGTTTTGAGAACGCCATTTACGGCTTCTACTTGACCATTAGCTTGAGGATAATAAGACGAAGATTGATCTTGTCAGAAACCTAGCATGGATGTTAATTCGGTCATCATATGATTTTGAAAGTGAGATCCATGATCGGTGACAATCGATAGGGGTACGCCGAACCGACAGATTACCTGATTAAACAGGAAAAGAGCGGCGGTTTCGCCGTCAGCCTTAAAAGTGGGAAGGGCTTCCGCCCATTTCGTAAAATAATCGACTGCAACCACGATGCAGTTGTGTCCATTTTCCGAAGCGGGATTGCAGGTGACGAAGTTAATTCCCCATTTAGCAAAAGGACCGACGGAGATAACCGGGTGAAGGGGGGTAGGATGTGCGCGCATTTTCTTTGTGAAAATTTGACATGGATGGAATTTTTGGGCTGCTGCAATGCAATCTTTAAACAAAGTGGGCCACCAGTAACCAGCGCGCAAGATTTTTTAGGCAGTAGCTATGCCCGAAAGATGACCACCACATGCCCCTGCATGGCAGTCATTCAAAATGCGTTCTGCCTCATCGATAGTGAGACAATGTCGGAGAATAGTATCAACACCACGACGATATAGTGTATCGTTTAGCACGAGGTAGTGCTTTGCTTGGTGGCGGATACGAAGACGGTCATCAGATGTGAGAGCTGGGCGGAAGCGTTGAGTTTGTAGGTAGACTAAGATGTCTCCATACCATGGGTCCGAAGAGTCGACCAAGTAGACAGATTCATCAGGGAATGGATCATGAGCTACCTCTGCCGGGTCGATTCTGGGAAGGTCCGATAGTAATTCGGCGAAGACAAGGGATTTCTTTGCTTTGGCAGCCATGAACACCAAATCAAATTGTTGGAGGATGACGATCCATTTGGAATATTTCCCTCCAATAATTTGTCTAGACAAGATATGTCGCATGGGATTCTCCAAAGCAATCACCGTAGTCTGTCGCAGCAATATATAATGTCGGAGTCGGGTGACGGCGAAAACTACCGCCAGAGAGAGCTTCTCCACATGTGAATAACGCAATTCAGGTCCAATGAGACCTTTTGATAAATAGTAAATCACATGTTCGCTGTCGTCATCGTGTACTTGAACCAAAACCATTCCAAGTGAGGATGGTGATGCTGCCAGATAGAGGAGAAAGTCGCGTGAATAATCAGGGGCACTAAGGAGTGGGGCTAAAACAAGTGCATGTTTTAAAGCATCAAATGACCGTTGAGCTTGGTCATCCGACAAGTATAGTGTTCCTTTCTTCAATAATCGCATGAATCCTTTCATCATCTCAGCATAGTTAACGATGAAACGACGCAAAATTTTTGCCTTCCCCTGCAAGCTTTGGAGTTGAAGGATGGATTGTGGTGCCGGCAATTCAATAATTGCTTTTACCTTATCGGGATCAACCCTAATCCCGTGCTTGGAAACAATGAACCCTAACAATCGTCCGGACTCAACCATAAATATGCATTTATGAGGATTCAAACGTATATTGTAGAACCTGCACCTAGCAAAAATTTCTCTTAAATGAGCCAGGTGGTCTCGTCGCTTCTTGTAATGAGCCGGGAGGTCATCCAAGTATGCCTGTACAATATGTCGAATGTCATGAAAGGCATAGTCCATAGCCCGTTGAAAAGTTTCTCCAACATTCTTCAGGCCGAATGGGAGCTTTTTATACGCAAAGATGCCCCAAGGACAGATGAAAGCAGTTTTATGCTGGTCGACTTTTTTTATGGCAATCTGGTTGTATCCCGAGAATCCATCGATGAAGGAAAAAGATTCGCATCCGGCACAATCGTCAAGAATTTGATCAATGAACGGCATAGGATAGTTGTCTTTTGGACAAGCGGTGTTCAGATCGCGATAATCAACGCAAACTCGAATAGTGCCTTGTTTTTTATCCACGGGAACCAGATTGGAAACCCATTCAGTTAAGGGAACGGGGTAGATGAAGCCAGCGTTTAAAAGTCTTTCTACTTCGACCTTGATGGCGGCTGCTTTGCGCAGGTGGACAGGTCTGAGTCGTTGCCGGATAGGTTTAGCATTGTCGTAAGTCTTGATTTCGTGCTCGACAATAGAAGGATCTATGCCAGGCATTTCTTCATAAGACCAACCAAAGACATCGCAGAATTCTTTAAAAAAAGATGTGAAGGACGCAATTTCCTTAGGATTGTAGTCGGCTCCAATCTGAATATTTTCCACGATACCCGTTTTGACCGAGATATCAATGAGTAGAGTCTTGGAAAGATTACCCATGTTCCCTTCTGAATCGATAGTGTGAACAGTCGTATAAGAGGAGGGAACTATCTCAGGTTGGTCAAAAGACGGGATTTCAGTGTTTATCGCCTCTGAATCAATCGTCGAAGCGCGACGGTGGAACTCTCCCCAAGGTCATTCTTCTAATGACATGATCTCTCGAATAGCTTCGTCTGTAGGCCAGACTTCATTGAGGAGATCCTTAGAGAGAACTGTTATGGGAGAGAGGGTCGTACTTGTGGTCGAAACCATATCAGTGGAGGGTTCAGATGCGGTTTGGATGGCTTGGTAAGCCAACTCAACCGGCGAAAGCGGCATCTGATCTCCATAGGAATCAATATCTGAAGGTGTCGGGATGATCCATGGGTCGATAGAGCCATCCGAAGAGGTGGATATCATTGCAACCGTGTCTGGGATCTGCGGCGGCGGTAGAGGAAAACAACCCAGTAGGGAAGATGCCTTCAGAAGACCGGTACTGATACTGACGTAAGAGTCGGGGACACCTCCTATTAGGGGTACCGAGCTACTTGGTAAAGTGGAATAATCAGGGGTGCAGCAGAATAGCTGATCGACCGTGACTATTCTCCCATCCAATGGAAATAGGATGAGTCGGAAGACCGAAGATACGATGGCGGTCATAGCATAAGACCAACTGCGACCGAGCAATAGATTATAGTCGAGATGACGCTCTACGACTTCCACGTCCACGTTTACCGTTTTCCCACTCAGAGTGATGGGAAAGCTAGCAAGGTATCCTTTGGGTAGGAACGTGTGGCCATCGAAAGCTTTAAGGGAATTCGATGGCGGGGTTAGAGTAGGAGAACCTAAATTCAGCCAGCAAGCTTGTGACATAACGCAGGTCGAAGCACCTTCGTCTATGACAGTGCGATGGATGGGTCTCCCTTTCGACACAACCTACACCTAGAATGCGAGTTGATGCGAGAGGCGAGGTTTAGCCTTTTCCATATCAAAGACTACTAGCATGGAATCCTGGGGATCTATTCCACCAATGGCCGAAAGCAAGGCTTTCCTTTGTGCTGGACAAGTTTGTAATACTTCAAGTGCAGACATAGCTGACGGTGCCTGCGCCAAATCTTCTACAATATTGTAGTTTTGGGCTGCACGTGCAGAGGTATTATGAGTCGTGCGTTGAAGTGTCCCTTTGGGGGGACGGATTACAGGTTCAACAGTAGGCCTTTCGATATGTAAATCGTTGGGCGGCGGCGGATTGGAACTAGTTCCCGGTTCCTGAGCATCTATGGTAGGAGTTCCATAAAGCTTGGCGTGAGTTTGAAGGTCAATACTCTCGATGCCATAAATGGCAGATGGTCCTTCGCCGGAAGGATACGAACCACCATTTCCCCGTTGATGGGGTTGTGGCGGGTTGTCAACCATATGTTGATGTTGCTGCTGTTGATTGGGGAAAGGATTGTGAAGAACGGCAGGTGTTCTCCCAGAATCCTTGTTAGCAATAAAATCGGTGCATTCTTGCAACCGAGGACATTTGTATGTCAAGTGGTCCTCCGCACAGATTTTACAAGGAAATCTCATGGGTTTATACTTTCCTTTTTCATTAGCAGCATTTTTCTGATTAGAGTTATTCTGATTATTCGACTGCTCTTCCGAAGAAGATGTTTTCTTCTTATTCTTCCTATTTTTCCTGTTGGGTTTTTGTGAGGTTTGCACCGAATTTACCTCAGCAGAAGGGAGAGGAGTCGTTTGGTGGGGGGCGGTGGCAGCCGAGGACGGCTGGGAGGTTTGCCCCCGAGACTGATTGGTGGCTACACCAGAGATCGCGCCAACGAGACCATCGGCATGAGCTCCGGTTTTCTGAGTAGCCAAAGGGTTCAGGTTACCAGGGGCATGGGGGAGCAGATCGTAAAGTGTGCCGGATTGTGAATAGATTAAATCCAGGTGCTGGGCACGTCGAATACATTGATCTTCTATCACCGCACCAGAAAGGCCAATGTCTTTAGAGATATGGGGTAAAATAGACTTGCAAAACCAATTGGCCAAGAGATGGTCCGGTATTGGCGCTTTGACGAGCCTCCTCCTACGTCTCCATTCATGAATATGGTCGTAGATGTGGGTGGAGGTGTCTTGGCGCAGCGATGTTAACAATTTTGTGCCGGTTTCCACTCTAATTGGTAGTTGAAATTTCTTTAAGAACTCCGTCGCTAAAGCGCCAAACGTATTGATGGCGACTCGTGGTAATTCAATGTACCACTTGGCGGCATTGCCTGTAAGGGTGCGGGAAAACAGTCGAAGTTGGACACTATCATCTACCATGGAATTGGATATGGACCACAAATGAAAGGTAGTGATGTGTGCGGCCGGGTCGTCCCCATGTTTCCCATCGAACTTCGGGATATCTGAAGGAATCTTATGTGGTATAGGAGGCCAAAGCGAGTTGTGGTTGATGGGGTCATTCGTCAACTTATGGATGTCGGGTATGTCCAAAGCTGCCAAGAATGGCAATTGTGGATTTTCCCCCGAGTCTAACCAAGGCAGTATGGGCTGACTATTGGGACCATAGGGTCCTCCCATCCATGTGTTACCAGAAGGGTAAGTGGGACTTTAATAAAAACCTCCCATAGGTGGAGGAGTAGGAACATACTGTTGCTGTCCATAGGGCATAGTGTATTGAGGGGCAAATGGTTGGTTGCCCCCAGCGTAAAAGTGCCCTCCCACTCCAGACGGAGGTTGGGGTTGGTTAGTCCAAATGGATGCAATAGAGTTTCCCGGAGGTATACTAGTATTTGCATAATTTGGCAATGGTATAGATCCTACACCTATGTTTGAACCACTTAAGGGGATAGTATTTATAATGGGTTGTCCCATTTGTCCTAAGGATTGCATAGGAAGAGAAATATTCCCTGCTACCTGTGTACTGATAACACTGCCCCCTGGTATAGTGGCCAGGGGGTTTGAACTCAACAGAGGGTTCCAATCGAAAGGGTTGTTAAAGGGCACCGAAGTAGTCGTGCTCGTGGGAGGAGCTACCGTGGTCCCCAACGTGGTCACGGTAGGAGTAGATGCCAAAGGGTTTGGTAAACTACTGACAGTTGTGTTGACCATAGGGTTGGGGGTAGGCATATGTTGACTACTGGGGTTACCCAGTAATGGCATAGAACTGACCACCGGCGGGGAGGATGATGGCGAACCAGGAATGGTTGCCATTGGTATCGACCCTGTGGATATCGGTGGAGAAATAGATGTTGGTGTTGCCGCAGACATATCTTGGCGCGGTGGAATCTGGATTATCACCGGTCCTAACGGATCAGTGAGCGGAGGATTGTAATTAGGTACAACGCCTTCAGTGAAAGGGTCCTCTGGGAGTTCCGGCTGATAAGGGTCTATGTGATAATCCAGATTAGTCAGAGGAGACTGCTCTTCCGTAGAAGGCCCGGGTTCACCAAGGTTCAATCTTTCCTCTAGGGTGAGAGGAGGTAGACCTTGCTGTCATCGAGACAGACGGCGTGGGTCAGGGGACGCCACGGTGACCGGTTTAATTTTAACAAATTTTATTAAAATGTGATATATTATGAAGTCTCAAGTGACAGTAACCACACACTTACTAAAAAGAAAAGACTCTCTAAAATCAATCAGCAAAAAACCAGAATAGGGTGCCCTGTCTGAGTACTACCGTTCACTGGTGATGAAATACAGTATCACAATAGCATACAGAGAGGGTTGGTCGAAAGTACAGTTACGGTCACTCTAGAGCTTCCCCTGAACCTCAGACGATAGGTGTAAGCACTCTCGTGAAGACAAGTACCCTCCTAAAGACTAAAGACAGAGTGGGTATGTCTGTTTTAGGTACCAGGACAGCCCGTCCCAGTCACCTTGTGTAAGTCCCTAAAAGTATGGCCACTAAGGATACCTCAAATCACAGACATCATCAGGGGGGTCCACGGTCAAGGACAGTGTGCTATATGGGCAGAATACCTAGATCCCCGGTCTAGTTTCGACATCCCCGAAGGGAACCCCAATATATAACACGCCCACAGGATGTAGTCGAAGGCGGGCTACCCTCTAGTGCACCCAAGTGTTGTCTCGCGCTCAGCTCTGGTAAAGGAATGGTCCCAATAATGTGAGTGCAGCAGGATTTCACTCGTTAATGACTCTAGTTTTCAAGTTTTGAGATCTTGGGTAGTTTTCTCACTTTCCTAACCCAAGATCCTAGCCTGAACTACTGTTTGTGTGAGCTCAAAAAAGAGTTATTAGATTTATTTTATTATCGCTTTGTTTTTAGTGTACTTTTTTATTAGTCTTGCGGAGGGGGAATGGACGTATGAAGTATAGTGAGACTCTGACTCAATAAACCATGCAAAACATGCTCTAAATATTAACTTCAATGAAGAGTGTTTCTACAAGGAGAGGTTTCTTTATCAATCATCCATGCACCAACATGTAAATAACACAGCTCAACTTTCAAGATTCAGACTTCTATCTACCTCTTTTGACAGTCTATGAACTAAACTTTCAGAATAAACTCAACTAAATGCAGGAAAAAAAAAAAAAAAAATTCTCTTTTAAAAAAGTAAATGCTTTGCACACTAACTAAATAAGAGAAACAAATAATCAATGCCAGCTTTAGCAGACAAGCACAGGGATTCTGTCTGTGAAAGGTACTGGTGGCCAAAAAACTCTACAGCTAAAACACAGTCACAGTAGTGAACAGCAGGGTTTTTGGCTGAGTAACGCTCTGTCTGTGAGAAAATACAGCGTTATAACGCACTGTATTTAAGCTTAGACCGCGTTATAATGCACTGGATAAACTGCATAGGTCGCGTTAACCAGGGAAAAGCTCTTCAGTTGGCCAGACAGGAACAGGATTGGACTCTGCAAGCGTTTGGTATGTCTACTAGGCATCAAAAAATGGTCGGAAGGATACCGAACAGAGGAGAGAAGAAATGAAGGGAAAAATAGTCCGGAAACTATGGGGAAACTCCCCAGCGGAGTCGCCAATTCTGCTATAGGGTAAACTTCTTGGGTGGTTAGTTTTCATATATCCCTCTCAGGGCTTTCCGGTGCCCGAGGCAGACAGTAAGATTAGCTATGCTGTTCACAAAGATGGCATGAGCATGTTCATATTAGCTTGAAATAACTTGAAGGAATACAATAGAGAATTACCTCTTTGACAGCTTTAGAATCCTTTGGAGAGCGCTACGCAGCAAAGCAAGATTCCTTCTTCACTGGCTCCAAATCTGAGTCCTGCAATCAGTCAAAGCACCCGCGTAATTTCTAATATAACAAGTATTCTATCAATTAAATCAATAATAAACATCTAGATTATACACATCTGAGCCATTCATATCATACTAAGTAAATATTGAAACAACAATATAACATTAAGCATCAAATGGACAAAACGAACATAGTTCTATTGATTTTGAAAGAAGGAGGATTACAACCATCGGTTGTACCAAGCCCTCCTCGGTCTCCCAATCTCTCTTCTCTATCAAGTGAAGAAGTCCAAGCCAACAAGCTCTCTAGGAGCCTCTTTGACTCTTGGCCTTCACAATGTCACACTATTCTCTATTCCACAAGTATACAAGAACATTGAGCAATCCTTCGACCTCCAATTAAGAGCCTTCAGCTCCTTCTTATAGGAGAGGGAGAAGGCCATTGTTTCCCTTCTCTTTCCACTAGTTTGGAATAGAAAAGGCTTAGATGTTTCCTTGATCTCCATGCTTTTGCCTCTCTTGGAGTTCAGTCTTCTATGGCAATGACCAATAATGAACTGGTGCTTCTGCAGTTTCCTTTGTGCACTGACTCCTTTGTGAGGGAAAGTCGGAGATTCAAATCTTTATCCGCGCTCTTTTCCCAATTCAAACTTAAAACACGGGTAACGCGTCCCTTCAGTGTAAACAGAGCGTTTCCCTAGCCACTAACGCGGCCAATGTATTGCTTGCCTGCGTTATAACGCTCTTGTTCTGTTCTATATGTGCGTTACCTTGGCAGAAATAGTTTTAATTTAGGTCTTTGTACTTCTTCCATATTTGTCTTCTCCTCTGAGCTGATGAGGAGGTATTTTGACCTGTAACAAGTATTCATCTCCTTATCATCCTCAGGCCAATGGGAAAGTCGAAGCCATGAACAATTCTTTGAAGACCATTCTTCAACAGACAATTGATAAAGCTAGATCCAATTGGCATATTATGTTGTATCCTGCGCTTTGGGCATACCGGATGTCAATAAAAACTACAACTGATTTTACTCTGTTTCAACTAGCTTACGGGTTGGAATCCATATTTCCCATCGAGTGTAAGTTTCCTTCTCTTAAGTTATCTATAGAACTTCTTCCTAACACTTCTAGTCTTGAAGAACGCCTCCTCCATCTGGAACATCTTGATGAGCAGCATCGAGATGCTGCCATGATGAATGAGGCACACAAGAAACAAGTAAATGTTCAATACGATAAAGTGGTCAAACCTAGGGTTTTCTCCGAAGGAGACCTTGTTCTAGTTTATGCCCAGGAGAAGGATGCCCTAGGGGCAGGTAAGTTTAATTCTATGTGGTATGGCCCCTTCATTGTTAAAAAGGTCCTCAAAAAAGGAGCTTATGCCTTGGTTGATTTTGAGGGAAATGAGTTGGCGGAGCCTAGAAATGGGCTCTATCTGAAAAGGTATTATGCCTAGGCCTTGGCCTGGCATCTTGCTTTTTGTATATATTTTATTGGTTGTTTTGTACATATCTGAGTTTTCAGTTTTGTATGTGATGGTCATGTTTTTTATCTGCTTTGGGAGGTTGTGTTGGATGTCATGAGTCATTATGGTTTTGCCGATGGTGCTAGTAGACACACCTGGAACTTGGCTTTCACAGCTTGGGTACTTCATTGTCCATCTGATTAGCTCTTAGTTTCAAGAGCAGTCTGCATTGGTCCTGCTTCCAACAATGTAGCAGAATACACTGCAGTCATTTATCTACTCTCAGAAGCAATATCTTCTGGTGTTGATTCATTGGTAGTTTTCTTGGACTCCCAGCTGGTGGTGTCACAATTGAACAATACATATCAGGTCAGGGATCCATTTTTACTCCTGTTGTTTTTGAGGGTACGTTTGTTACAAAGATCATTCCAATTTATAACATTTATTCATATTCCTCGAGCTGAAAATTGGATGGCAGACTCATTAGCTAATCAAGCAATTGACTGGCATATTAATCATTCAATACTTTAATTAAATCATCAAAATCATCATACATTTTCACACATTTGTTTCATCGCATCATAAAACGTCGTATATACGTATATATCATCAGAGTGTTCAAAAAACTATACAAAAATTTGGACCCATATCTCCTACAAAATTAGGGCTTATGCCCGATCATGTTCAGTATCAAAAAAATATAGTATAGTCATCCAATAAAATCCATGGTCCCTGCCCAGCATTTTTGTTTCTATAGAACATGATCGTAGTAGCCACACGAAGGAATAACCACACCCAGTCTCGCGGTACCCTGACTACCCATCTCTGGATAGCCTCTGGTAGATCCTCTACTGCAGACATAGGCACTTGGCAAGTTAAACTCTCCAAGTTTCTCTGAATGGCATGTAGGGTTCTGCCAGGGTCTTCAGCATCTGCTTCGCCTCTGCAATGTTTGTGCTGTGGGTATCCTTCAGGACGCACTGGTCCCATGTCTATATCATGGTCATCACATAATTTTGTAAGTCATTTGGAATCTAATTAAAAACGTGCTTTTTTTCACATATATTAAAAAAATCAATCAAAAATCAAATAATCAAAAATTGCAGTCTCACTGATTACACCCCATGCTGCACCAGGTGGAAGGACTAGGTCTGGATCAACACAAAAATCCATCCCAACATAGGGATAATCATCCACTGCGATAAAATGTTCTTCCCACCATTGGAAGAACTCGGCATCCCATGTGGTTCGGGGAACTTCACTTCCCCCCAATCTCTTCATTAGATCAGCCCACCGGGCTATTCTTTGATCTCTAGGGCTGTTGATGGATGAGATCACTTTGGGTCGAAGCCCTGGAATCTTCTCAAAGAAGAATGTCATCAAAATGGTTCCATACCCGAAATGCTTTGTTTTAGCTTTACGGATGGAGGTCAATTGCTTTTTCATGTTTGTCAGTAGAGTTCTACACCAATCAAAGAGGTGAACTAAGCATTCCACAGCTATACTCATTTGTGTCCTCGACACCTGGTGTAAGGAAGCAGATCCTGCAACCCTGCCAATGGTGAAAAGGATAATTTTCATATGAAACTCTAATAAATATTTGATTGCAATTTGATTCCCTAATTTTTGAGATCAATAGACGTGGACATAATCATCTACTGTAAGCCCTCCCACAGGCTTGCCGTCTAAATCTACTAGGTCTCCTCTTCGAGAGAGTCCAGTAATAAAGTAAATATCTTCCACCTCTATGTGTATGGGCATATGGTCAATCATGAAGCAATCTTCCTCTGGGTCCCAATGATTCACCAGCATTTCAAGCAACCGGACATTACTTTTCATATTTGGCATTTTGAAGAATTTGAGCAATCCACAGTTTCGGAGGATATTAACCGAATTTTGATCCCCCATGACTTCATTGTCAATGGCACTGTGCTCACGCTCCCTCCAAGAAATTTTCATCCTGAAAAAGTCATTCAATTTCTCATTAGGTTCATTTTTTACATTCACGGATTGCGCATACACAACTTCCTTTGAGTACAGTCACGTATCATACGTGGGTTCGTGTGAACAAACCCGCGTATGCGCAGAGAGGTCAATCAAAACAAATCTTTTCTATGGTGAAAAATCAAAATCTTTAACCTATTTATGGATGAAATTGATGGCAATGATGGATTTAGAGCTTACCTAGTTGATCCGGCTAAATTTGACGGTTGATTGCTCCTGTTTTGAGGAAAGGGGTTTTTCTCCAGAGCTCTTTTCTCCAATTTAGCAAAGTAACAATGAACCAAATATTAGGTAAAATAATTTATGCCCAGAAATTGAAATTTTTTTGCAGAATTTCATTATGCTTGTTTTTCAAATCTGTATTAAGCTGCATAACCCTATTTCTTCTAAGTGTTGGGATAGGTATATTTTCAGGTACATTTTTTTCAACTTGAGATTTTTCCCGATTTCCGAATCAATGACCGCTGACCTGTCATGGCAGGTATATGATTTTAACTGGCATATAGGTTAGGGAATCCACTTTCCATTGCAATCTGCATCATAGCCTCCATTCTGATCACTTTCCATAGGGTCGATCCCATCTCGTCATGAATACTTAACCCATTTCACTCACCGATTTATAAATCATGACTTGGTGGTAGAGCCTTCCTTTACATGGGCTTCCTAGTTAGTTCCTCGCTAGCACTTGTCGCCCATGCTACACTTTATGTAGGCTGGGGAGTCCTCTTTAGTCCCGCCATGACTTATATGTTGAAGCTTCATTATTCTTCTTCTTCATTATCATTTTTCTAGCTATTACCCTAGAGGCTCCCTGGTGTTGTTGAGTTGTATCTTTTCATTGCATACTGGCTACTTGTTTATCTTATCCTTCAGCCAGTTTCATCTGGACTCAATGTTTAAGCCATCTTTTGACCTTGACTCTCTGTACAAGTTAACTATTGTAAAGCACTTAGCTATCATGACTTGACACCCCTTTTACCCATGGATGGAACACTCCTTTGAGTATCACTTACCAGTTTTCGCCACCTTGCATTGAGCATAGGATTGTTCCTATCCCAGGAACTAGTGCATCTGTTTCCTGATACTCATTATATCCATTGTACCATAGCATTATTTTATTATTTTTCAGGCTTATTATATTAAAAAGACAAAAAATATATATATATATATTAAAAAAATAACGGGAACGAGATCTTACTTCATATTTTGATGGCAGTTATAGTGTCAGTTTGTTGCCCTTGAACAAAGCACACAGAGCTATGTCTTTCCTTCATTAGGGATGGTTTTAGTTTTGACATAAGAGAAGCCATAACCTTGTTTCATGAGTCAGTTCTCCCCCAATTGGTTATCTATTCCAATCATATGGAGAGTTTATTTTTGCCTCCTACATAACAGACTTATAGAGTGTCATTATTTGTTGCCATGGTCATCATGAGTCGTGCTTTTGTTCAAGGGAAGTTAAACCTGAGTCGACCATTCTGTGGTGTCTCTTGACTTATTTTCAGTGAGGCCTTCCCGGTCTTGTCAGTATCTTGTACTATCACACCAGATGTTTGGTCCTATGCTCGTGCTAGTTTGAGAAGGTCTCCATTGACTTCTTGCCGGCGGGTTTGTCTCTTATCGACTACAATAGATTGCTCTGAGAGTAAACCTAGAGCTGCACCCTGGCCCTATTTACATCATTGATAGGTGACCTTGTGCTCAGCATTTGATCATCATTATGGGTCTTTGATTGAGTGGTTTTCCTTGTGTTCGACGTCAGCATACATTATCACACTTGGGATTCGTGCAGTACTTGGATTTCCATTTGACCCTATCGGTGGACATCTCACCTCTTTGTTATATTTCATTATTGGTTGGTTCAAAGGGTTTCTTCCATGCACCAGCTTCATCTTGTGCATGTCGGAAACATACTTCAGGTTGGTTCCTTCACTCTACTTCGTCTGATTCCTTCCAAATCTTGGCCTGCAGGTTACACTCGCGCTGGACTGATGTGGGATGCCTTAATGCCTTCCTTCCAACAGATATTTTCCCATCGACTCTGATTCATTGCTCTAGGAATAATGTCTAGAGTATTTTTGTCAATACCTTAGGGTTTGCAGTCATCAGTGGCAGTCTCTTCGCTGTCGACCGTGAGGATTCATTATTGCCTCCTGATTGATAGATTCTTACAAGTGTTCGACTTCAACTCATTCATTTTCACTTGTTAGATTGTATTGGGGAACCTTGACACTCATTATCATTATCGGTGGTTTGTCTCGCGTTTGTTAACAGTATACATTATTGACCGGTAATCAAACTATTTCTCACATGGTCGACTTCAACTCATTTATTCCCATTGTGTAGAATTGTTCCATAGTGATCGATGAAGATCTCGGGTTTGCATCAGCATGCTTCAGTTTACTTTTGACATTTCATCCAATTTCTGCCAGTGACGCCATCCACCCTTATATGTTGCAGTTTCAATATAGCGGCATCTTATATGTTGGCTCCCGAGTTGCATGATTGTACCATGTGTTCCACCCCTTATGATTTGGTACCAGAAGATTCAGTTACTTGTGAGACCAGATATCTATTACAGCATCATTGATTAGTATTCTATATGTGATACTTGGACTTGATTTCAACTTGTACTTCCGAGCAGTGATCAGATGATTCACTATGTACTTTCCAGTTTCGCTATACTTGTATACATTTTGGATCTATAGACATGATTTTCTTTCACTGGGCATGGGTATGCCTGCCTCAGACATGAGCTGACTCTCTGATTTCTTTCATTGGTTTTTTGGCAGGCTGAAATCTGGTGAAGTCCTCTCTTGTCTTCGCAAGGTTCTTTCTATGCACGTAATATATTTCGGCCATCATGTACCCATTCTGACCTCATAATTTAGGGGGCATCTATTATAGCATAATTTTTCACCCTCATGTGATAAATGATTGTCTCTTTGGCCTTGGGAAACTTCTCCCCCCCATACTTGAACAACTTCATAAAAACAGTGTCTAAAAACCCATAAGCGACTAGGCTCAGAATTTTTCGCATATATACGCGAGTCCTTTCATAATTTTCCGCGTATGCCATTTAAATCATTAAAAATATATATATAATTCCCTATTTTCGAGGCAGGGTTGATGGTTATTCCTGTAATTCAACCACCCCAGCCCATGGCCCAACTATTTCCAACTGCTGAAACTACTTTGAGGGAGTATAAAAGCCCCTCATATGCACGCCCTAAGGGAGAGAGAGAAAATTATAGATATTATACTCTGTTGGAACCCTATTTCAAATCTGATATTCCCTTGCCTCCTGCACTTCCCAGGTATATTCAGGAAACCCTTGTTTCCTTGAGATGTTCATCATCCTATATGACATCTAGTGTGCACACATCTTGGAAGGGCAATGATATCATAAGGGCTTACACTTAAAAGATAAATGGCGGACTATCTTTTTGGAGAAAAATAGGAAGGGATCATTTGATAGAACTAAGGGCATCCAGAGGGAGTGGTTTAATGAGCCATGGGCAGAGTAGGTGTTAGTTATTCAAATATTTTTCACATGTGACATCAGACACAGTGTAGTGCATCTTTATCATATCAGATTGCTCCAGCATATAAAGGGAGAAGTGAAAGTCAATTTGCCATACTTCTTATCCAAAAATTTTGCTAAAATGATAGAGAATGTGAGGAATGAAACTAAACCCAAGGAAGCACAAATATACCACCAAGGACTTATCAAGATCTTGTATGATATCAAATGAAAACCAAGGGTGTAGTGTGGAAAGAGTTTTCAACTCAACATCATTTTTAGGAACAAATCACAGAGGAGAAGTTTAAACCAGCTCATGAAACAATAAGTATAATGAACTCACCTCTTTATCCTAGGACCAGGTCCAAGAAACAACAGGATACTATCATGGTTGAGAGAGAAACATCTTTCCTATCTATTCCCAGGATACAAAGGAGAAAAATTCTATTAGAAACAAGTAGTAAAGAGAAAGACCATGAAGTAAAAATTGTTGAAACACCTCCCACAAAAAAACAAGTTGATGAAATCATTGAGAGATTGCAAAAAGAAGTCTATGAAAAGACATTGGAGAGAGATTCATACTTTGATTATTTTGAGGTATAAGCCACCTAATTTTCCAAAGACACAAGAGAAGAAGATAAAGAGTTGCACCTTAACAAAATAAAAGAGTTAACAGATCAATTGGAGGTGAGCAGAATTCTAGAGAGGAATTTGAAGAAAGAAAACAAGACATACAAGAGAAACAATGAAAAAGTGATCAAGGAAAATGAAAAGCTTAATGATAAAGTTGGAAAACTAGAAACAAAGAATACCCTTATTTCCAAACAAGCTTACAGGTGGTTAATGAGAAAAACACATGGAAATACAAGTATGAGAGACAAAAGGTCATGGCTTCCATCTACAAGGGAGAACAATATAAAGGGATAGATTGTCTTCTACAAGAAATACAACAAGAGGCATCAGGATTAGGTATAGTGTCTACATCAGAGCTCAGAAGGTCCAAGAGAAAGAAGCAAGCATGAGGACATGCTTGTACATCAGCAAGGAGGAGATGTTCGCCCTCGTTTTTTATCCAATTTTGCTTAACTAAATACACATAATTTCCATTCAATCCATCCATCCATATACCATCCATAGACACCCTATTTTGACCAATTTATGCATTTTCAGGCATATAAATTAAGTTTTGAAATTTTTAGATGTTTTTACAAAAAAAGGATTTTAAGTGCATTTTTGGACAGGACTAAAAATTCTCGTAATGGCTTCATTGAAGTCATACTTTCAGGACACCTGAGCACGAGATGAGCACATATCTAGAAATATTGGGAACTAAGAATGGACGTGTACCTATTGGTTCGGTCAAACCAAGCTAAAACAAGTTCGGTCAAAGCTGGTCAAACAGGACCTGTCATTTAGGAAATCCCTAGGAAATAGGCCAAATTTAGCATTTTATGGGATTTTCTAGATTTTGAGTGATTAGATGGATGAGCTGACCAGAATAGATGGGATAAGGATAAACATGGTTGTTAGAGACATTTTGGTCAAGTTTGTTTCATGTTTTTCTATTTAAGCCAAGAACATTGAAGGCATGAATATGTAGAATTTGTATGATTTCGCTTTGATATTTCTGAAATTTGGGAGCTAATTGAAGGACCGGTTATATCTTCTTTCTGATTTTCTATATGGTGAATTCTTGACTGAGTTTCAGTGGCTGAGAAGTACTTTCATTGTCTGAGGCAAGGGTGGAGGGCCCCCACACCGAGCTAAGTGCAATTTCTGGTTAATTTAGCTAAATTTTCTTAAACTAGTTTCGTTTCATGTTTAATCAGTTAATTAGATGTATGATGATATGTTATTTTTGCTAATGAATCTTAATCTTAATTATAATATGCATATGAAGGGTCAAACTAGTGTTTAAGTTAAACTCTCCTTCTATCTGATCAGAGAATAGAAACTAGAATTCATCTTTCTTTCTTTTGTTTAAAGTGATTTTCCAAATTTCCAATGGCATTAATTATGAATGAATTTATAAAGAAGGACAACAAGGATGTCCTTATTTAGGAGCCTCTTCTATTATTCTTTTATGCATCTTGATCTATTGTTCATTAGTGATTTTGATTTCTATTCATGAAGTAGTACTGTAGAGAAGGTCAACTAAGTTCTCCTAAGTTAGGAGCTTCTTCTTCTGCTTATTACATATTGAATTAGAAATTGTTTAGTTAAGTCTTATATTTGTAATATGCATTTCTTATAAATTAAATAATTCATCTTCTTTATTGACTGTAATTGAAATCCATATATTTTGGAGATGCTTTCAAGTTTTACAAACTTGGATTGATAATAGAATACTCGTGTTAATTTACCCAGTAAAGAGACCCAACACATAGATTTCAGAAATTTTAACAAAGTCTCTCTAAAATACAACTACTGTTTGCCAAAAATGGATCGTATATTATGAAAGGTAGTTGGATATAGTAGTATTTCTTTATTAGATGGTTTCTCAAGTTATAACCAAGTCTTAGTACATCCTGATGATCAGGATAAAACAACTTTCACTACTCCATGGGGAACTTTCATGTATGTGAAGATTCCCTTTGGGTTAATGAATGATGGAGCCACATTTCAAAGAGAAATGGATATTGTTTTTGCTGATGAAATTGATATATTTATTGCGATCTATCTAGATGATATTACTATCTATTCAAAAACTAACGAGGAACATTTTTTACATCTGAGAAGAGTGTTTGAAAAGTGTAGAAGGTTTGGAATTTCATTAGATCCTAAGAAAATACTTTTCGACCTTGAAAAAGGAAAGCTTCTGGGTCATATCATTTCTAAATATGGTATGAGGATTGATCCCAGTAGATTGAAGATATATTGAAAATTAGCCATCCTAGAAACAGTAAGGAGCTTCAATCATTTATTGGAAAGGTTAATTTCCTAAGAGGATTCATTCCTAACCTTGAAGAAATTCTCAGAAATATAACAAATATGCTTTAAAATGATTCAAAAATTAGATGGAGCATTGAGGCTAGACAATCCTTCGATCTAGTTAAACAAGCATTGACAAAAGCACCCATTTTGATCAGTCCATATTTCACTAAAGATTTCATAATATTTTATTTTGCATCTGAACACACTGTGCAGTGGTTTTGTTACAGAAAAATAATGAAGGATTTGAACAGTCCATTTCAATTTTTAGTGAGGCTTTGAGACAACATCTTTGAAATATAACATAATGGAAAAAAAATCCTTTGCATTGATAAAAGCAATAAAAATATTTTAGAGTGTAAATCCTACATTCCCATATAATTGCTTATGTACCAAATTCAGTGGTCAATGATATTTTAAATCAGAATGGACCTGATGGTAAAAGAGGAAAATGGATTTCTATAATTCTTGAGTATGACTTAGAAATCAAACCCACCAAGCTTATCAAAGGACAAGGACTAACCAAATTGATGGTTGAGTCAAATTTTCATGCATTGGATATCAACTTTGTTGTCGCATTAGATGATCAAGAGGAGCGGGAAACTCCAGAGATTGAATTTAAATGATCCTCCTGGTTTAACAAAAACAAAAGAAAGATTTATAAAATTAAAAGCAATCAATTTTTTCATCATAGATCATGTTTTATGTTGGAAATATGCTGGTGGTATTTTACTTAAATGGTTATTGAAGGATGATGCAGAAATAACCATGTGGGAATTCCATGAAGGTGATTGCGGTGGACATCTATACTGGAAAACCACTGCTAACAAGATCCTTAGAGTTGGTTTTTACTGGCCTACTCTTTTCCCTCATGTACACAAAAAAGTATCCTCCTGCCATAAATTCCAACTATTTGAGGGAAAAATAAAACTTTTTCCTCTGCCCTTAAAGCCTATATTTGTTGAAAGCCCTTTCCAAAAATGGGGATTGGATTTCATTGGTGAAATTCATCCACCTTCCTCTGCCCAACATAAGTGGATTCTCATAACCACTGGTTACTTTACTAAATGGATTGAAGCCACACGTTCCAAATTAGCCACGGATGTTGTTATCATTAAATTTCTGGAAACTAACATCCTCTCTAGATTTGGCTTTCCTAGAAAGCTCATTACTAATAATGTTGCAACCTTTAAATCCAAGAAAATGATAGAGTTATGCAGTAAATACCCTATTACTTTGGGACATTCAATTGCTTATTACCCTCAGTGTAATGGGTTGGCTAAATCCTCAAATAAGAGTTTGGTCAACATCATTAAAAGTTTGTTAGAAGACAACGTAAATTCATGGCACAACAAGTTAATTAATGAACTTTGGGCTGACAGATTAACTACAAAGAAGTCAATTGGCATGTCACTATACCAATTGGTTTATGGGATGGATGTTGTTTTTCCATCCTCTTTGGGAGTTCTAGCTATGAAGATAATTCAAGAATTGGAGGTTAAGCCAAATGACACACAGAGGAGGATTAATCAGATTATTTAGTTGCAGCGGTCCAGGGAAGAAGTATACAATAAAACACAACTCATATAAGGAAATGTCAAAAATATTTTTGAGAGAAGAACTAAAGCTAATGATTTTAATTTGGGTGACAGAGTTTTGAAGTGGGATTCGAGAAGAGAGGACAAAGGAAAACATGGGAAATTTGACAATATTTGGAAATAACCTTACATCATTTATGCTTTTAGAGGACACAATGCGTTCTTTCTTAAATATCTATATGGAGAAACAATGCTTGGTGGGCCTGTCAATGGCAGAATGATGAAGCATTACTTTTCCTAGCATAAAGAATTTTCTAACATCACACCATTGTAAATATCATTGCCTTTATTATTTTGATTGGGTAACTAATTGACTGAAGTTGAAGCCCGCAAAGAAGGTTGTAAGCTTTGATTGATATGCTACCATAAGTACTCCAACAACACAAGAAATCAGTTGCAGACATTGCTTAAATGGGATACTCAAGGCTACTGATCATATGTTATTGACACTTCACATAGAGAAGTGCAATCCCTAGCTAGAGCCACTGTTAGGGTCTTATAATTTATAGGATCTCAAGGTGATTGAGTATTTTGTCTCAATAATATTATATTGTAAATAATTTTTAATATGCAGATTATTTCCAAAAAAATACATAAAATGAAAATGAAAATAGGGTATATCTAAAAAAAATGAATAAAGAAAGAAAAGTTGAAAAAGAATAAAAAATAAAATCAGAACCCCACAAATAAAAAATAGAGAAAATAACACTGAAGGCGCTGCAAATTCAAATGTCACTACTGATAGATATTTTTATTTATGTCAAAATCAAATAATCTTGTGTGCAGCTTATTTAAAAATGCCACAATGACTAGCTATTTGTTTAAATCATACAACTTAATCATGGTTGAACAATTTTGAATTTTTTGTAAATTAGGTTAGAGAATAAAGATTTTCCAAACCATCTAATCTTGGTAAATCAATAGTTAGGTATAAAATGAAATCGATTCAACTGTTTAATCTGAATCAATAGGAGAAATAAGTGATAGAGTAGATTATATTTTTCATAAAAAAAGAGATATGAGTTTGCTAGTCTAAATGAACCCCTAGAAGAAAGAAATAAAAATGTTATTCTAGCAAAAGAATGGAAAATTTGAAGGGTAGGTAGAGAAGTTTTGGGCTTTGAAAGGATTAAAAATTGCTTATATCCTAAGTTTTGTTTCATTATGTATTTGGTGCATAAAGGTATAAGTGACAAAATAAATTTATACTAAGTTTCAAATATTGGGCACATGAATGATATGTTTGGGCTATTTGTTATTATATCCTAATTTTTCACTCCAATCAAAAGGACTGCTACCTAAAAAACAGTCATGTCAACTGACGTTAAGCCACTTGCATCTATCCGCCATCCGATCCACGTGCTCCCCGATCGACGATCCTCATCAACCTTCATCCCCCCCTGTCCATCCTAGCTTTACGAGGTGGGGGGGGTCCGAAAAAAACAGTTTCCCACTTAGACCCACTACCACACGCCCTCCTCTCAGTTGTTCACACCCCCCTCCACCTAAACCGTTTACCGTATAGTACCCCCCCCGAAAACCATCTTCCCCCCAGCCTAAATACCACCAACTCTATCTGTTACCTCTTCCACTCCTATTGCACCACATCACCTATCCATTACCAATCAAACCCATTCCCACCATATTTGATCCATTAACACATTTATTTAAGACTAATGACCATTAAATTAATGGATTCATGCCATGTTCAATGGAAAAAAATAGATTTTATTATAAAAACATGCAACTTAATCCTTTCCACCTTTATTGTGCTCTATTTTCTACAGTTTCAGTTGCTTTACAGGTTTACAATGCACCAGTTTATCTGTTGATTTGTCTCCAACCAAAGCGACAGCATTTATCTTGTCTCCTTCAACCAATTACAAAACTCCGATGCATTCCTGGTAAACCTATTCAATTCTAATTTCACTTAAATTCCTAAAAAACGATTGAATATGCCTCCTAAAAATAAAACCAGGAGGAACCATTCAATCCCTTGGTCCACCCTCCCCTAGATTTAGATCATGTTCCCCTAGCTGATAGAGATTACAAAATTAATGAGAGAGTGTGAATTTGAACCATTTGAGATGTATTGTTGGTTAGAAGATAAATACATTGACAAATATGATGATATTGGACTCTGGGAGTCCAATTTTCCTCATTATAGCTTCCCCCACACATACAATTCCCCTAAGTTTATCCAAAAGTGTCAAACTTGTTACATCCTAAGTCAGAGAGTTATCATTTCCCCTACTGTTGAAATGATTTTCACCATCACTGCCCAATCAATTAACCAAATGATGCAAGCTCCCTCTGTGGAAAATGGTACTCCTTTCTCCCTATAAGCCCTCAATGAGTTATACCAGAAGCTCTATTTTTCTAAAAGAGCTAAAATCTTTGACATTTTACTAACTGAAAATACTCAACTTCCAAAGAAAAACCCTCCATACCCTTCCTCCATCTTCCCTGATTAGGAAAAATGGATATAATAACCATTGCATGAATTCTTGGCTATTATTCTGATAAGTGGGTAGATTAAACCATTTTAGGCTTCCTCTCCATCTTTTTCATAAACTATAAACCATCAATCATCTTCAATTTCATCCAATTCCTAACAGACAACATCCATGATCAATTCATCAAATTTTAGACTGAGGAAGCGTTTAAATACTCCTCTATTTTAGTATACATTTTTGTGTATTATCAGGCAAATAGATTCAAGTTTTCCATGCAGAAGCTTGATTAATATGGAAACTAGTAATCAGTGATCTTCTGGACATCATTGGTGATGAAATAGAAGAAGGATTTTTCATACAAACAGTTCATTGAATTGTTTGTGCATCTAGCCATGAGCATTTTGAGTAATACAACTGAACCTAGAATAGGTGAAGACATAAAAAGGATACTACATTTTTCATATCAAGCCAAGACAGGAGACTGGTACTTGTACCAAAATTATACAGATATAAGAGTCTATGGGTGTGAGCTTGCTCCCTATAAACTCCCAAAATTCCTCCCCATAAGGATTTTTTCTCTTGAGTATATCAGACAAAGGTTGAATGCTAATGAAATTCACTTTGTATCAGCTAAGAAGAAGTCCAAATTTAGGATCAAAACACAAATTGGGCCCTTTATTTGTAATAGCAAGCCAATATTGAGGAAGCAGATAAGATATTAAAAGAGATGGATTTCAGCTTGAGCTTTACTTGGTCCTATGATCCTCTAGGAAGCATTTCAAAGCTAAGAGTAGAGAATAAAACTACTCCCTACATACACACCCATAGGCTAGAGATAGAAAAGTATATGAACCAGTTAGAATGGACTGAAAACACATTGCAGGAAGCTGAGGAGCAGCTAGTATCGACATCGACATCATAGACTCCTGTCCCACAGGGAAAAGCAGGGAAAATGAAAATAGAAGAAGAGTCGCCTTTATCGATTGATAGTGCAGGCAAAGAATTCAAAATAATGTATAGAAAAAGGACCAAACCGAATCTTTAAGCTGACACACACAAAGATTCAAAACAAGAAGTTGATGTGGTAACCAAGGAAACACCTTCATCTTCTCAAGAAGGTGGAAAACCCACTACTTCTACAACTTCTTCACTATCTCATGACCAGCAGTATGTTATCCAGACAACTAAGGTTGTCCAAGGAGAGAAAGAGAAGACATTTTTTGACAAGTTCAGGGAGATAAAGTTAAAAAATGAAATCTTGAAGAACAACACCTATGCCCAATTCTGGAAGCAGACTTCCAGTTCTCAAAGTAGGTTATTGTCAGTATTTGATTCTGAGAAAGGTAAGATCCAGATGGCCTTCCTTGAGGCCAAAATCCCTTAGCCAAAGTCGGCACCTGACTACAAGTAGACAGCTTTTGAATTCGACATAAAGGAAATTCATACCATTGATCAAATGGAGATGTACAAGCAAATAGGTGAAATGATCTCTTCAAATTTTACTAACACAACAATGAATATTTCCAAATTGTAGGTTTCTTTGTCCAATATCCAGTCACAGTTAAAAATGGAGAAAATATCTTCTCTTGCTAAGGATACAAGGATTAAATCCTTAGAAGAATTGGTGGTTAAGAAAGGATATGATCCCTCAAATATGAAGGCTATAGAGGAGATAAAAAAAAGAATGCTAACATAGGAGCATTAAGAAAACACTTGAATCTGTCAGCTACAGAAGATCCTCTCACCAAGGACATTAAAGAGACAGAAACCCAGAAGACTGATATGATGAAGCTCATTATGGAGAAAAATGCACAGATAAGAGAAATGGAGACCGAAATGGAAAAGACGGTAAAATAAAAGGAGCAGAATGCAAAATTTTCCATGGTTCCATTGGATGTTGTACCTCTTATAGCCATTCCTACAGCTATAGCCTCTACTCCACAGACTACACAAATAGCAGATGGTGTAGAGTAGTTGACAAAGGCAGTGGAAAATCTATCTATTCAAATATAAGAGATCAAGAAGTTGCAGGATCAGGTTAAAGTATTGCAAGACCAGAGGACAAGGAGTGAAGCTTCTCATTTAGTAGAAGCACAAAGAGCTCAGAAATCGATAGAAAGATTGCAGAAGTCAAAAAGAGAATCAACAATAGGACAGACCTTGGTCCAAGCTAAGGAAATAATCTGGGCAGATATCCTGAACTCCATTACTGAGATCTAGCCATGCATCTAGATTATCTTTGAGCAAAAGGAGTTGATAAAAGAGCAATTGGGGCTATTACAGACATCAAACAAGAGCTTGGAGAAATGCCTGCAATAGCAACCAACATCATCAAGTTCCTAAACTCCAAGAACAGATATGAATTGGATGATTTGGGAGTAGATGATAGGACAGAAACCATCCTAGAAGTGAAGATGATTCTTAATAAGAAGAATCAAGTTGTTCAGCCAGAAGAAAAGTGCCATAGTCTAGAGATAGCAGTCAATAGATTTTTCACCAGAATAGAGTCTTTAACAAGAAAGGTCTACCTTCTTTGTTTTTGATTAATGATAAGTTGGTAACTCATGAATATTATGTAAAGAAGTTGAAGGAAATTTCCAAGGACAACACCAAATTTTCCAGCATCAAGGGCAGTATGGCAGGAAAAGCATTTTTAGAAGCAATGAGTAATGAATTCTTCATCCAACATGAGGTAAATCATATCTTTGTGGTAGAGCCCACTTTTTCCAGATACACTGAAGTTGATGAGATTTACCGAAAGGTGATTAAATTGACTATCCCAAATGAATATCGATGGGATAAAATCTGCGAGTTACGAGATTAATCAGTAATTTGGAGAAAGTCGGCATCATCCAACACATTAGCCAACACAGCCCAGAAACAGGTCCATTTAGCAACTTTTTCCTCCAAAACAGTGCGAGCGTTCCAGATCATATTTTGTAAACAGTTAGATTTTATTGTTCAATATTACGTTAATAATACACTGTTGGTTGAGACAACGTTTATGTAAATAATTTTTGTAAATTAGTATAAATATTTGACTCTTCGAAGTATTAAGGGTTGATTATTGAGTATATTTTTCTATTTAGCATTGTAATTTACAATTTGCTGGAGCATCAATAATACAAGGACTTTTCACAGGATTCATGTGGTGTATTCACTGGTGATGTTTTTCTTTTGTAACTTTGTTATTTCATTGTTTTTCCTTTCTGTGTAAATCTTGAAATCTTAATTGTATAACAGAAATTGTGATGAACATGATATGTTAATTAGAACATCTTATTCTGGTTGTTCTCAATTTATATGTTTTCTACTAAGTTCATATTGAAGAATACTTCACTACTTTTCAATCACTACTGAATTCTATGCTTCTTCTATTTTCATAATTCACTTAAAATC
This sequence comes from Pinus albicaulis, assembly GCA_034641835.2. NCBI lineage: Eukaryota > Viridiplantae > Streptophyta > Pinopsida > Pinales > Pinaceae > Pinus > Pinus albicaulis. The sequence continues at coordinate 159,246,183 of CM076582.1, read as the reverse complement.
TTAAAAGATCTAGTTAATGCAACCGAGCTTATCCTATGATACTCCTTCAAACATTGATGCAGAATCAGTTAAATATTTAGACTCCATATCCCTATGGGAATATAGCCATTTAATCAATCAAACAATCAAAATAAAACAAACAATCAAGTACAGTAATAACTAGCCTAAAACTCACTAAAAGCAAAGTTAAATTTTACATAGAGATCCCTCTCTAAAGCTGGCAGGGCTAGATCCCAACTTCCAAAGTGGTTTTGATGTTGTCCTCTGTGTTAATTCTCACAATCTCATAAATTACAGAATCATAACAAGCACTATATAACACGATGGGGTCTTTTTTTCTACTCATTCATGAAATCATTGTAAATCCCAAATTGGAACATCCACCAGTATTTCTTCCTCCATCAACCTCACTTCCACCCTAATCGGAATCAGTAAAACATGTTAACTTTACTTCCTTTCCATCATAATTCAGATAGTGATGTATTGTTCCACATAGGTATCTCAAAATATGCTTGGAAGCTATCCAATGTTCATGACAAGGCTCCAACTGAAATTGAATAAGAACATTTTTAGAAAATTATATATTATAGAGCAATGGAACACATAAAATATTTGGCAACACAAACACAGAAAACATATAGACAAGAGAGACACAGATATATGTGTTTCACCCAACTTGGGCTACATCCACGGAAACAACCAATCCTTCCTTTGTATTATCCAACAAAAAATGAAGAGACACAACCTACAGTAGATCCGATGCAATATCCTCTACTCTCTCACACAGTCCCCTTTTCTATTTCTCGCTCATAGTATACACACAATAAAAAACCGCAATACAATATCCTCATACAATAGAGGGGGTTTCCTTCTAGGGAAGAAAACCCTAAATTAAACATAACTTCTACCATCAGATCATGCGCCTAATAAACGGCCTAGATTGACTACGAAATTACAATATTTTACAAGGCAATTTTACATCTATTTTTTGCTTCGGGGGAGCTTCCCTTAAAACTCTCCACCGGGGGGGGGGGGGGGTGGGGGGGGTGGGTGGGGTGCTCCAACAGGTCATCACCGCCCCCCCTGGACCCCCCTAACAACAATCAAATTATGGGTGGCATTGCCGCCTCGTAAAGAATAGGGGTCCAACGTGGCAATACATCTAAAAAAAGAAGATAATCAGGCTCCATACCCAACAAAAATTTACACCGAAACATATATCAGGTCTCGTATTTACCAAGTACATCAAAGAACCCACCAACTTATGATAGCTAGTAGGATTGACAAGACAAGAATCAAAGCTTCTCAACTTCTTGAGATTAGTGATCATGGGAGTAATCATAGGCTTGGAATAAATCATATAGAATTTCTTTAACATCTTTATTATGTATTTACATTGACCCAGATATATCTCATCGGGTTTCTTCCAGACTTCCAAGCCCATGTAATAGTGCATGAGTCCCAGATCTTTCATTTTGAAATCAGCTGCAAACATTTTCTTGCATTGTAGTATTTTGTGCTCCGCACCTGTAATAAACAAATCATTCGCATACCTTATTATAATTACCGATTCATCCTTCACCACCTTGATGTAGAGGTTTTCATCGATAGAAATTTTGACGAACCCAATTATTAATATATATGCATCCATCCTTGCATACCATGCCCTAGGAGCTTTCTTCAGGCCATATATGGATTTTTTGATTCTGAAAACATGTGTATCTCTGTTATTTATTTCAAATCCTTATGGTTGTTCAAAGTATACTTATTCATCAATGAATCCATTTAGAAATGTTGTTTTGACATCCATTTGATGGATGTTTCATCCCATAGTAGCAGTTAGCGAAACGAAAGATCTCATAGTAATATACCTAGTAGTAGGAGCAAAGGTTTTTTCATATTCTATTACTTCCTTTTGTGAGAAACCCCTTGCAAAAAAATATAGCTTTGTATTTTTCTATGCTTTCATCAACAACATGTTTGATTTTGTATATCCATTTGGAGGTGAAAATCAATTTGTCACTTGGTCTAGTAACAATGTCCCAAACCCAATTCTTCATGATGGATTGATTTTCTTCTTGCATTGCTTTCTTCCATTCTTCTTGATGAGCGATTCTTCAAATGTAGTTGGTAATGATTTTATTAATTTTTTCATGTATGTTGCATATCCTGAATATCTCTTTGGTATTTTTATTCCCTGAAAGTTCCTAGCTCCAATGCATGATATTATGGCTCCCTTAAAAGAGTATGAAGTTTTCCCTCTCTCTTTTCATATGTGTTTAGGCTCCACTATCAATGATCCATGCACTGTCAACATCAATAGCACCTATAAGTGCAACCAAGGATCCTTCACTCTTGAATTTCCTAGATAGAGTGTAGATGACTCTTCCAATCCAACTTTCAGAAATTATCATGATATTGAATCCCATATTCGAGTAACTTGCCATAGAGGGTGTAACCTTTTCTTCCGAGATTGCTTTTCCTTTCAAGTAATAGCTAACAAATTGATCTTCCAATCTAAGTCACAATTTATTATTGGCTCTTAAAAATTTAAGAAATAATGAAAATATTGTTATTTTGAAGGCAGATAAAGGTGGAGCAATATTAATTATGGACAAAGATTATTATAATTTAAAAATGAGATATCACCTCTATAACAGTGATAATTACAAGAACCTGTAGTAGAATATGATTTCAAGAATTATTAAATAAGTCAAGAAATCCATCAATGAATCAAATCTTCATGACTATCTGAAAAAAAGATTAATTATGTGCAGTGAGATCACCCCGAGAATTTTTGGTATCCCTAAAATTCACAAGGAGGGGATTCCATTGAGACCTATTGTGAACACCATTAGTTCTACCACATATATGTTAGCAAAATATGTAGCCAATATCCTTAGCCCTCTTGTTAGTAATGCTGACTCCTTTATTAAGGACTCAAAACATCTTGTTTATCTGATCAAGGATGATAGATATGAACCTAATTATTTAACCGTGAGCTTTGACATTGTTTCATTATTCACAAAAAATATTTTTGATGAAGTAAATGAGGTTTTCAAAGGTGTTACTGACCCCCAAACAACTAAACTCGCTGAGATCTGTCTTAGATCAACCCTTTTTAGTTTCCAAGGGGAATTCTTAGAACAATCTACTGGTGTTGCAAAGGGCTATCCCTTGTCACCCATTGTTGCCAATATTTTTATGGAAATATTTGAGAAGAAGGCCATCAATACTTATCACTTGAAACCAAAAAGATGGCAGAGATACGTTGATGGCACTAATGTAAAATTTCCCCATGGTAAATTGGAACTTGAAATTTTTTTGGAACATCTTAATGGAATTTCTAAGGATATCAAATTTACCATGGAACTTGAAGAAAATAATACCATTCCTTTTATGGATTTTCTTCTTACAAGGAAATAAGATGTAAGCATAGGACTTAAAGTATATTGAAAGAAGATTCATAAAAATAGTTATCTTCATGTTGATTCTCACCATCATCCTGCATAGAAAATGAGGATCTTTAACACACTAATCACTACAGCCTTAAGATTATCTGAGAAAGAGCATTTCTAGCAAGAAATTGACCACCTTAAAAAAAAAAATCCTGATATTGACTACTATTACAAAGACATCTGCAGAACTATCAAGAAATACAAAAGGAACTCTTCATCTCCTTATTCCCCTGCCCCTAGAGAAAAAACATTCCTACCATGCATTTGTGATACCACTGACAAAATTATGAAAGTCCTTAAAAGAAATGGTATTATTAAATCATTCAAGCCCCTTTAAACCATCCAACACCATATGATATCTGTCAAGGATAAATTTGACCAATTTCAGTTCAAAGGAGTTTATAAGATTAATTTTCTTGTGTGGAATGTGATACATTGGGGACACTGGTCAGTCTTTCAGAATAAGACTCAAGGAACATGGAGCTGACATAAATAAAGAAATACTTCACTCCTCTACCCTTGTTTAACACTCATCCAAGACGAAGCACCACTTGTGCCTTGAAGACACTGAAATAATCACTAAGGAAGATCATTATTTCAAGTGCAAGGTTAGGGAAGCCCTTTAGATCATTAAACATCCAAAAAATATTAATAGGGATGGAGGGACTGAGACCAACAATAGTTGGATGCCTTTCATCTCACTTATTTAGCTTCTCATTCTCTCCTCTTGAAATTCTCCCTCTTGCTTTTCGTTCCCCTCCTTAGACTTCCTTTCCAACTTTGCTTTTTTCTCCTCCTTCCCCTCATTATTTATTGCCCTTACCTTATTCCTCCCTCTTTCTCTCCCCTTTCCTGTATTTTTATTTTTCCCATTCTGTTCTTCTTTGAATTTTATTTTATTACTTTTGTCTTGCTTTGATTTTTATTTTTTTATTTTATTTTATTTTATTCGCATCTTTCTATATTTTATTTTATTTCATTATTTATTTTTATTCCTAATTTATTATACGTGCCCCATGAATGGTATTATCGCATTTAGTTTTTCCTTTGATCGTGTATTAGTTTGTCTTTGACCAAAAAATTATGTCGCTTATCCATAGTTTAACATTGTAAATTCATGTTTTGTTATTTTTTTTTATTATTTATTTTTTTTTTTTTTCAAGGTGATTGATTGAGGTCTTATTATGGGTTGTTTAGTAACTTCCATTTCTATTAGTTACTATTTTTTTTAAGTTTTATTTTCTTTTTATTTAACATTTTTATTTTTTTCTTCTTCCTTTTTTCTATTATTTCCATTTACATGAATTATAATTTTTTCTTCATTTTTTCCATTTAAGATGACTTATTAATATATTAAAAACAAATTTTGATAAATTTGATTATAAAAACTATATACGCTAATAAAAAATAAATCACACACAAACACATATATATTAATATAAACAATATTGATTAATCATATTTCTTAATTTTTGGTGATGACATTCAACAAAACAATCTTGTATTAGTTGTTTAACTTTTGTGATAAATCTGTCTTTATTATTTTTTAGTTTAATTAAGTTGTATTTAAGCTAAGGGGAAAGTAGTAGCTACTATGTAAAATGGGTATGTCTTAAGGATTTCTGCTCTACAATGGGTATGTTTGTTAACACTGACAAAACAAAAGTTATGATTATCAAATCCAAGAAGGACACTTATGTTAATTTTATGTATGACAATAGTAACTTGGAGGAAGTGTCTTCTTACAAGTACCTATGAATTGATATTCATCACGACCTCAACTGGAAATATAGCATTCAGAAAAGGATTAATGGGGGGTGGAAAGCTTATTTTGGTCTTGAAAATAATTGTAAAATGGCAAACCTCGTAATGTGGGATAGAAAGAAGTCCCTCTTTAAAACTTTATTCACTCCTATTATCTTATATGGATGTGAGGTTTGGGGCTGCATCATCTCTAGAGAATCCTGGAGAAAGATTGAGCAAATCCAGAAGCGTTTTATAAATTATAACCTTAAAATTAAAAGCAATACACCCTATCCTATTCTCCTTATAGAAGTTGGTCTTTCCCCTATCGAGAGCCTAGCTATGACTAGGCTTCTGTTGTACAAGCATAAGCTCAATAGCATAGGAGACCATAGACTTCCTAAGCTAGCCTTAAATTCCATCCAAAACCACCTAAGGCTTAAAAGAGGTTGGTATAAAGACAACAGGGCCCAGTTAAACCATTCGAAGATCGATGAGAATGTTGCATTGCAAAACATTAATAACATTATAAAAATTGTTACTTCTAAGTTCAAAGAAAAAATGTGGTGTGAGAAAGATCTAGCAGCTAAAAGAAAATTAAGATATTATAAGGAGTTCATCAACCCCACCCTTGAAGATCAAAAGTATCTCTCTGTTTTAACTAGCTCAAAGAAGAAAATTAATATAGCCAAGATTAGAACGAACTCTCATGAGCTCCATAGTGAAACAGGTCATTGGACAGTGCCTAAAACACCATGGATGGAAAGGATCTGCCTTCTCTGTGAGAATATGAACATCGAGGATGAAAATCACTTCCTCTTAGAGTGCCCCACGTACAACCACATTAAAGCTCAATTTCATAATCTTTATTGCAATACTGACCTTCCTAGCCTTTTAAGATGTAGAAATTATAGTGAGCTCGGGAGGCTTCTCTCCAAGCTTTACAAGCATAGGAATAAAATTTTAAATCAAGCTAAATAACTCTTTTCTTTAAGTCCGATAGACCAAAGATTGGTCTCAATGGATGTTAGCCATCATCATCATCATCACAATTTGTTTTTATTGTCTCTTCATTTATTTTCCCTTCAACTTATTAATTTACTTTATTTTTGTTTTAATTATTCTTTCTTTTCTTTTTAGTCTTTTAATCTTTTTCCTTTATTTTCCTTTATTGATTTATTATTTTTTTTCTTTTTTCTTTCAATTTTATTATTTTAATATTTGTTCTTATTATTTTTTATTATGCTTTGATTTTTCGTTCCTTCTCTTATTTATAATCTCATTTGTCCTCTCTTCTTCTCTCGACATGTCTATCCTAATGATGAGTCACTCAAAACATAGAATTTTAAAATAGCACCTGTGGATTCAATTCCAAAATATCATTATTTAGAATTCAACCAAATAAGTCTCCAAAGATCAATTCTTATTACATTTTAATATTGTATAATATATTATATTAAATTGATATAAATATGTTACAATCTTTTTATTATTAAAATGTAATATACATTTAACGATATAATAAGTATAAACATATTTATTTTTAAATATTCGTATTTTTAGAATTAAAGTTAAATATATTGAAAATTTATCTATATTTATTTTATACAAATAATTATTAATTTTAATTAAATTTTATTAAATAATCCACATTATAATTATATGAAATTATATTTGAAATCACTTTAATTTCATAGTAGCGCAAATGTTTTCATATATCAGTTTTTTATTTTAGTGATCGAAATTTTATAAAGTTGAATTGTATTTTTTAATGGGTGTGGTTTAATTTATAGATGAAATAATTTTTTTTTATTGGAATCTGACAATATAAATTTAAGAAAAAATGTGATTTTTTTATTATTTAGAATGTATTTTTTATTGCATAAATGGATTTAGCACCCTAAAAAAATCTCAGGGCACTCGAATCATGCAAATTAAACAACTTAAACTCAAGTTTTTAAAAATCTATACTGGATTTTAATTAAAATTAACCAAAAAACATGTCGCTAAAAAATGTCATTTGTCTATAAGTGATACTATGCCCTTTTAATATGGTTTAAACTAGATGTTGCACCAAATGTTGCAAAGGAAACGTCGTAAGTCAGTATCATATGAAAAAAGAGCATAGATGAGGAATGATTCCTTGCCATAGAAGTAGATTCTTCAAGGGAACACCCACCTTTGTTTTAGAGTGAATGTGTTTCTTATCCTTCTGAAGCAGCAATTCATATTGCATATTCCCTATTGGTTCAATGTCCAAAAGTATATCATCGTATTTTTTTATTCCCCAAAACAATGCATTGTCATCTAGAAAGGCACCATTTAATACATAAACAAGATCGGGGATACCTTAACTTATTAGCATTTAAATGAAAATTCGATAAGGTGTCTTCATAAACAATGAAGTGTGAAAACATAGGGGAAAAGGATTGGGTTACTTACTTAGAGATGCATATGGATCAAGTGGCTTGGAGTTGAAGCTAAAAATTTGAGTCAAGTTGTTGAAGTTCGGATATTGAGTAACAATATTCCAATCATTGTAATTCATCATGTAATTGAAGTTTGAGACAAGATTTTCACTCTCCAATACTCTTTATAGTTGAGCTTGACATGCCAATGTATTCTAATTAGGCACATGTTATATGTGCATTGTACGAGAGGAGATGTGTTGCTATTAATGGGTGTTTGTACAACCAGACTCGTTAGATGTGGGGAGTATCTCCTACAATGAACTAAAAGTGCATGATCTCTATATCCTGTTAATTGATTCAATATAGAGTATTTAAGTAGGTTTGACCTTCTGGAAATAGTGAGTAGAGTAGAGTAACATGTTAGAATTATTGGTTATGAATAGGGTTTATGTCTAAATTTGTTTCCTTTTATTGTCTAATTAGGTGGTGTGGTCGATCCAATTGGAGTGACAATGAAGAACTATAGTGTAGTTATCCAGATAGTGTTTTTTTTTATTGTTATGTTGGGAATAATGGGAGGTAGTCATTGTAATGAGAATGGAGGCATTGTAATTTTTGCAGATGAACTAACATCCACATTGAACCCAACCCCGACACCAGCACTGCAATTGGCATTGGTCTTCGCCAATCTGAAAGCTCGGCTATCATTAGTTGCCTCGTTCAAGACTTTATTAAGTCTCTTGGAATCCAACAACCTACTTACAGTTCTACAAGCAAAAGAAAACAACACAGAGAAATGTATTACAATATTTACAACATATGATATTGCATTCTCTTTCTCCCAAATAAAATGGTCGCCAATTTGACAGTCGATGAGAAGAAAAAAAAAATTGGCCCATTGAATTTCCATGTTCTACACATTAACATATTTCCAGGACTTTAACAACCATGCCAACACAATGGCAATTGGAAGCAATGGGGGGGAATACAATTTGAATATCACTGGAGATGGTGGGGTTGTGATTGTGTCCTTTGGTTCTATGACCACACCAATCATTAGCATTGTGCATGTTACAGATCCCCTAGCACATTATACAAGATTGATTTGCAGGAGTTGAGAATAATCCAAAAATTGTGCCTTTAGTGGATTTGAAAGAACCTTCTACATTTATGATTCATGCAGAAAATCTACCTACCTCTTCCTCCACAACTGATGTTTGTGCCTATACCAAGAGTTGGGTAAGACTATTTATTTTAACATGTTCTTAAAATAACTTGTTTATATTCACCTACGATAATATGATTTTTAAGTAATTTTTTTATGTTGTTTATATTTGGAAATAATGAATATTTTCATACCTTTGGATGCATTTGTGACTGCTCCAATGGATATCGCTCCCTAAGTGCTTGCATAATCAACCCTAAAACAATACAATAATTAATCTTGAACCTCAATCTCGAAAAAGGTAGTTCCTTATTGTTAGATTGTGTTTGAGTTTTCACTTCTTGTTTACATTTGAATAGTCATAGTAGTATTTTTATTGGAAATGACTTGGTTGGGAAAGTAGAAAAATTAAGGCCTATTTTTGGTAAGAGGATAGTTAGGTATGTGAAACTTGCCCTATAAATAAATTTATTTTGTGCATGCAACTATCTTGACCATCAAGGTCACACCAAAGAGGTAATCATCTTATGAAGTCTCTAATATGTCCAAACTCATGATTTCTTGGAAATAGAGGTTTTTTCATAAACTAAATCCAAGCCATAAAACGGATTGTACCATTTTCAATTTCAAGTTAGTGGTATATGTATACCATTGATCAGATTCGTAGCATTGTCCATAAGGACTGATTTGAGCAATTTGTGCTTTCAGTGAATTTTTAAACAACCTCCTCCATTTTTCACTTAGAATTCATGTAAGTCATGCAAAAAAGCGACCCACCTCTTCCTCTACTAGTTTTTTTCCTATATCAAGAGCTAGGTAAGCCTATATTTTGATTTTGTCACTTCAACTTGGTATCTTATGACTTGATATGTACTTACATGTTCTTAAGATTTGTTTATATTCAACTCTATACATAGTAATATGTTTCTGAAGTAACTTATTTTTTTATATTAAGTCATATGTTGAGTCCATTTGTCATTGCTACTATGGAAATTATTGTTTATTGAAATTAATTAATTACTTTTTTTATTGTTTTATTTTATGATTTAAAAACCTGTCAAAATTTTGGTATATTATTTGTAAAAATTAAATTTAAATATTAACCCTTTCAGCGATTTAGAATCAGTTAAATTTACAATAAACTATAAAATTATAAAAAATCATTAATATTTTAAATATTTTAAAAATAATTTTAATATTCATATAAATCAAGTATTTTAAAATAATGTTTTTCGCCCTTCATTATTATTTTAGTATTATAAAGATTAGCTTAAAAAAGTATTTTTGTATTTATTTAAATATTCTCTTACAAAATGTTTTACTATAAAAATTATTAATATACATTTTAATCCAATATTATTAATATTTTTATAAAATTATTTCATTTTTAAATTTTTAAATTAATTTTATTTTAATTAATTTTTGGACAATTTTATCATAAATAATATTTCAATTCTATGTAGTTAACTTATCTCTTAAAAGTATTTCAAAATAATTTTAAAATTTTAGTATTAAATTTAAAAATTATTTAATAAAATAATATTCAAAATCATTTTAATTTTTTGTTTTATTTAAATTAAAAAATAAAAATAAAAAACTAAAAACCAAAATTAATCTTTTTTTTGGTAAGTCAGTAGTAATATATTATGCAAAAACACTGAGATTACATAGGTATACAAAATGGCCTGAGACTTTCAGAGAACCATAGAGAGATTCAGGCCTTCTCATCTGCATGCTAATAGATAATCTATCTTGAAACTTAGCTTTTGCAGAAGGCATAAGCCAAAGAAAATAGCCCTTAGGCCAACCACGCAGGGTTGCCTGTGGCAGACATAGATCTGACAAAAAAGAGTCTACTAATGGCAGAATAATGACCTTGTACATAGTGTTTGAAACCATAAACAAAAAGGAATTAAACCAAAGAAAGAAACCAAAATTAATCTTTTATAATTATAATCATTATTAAAATTACTTTTATATAAATTTTAAAAATCCAATAAAATATATTATTATTATTGGTGGGAATAGTTACGACTACCATTATGCTTCTATGTAGACCATGCCACCTTCCAATACAAAGCCCACACGTAAACAGTTTGGAATTTTAACCTAAGACGTCTAACTTACAACACTGTTATAGACTTGCTGAATGAACTCCCCTTCACTTCAATCTAATAACTTTTAATGAATATAAGGTATTTTTATAACTATATCATTTTCTATTTAAAGTTAATTTTTTAACGTTGTGTTATTAATATTTTAATAATTTATTTTGGTTTTGGACTTTTGTTTAGTGAAGGGTTATTTTTTTCTAAAAGGAAATAGATTAAAAGCCCAATGTTTAACATCTAGAAATATATTTCAGTGGAGTGAAAGTCTGTCTTCTTAAGTATCATCAATATGGTAATTCCAAGTGATTTGACTTTCTTTGAATAAAGGTGAATAGTGAACCAGGAAGCAGTGAGTCCTCACTCTTGGGCTGACAACTAAGTTATGATAGGTTCCACACCTTATTAAAAATATATAATAATGACTATCCTTGACTTGGCAACTGAGTTATGATAAAGTTTCTTGGTTGACAACTGAATTATGATAAGTTTCTCACAATATAAAAAAATTACAATAATGACTATAATCGCTGTTAGTTTGACAAAAAAATTATAATAAGTTTTCCACCCTATGAAATAATACTCTATTAATTTATTTGAATGAGAGCAATATTTATACCATTCTTCCTACACTTTACACCTCATTGCTCTGTGTACAACCAGCAAAGCCAACTCAAATATCAAAATGGACATTTGTTTACATGAGGACAATATTTAAGCTAGCCTTATTTCCTGGACTATCCACCATTTAATGCGGTGTGGCATATACTACCTACCGTTAGATTTAAACCAATTTAAATTTAACGATGAGCAGTATATGTCACACAATAAATAACCCCAAAAATAAACTTTACTTAATATTTATACCATTATTCCAACACTTCACACCTCATTCCAACACTTTACACCTCATTGTTCCACCTCATTGCTCTGTCTGCAACCAGCAAAGCCAACTCAGATATCAAGATCATGTCAATCTTGACTATCTGGCTGCTTGAGAATAATTGCTTCATGCATCTCAAACAACACTCATTAAACAGCCAGTGTTGTCACCTGTACACGTAATAAGTCTTTCACTTTGATTCGATTCCTTACGTCATCGCAACACCCGGTAAGTTTGGTCTGTGCTACTCAACCCCACTTAAATCCATATTCTCGCCATTGTTCCTTTTGTTGAAGAATTTTGCAGCTGATTTGAATTTTTTGCCCTTTTTGTTGAAGAATACTGCAGCTGATTGGGTTTTTCTGAATAAAATTGACAGGGTTTTGCTGCGGAAATCGACCGAAAGAACGCGGATAGGAGAAGTTGCGGGCCAAGATTCACCATTATAAATTTCGATGGAAGCCAAGAATCTGACGAGCTTTGTCTCGGCTCTGAAATTGAAGTTCAGGAACAATACGTCGAAGAGAAGTTATGGTAAGATGGAGCGAACACAGAGCATGAAGGCAGAGGAGCGGAGCAAGCGTGCACAGAGATTGATCCATAAAACGCTCAAGCTTGCCGATAAACCTGGTCATAGAGCGGTTTCATAATTTCACCCTATATTCTGATTATGGCAGTTTTTATTACATTCTGATTGCCTTTATTGTTTTGTCACCTATTGGGTTTCTGAAGAGAAGATGGATGAGGCTTAATTTGTTATTCTATGCCAATTTATTTCTCACAGTTTTATGTTTATTATAGATCATTTATATGTCAGTGATCCATGAACATTGCTTCACATTTAAAAACAAAAACAAAAAAAAATTATTGTTTTCTTTGCTAAAACTTTATATGCCAAATAGCTATTATCAAACCTTTTGGTGGGTACATTTTTTAATACTTCTGAGTAGTGAATATGAGTAAATAGCTATTATCAAACCTTTTGGTGGGTACATTTTTGAATACTTCTGAGTAGTGAATATGAGTAAAGTTATTTTGAACTTAATTTCATTATGGATTTAGGGAATATTTCAGAATGGGAAAGACATAAGGTAATATTTCCTCATGGAAAAGATAAAAGTTGGGTGAAAAAAATTGTACTCTAAGAAAATATTTCGAAATTTAGTTAATTTTATTGAAGGAAGAGATAAGAATAACTGTAAAGTGAAGTAGTTAATTTTATTTTTGTAAATATTTCAAAATCTAAAAATTGTGTTAAAATGTCCATCATCAATCATAACACTTTTAACTTATAATTAGTGAATTTATAATTTAAGTGATGTGAAAAAATCAAGATATTCAAAATTGGTCATAAGAATCTACATTTGACTAGGTGTAATTCTATTTTTTTTTGTTTAGAATTACAAACATAATATCAGTTTAGATCCATCTTAATTCTGAATCTACCAAGTGCCAAAAGAAATCAAATCTTTTTTTTAAATTAATTTTACTTTATTTTTATTTTTTAATTTAACCCCATAAAAAAAAAAAAAAAAAAAAAAATATATATATATATATATATATATATATATATATATATATATATATATATATATATATATATATATATATATATAATTTAACAGCCTAAATGTTTGCATAACATAACATAATCTTAATCATTTTTTCTTTTCTATACTAGATCAGAGAGTACCAAGTGCAATGATTTATTAACTTAATTGTTTTCCAATAATTATTGTCATAAAAAATTGACTTATTCCGATAAAATATGATATAGTCATGTATACTATGTTCTTTAAAGTTCAAATAATATAATATAGTCATGTATACTATATTCTTTAAGGTTCAAAGTTATTTGATGGTAACATTAAGGGTCATTGTAATATATCTAATAAGTATATGTAAGATATTTCTCAAACTGTAACATATATTTCTCAAGGTGCAATGTTATTTAAAAGTTGAAATCATTACACTAATATGATAGGTTGAAAATGTCATTTGTGAAAAGTAAATTTAGATTAACAACAAAGGCGATCATTTTTCCTAAGTATCTAAAATAAATCAAATGTAATTTCCTCGTTATCCAAAATAAACGAAATATAATTTCCATAATATAATCTCATTTACCATGAATTAATCTACATAGATTTTGGCCCATTGCCTGCTAGTGTCTTCATAAACTAATGAAGCTTATTCATGGTCACCTGGAAATCGTAGTTCTTCAGCTACTCCAGTTTTTACAATGATGGTTGTGTGCTCCTCTTGCTTGATGTTCTTAAAAGTGTCACCTTTGTGATTGTTCCTTGAAGTTTTCACAGATGTGTCAAATTTAACCCATATTTCAAATCTAATTTCCTGAATACTCCAAAGACTAACGATGTTACTACTGGTGTTTTCATGCTGTCCTTCATATCCTTGCCCATGGATTTGACCCATATCCAAATCTAAATCTAAATTACTGATCTTCTAGAGAATGATAATGGATGGGAGACTGGTCTTACAGTATAGAGTAAGAAGGAAGTTGCAATTCTCATGCAGGTTTGTTTTGGCAAGACACAAGGAATTCATTGCTTAAATTTGCTTGACAAGGAAATGTAATATAACCTTTATGAGTTTTGTATGAATCTATAGGCATGCAAATCAATAAAAATGGACTTTCAAGTGAATTCACTTCATGGTATTTTTAAAGATGAAATGTGAATAGCATCAAAGTGTGTTAATATTTCTATGACAATGGGATCCTGTGAGGATCTGAATTTCAAGTAGATTTAATTTATTGTTAAAGTAAATTGAAAACATCAAAGTGTGTTGATATGTCTGGGCTCTTTCGAGTATTTGAGTTTACAAATTGAAAGTATCAAATTTGAGTACAAATTTGAGTTGAGTTTTTTTTTTTTTTTTTTTTTTTTTTTTTGACTATTTGGGTTACTTGGGTTGAGCTACAAAGTAGAGTGTGTTGAAAAATAAAATAAATTTATATATTATTATTTTTTTTAAATATATAAACTAGCAATTGCACCATATGTTGCAAAAGAAACTTCGTAAGCCAATAGCATAGGAAAGAGTAGCCTATAAGAAATAAGAAGGAAATAGTATAGGAAAGAGTAGCCTAGAAGAAACAAGATGTTGCAGAGAACAAGTCATCGTGAAGGAATGAAAGGAAAACTTTGCTTCCATGGAATCTAGTCATGGAGGTTTCAAAGATATTGATGATAAGAGTTATCAACCAAAAAAATTTGTTATAGATTTTGAAATAGGCAATTTGGGGTGAAAACATATATGTAAACCAAGATAATATGTTCACATATATACAAATTTTGTTATAGATATTGAAATAGGAAATTGAGGGTGAAAATCCTTTGGTGATTAGTAATCGATCGGGTAACTCAAATAAGATATTTTAAATATATTCAAGTACAATATATCTAGAATAGATGTAAATAAAGAGAATTTTTATTAACAAAAATAGAGTTTACTTCAAGGTCATCTACATATCTGAGGGCCAATTGCATGCTTATCAGAAATTGTATATGAAGAACAATAGTCTTGGTATACAGAAAGTGAATGTCATTTTAATATGGAGACATTTTTGGAAGGAGATATTGTTCTTTATGTTATGGTTTATTTTCTTAACTCCAAACTTGGTTTATTCTTTCTCTATGTACATAAGAAAAAAAATACAAAGTAAATTCACAAATTTAAGTTACAGTTTTATATTTCATAATTACAAATCTAGTTTCTTATTAAAATATTTTACACATCCTAGGTTATTCTAAATTGATCAAGAGTATAGAATTATTAGGGTGGTGTTCTATGTGCACCAAAATTCCCATGAGGTCCATCACAATGTATGGGGTTCATTGCAACCTTGGATATATTCTATGAATTTTTTGATTTTTTGCTTGTGGTTACAACTTAGTTTTGGTTTTCACCTACTTATCATGATTCAAAACTTTGTTATCATCTTAAATCCTTATAGAATTATATATATATTATGTGAGCTAATGTCATGTTTTTTTGTCACAATGATTCAAAAATCAGTTATTATACCACAATATTGACTTTCTTGGTGTCTATTTTGTTTATCTTATTAAAATATTTTACACATCCTAGGTTATTCTAAATTGATCAAGAGTATAGAATTATTCGGGTAGTGTTCTATGTGCACTAAAATTCCCATGAGGTCCATCACAATGTATGAGTTTCATTGCAACCTTGGATATATTCTATGAGTTGTTGTGATTTTTTTCTTGTGTTTGAAACTTAGTTTTGGTTTTTACCTAGTTATCATGATTCAAAAAAATTTTATCATCTTAGATCCTTATAGCATTATATATATTATGTGAGCTAATGTGATGTTTTGTTTTTTATAATGATTCAAAAATCAATTATCATACCACAATATTGACTTTCTTGTTGTCTATTTTGTTTATGAACCCCTTAAAAAAACCAGAGGAACATTTGATTTTACAGTATGATCTCCCCAGCATGGGCGGGGGTTTCAAAAATTGGAGAGTAAATTGAGTGGTTATTGTTAGAAATTATTGTATAAGATGGGAAATTTGGATGATTTGTAGACAATATGGATGTCATAACATATATCTTTTTTGAATTTTTTAGTGTCTCTGGCCACCATGCATCTAATAGAATCCATTTCAACTAAGAACATCAATACATCATTCTATGAATGATAACTTATGACATCCCTAGCCATTTTCTTTTATTATGGATCAAGTTATAAATTAATAACTTGTGAAATCCCTAGCCATTTTCTTTGATTGTGGATCAAGTTATAAACTAGAATATACTCTCTCTTGAGAATACTCTACATTATATATTGGATGGAGGGAAAGGTTATGATAAAAATTGTAAAAAACCCCTTAAGGTTGTCTCAACTTAGTAACTCTATTGTTAATCACATAGTGTCAATTTTATAAAACTATAATCTACAAAGGACTAAGTGGGTTTTTTCTTTTGTAAGTTTTGTTTGGAATTGAAAATTTTAAAAAAGAAATTATAAAAGCTAAAATTATGTAGTGAGAAACATTGTTTAAAATTTCAGAATAAAAAGTTGAGTAAGTTTGACATCATATAATATGAAAATTGTTTATGATTATAAAGTAAAAAACATGTAAATAATTTTAAGCTAAAATTAGGTAATTCAAGATATGTACATAGTTTTTTTTTAACGGAAGAAAGAGTATGTATGTAGTTACAAACTATTGAAATTAAGTAATTAAAGGTAAATTTAGTGTTATTTAAGAAATGTGAATTATGAATATTCATCATTATTGCTTAAGATAAATCATGTCTTGTGAAATAATTTGGAAATTTAAAAAGATCACATATTTCAAAAAAAAATCATTATTAATTTAATTTTTTAGATATTAAGAAATACTACTCATCAATAATAAAACAATTATAACATAAAAAACCATGTATTTTTGGAATAATAAAATAGTTGTAACAAAAATAATATAGAACAAGAAAAACTATGTATATTTGGATGTATAAAAATTTAGATACATTTTTTTCATATAAAATATATCTATTAATTCATGCCCTGGCCGACGCTACCAATCAATTGCTGACCACACTCCACAACAAGCATGGCTACCCCAGAGCCAGATCTGGGGCCGCCTTCACCATCTGCTGCTGCTGCAAATTTGAATGGCCATCAACATGATGATTCCTCAGTTGCTTTCGCATCTTTAATCAGTTCTTTGGGACCTCAACAAACCAGACCAGATGCCACAAAATTTGTAAAAAAATTGGAATCCATACCAAAAATTTCTTTACCTCCATCTGTGCCAAGGAAAGCTGCAATCTCTCTCGCAGAGAAAGGACTCGTTGGTCAATTCACAGGACTATGGCCCTCACCCAAAATAGTGCAGAGATGGGTGGAGAGGAACTGGATCCAGTTCACACAAGGGAAAATCACCATTCGATTCTGTGGAATGGGATACTATACATTTCATTTTGAAACCAAAAGTGACTGAGATCTCATTTTTTGAAGCGGGCCTTACGTCATGGATACAAGATGCCTATATCTTAACCGATGGACTTCGGACTTCGATCCAGAACTGGATGTTCCTAATGTTGTACCGGTATGGGTCAGATTGCCGCACCTCCCTCTTCACTGCTGGAGCGATGACTCAGTCCGGGCAATAGGGAATGGAGTGGGAAAATACATTCATAGAAGCGAACCCAAAGATAACTTGTAGGCATGCGTAAGAATTTGCGTCGAGGTGGATCTAGGAAAGGGCCTTCCGGAAGCTATCAAGATCAAGGTGGAAAACTGGGTCCATATCCAACAGCTGGATTACGAGAAGATCCCCTTCAAATGTAAGGTATGTGATGAATCGGTCATTTCGCCAATAGATGTAGTAAAAGAGAGGAACCTGAAAAAAATGTAGAAGAAACCTCAGATCCAAAATGGGAACAAGTAAAAAAAAAAAAAAAAAAGACAGCCTCAAAGCCCACTTCAGGCTCTCAACCCCCTCCACCACCTGGATCTCCTCCCTCTTCTCAAACAACCATCCCCAAATCATCCTCCCTTTTGGGGACAAACCCTTTCGACACATCTGCACTCATTCCATCAAATCTGGTCTCCACCTCATCTCCTAAACCCTCTCTTCTCTCCTCCCCTGCCCCTTCCCCCCAGGCTCCCCTCATCAAGCGAACAAACCTCTCCCCCAAATCTTGGAACAAATCCTAACAAGAAACAAATCAAAAGAAAACCTTCAGAATACCAAGAACACTAAGAAAGTTGGAAGGAGATCAAACAAATAAATCATGGATGAAGAGGCAGCCAAAGACATCTCACTGGGAACACAACAGGGGTTGAAGAACTTTCTAGAAAAAGGACCAAAGAATAAAGAGAAAGTGCAAAAAACGAACAAAGGGAAGGGTCCCGTAGCCACCCAAAATAATAAATAATGATAGCTGTCTCTTGGAATTGTAGAGAGTTGGGTCATCCCTCCAAAATCAATTTTTTAAAAGACTTGATAAAAATTGAAAAACCTGACATCCTCTTAATTCAAGAGACAAAACTCAGCAGTCAAGAAGTCAACAAGATCATAGAAAAAGCCAGAATCTATGAAGGAAAAGCAATATCTGCTAATGGAGCATCAGGAGGGATAAGCACTATATGGAAAAAAGGAAAGTGGAAACTGCATCAACACACAAAAACAGATCACTGGATAAACACAAATCTGGAAAATGTTGAAACTGGAAGGAAAACCAACATCTACAACATATACTCCCCCAATCACTATAGGGATAAGGAAAATTGTTGGCAAACCTTAAAAGAAAGTATTGGGGATGATCGTGAATAAAAATTCATTGTTGGGGGAGATATCAATTTAATTCTCAAAGCGGAAGAAAAAAGAGGAGGGAATTTCTTGTCGAACCCAAGCAGAGAAACTCTAGAAGAAATAATGGAGCAATGCAACCTTCTTGACATCCCTCCAAAAAACGGGAAATATACCTGGGATAACAAAAGAATATGTAAGGCAAACATCAAGGAAAGGTTAGATTGAATCCTCATCCGAGCTAAGATGTTAATCAGCTATAGTAGAGCAGCCCCCAGAATAATACCCTCAGCAACATCTAACCAAAAACTAGTTCTACTGGAGCTTGGTATGGCTGAAAATTACGGACCACTGCCTTTTAGATACAACCAACTCTAGGGAAACATTGAAGAAGCACAAAAGGAAGTGGAAAATGTATGGAAGAAAAACATCAGTGAATCTCCAACTTTCATATGGGAAACAAAAATAAAAGCAACAAAAGTAAGTCTAAAATATTAGGCAAAAAACAGATATAAGGAACCCCACAAAGAGAAAGAGGAATTAAAAGATGAGCTAAAACAAATTCAAGAGGAGTTAGAAAGTAGTGACAGTACCATAGAGAAGCAAGCAAGATAAAAAGAGGTGCAGTGGAAAATCTACAGAAATAGCAGGTAAGAAGAAGAAACTCATAGGCTCAAGTCCAAACAGATATGGATGCAAGCTGGAGATAAGAACACCTCTTTCTTCCACAACTTAGCAAAAACAACAATGATAAAGAACAATATTGAAAAAATTATAGGAGGAGAGGTACAAGAGTTAAAAGGGCAAGAAGAAATAAAAAATGAGGCCTTTAACCATTTCAAAAAACTCCTCACAGCTCCAGATAGCCATGCAAACCCTGAAGAGTTATTGAAGCATATCCCAAGAATCATTGACAAAAGCATCAATACCTCTCTCACAAAGGAAGTGACGGAAGAAGAAGTAAAGACAACAGTCTAGGCTTTGCAATCGGACAAGGCTCTAGGACCAGATGGCTTTCCCATAGCCTTTTACAGAACCTTTTGGCATCTCATCAAAAAGGATCTGCTAAAAATGATAAAATATGTAATGAGGAAAAGGAAGATTGGAGGGTACATGAACTCAACCTTTTTGGCCTTAATACCCAAGGACCCCCGGCCATCCTCTCTCAATCGCTTCAGGCACATATCCCTCTGTAACAATTCATTCAAAATAATTTCCAAAATCATAATTGGTAGGCTGAAACCTCTTCTCCCCTCCTTGATCACTGAAAACCAAGGGGGATTTGTTCCCAATAGGCAGATTGTGGACAACATCATCTTAGTTCAAGAAGCCATCCATACCAGTCTCACCAATAAAGAAAAAGGCTTCATCCTAAAAATGGATATGGCAAATGCTTTTGATAGAGTAAACCTATCTTTTCTTGCTGCTGTGTTAAAAATCTTTGGTTTCTCAGATGAATTTATAGAACTAATACAAGCTTGCATAGTGGGTCCTTGGATATCTCCTCTTATAAATGGGAGGCCCTGCAACTTCTTCCAAAGCTAAAGAGGATTAAGGCAGGGCTGCCCCCTATGTCCTTTCCTATATATCATAATGGCAAACTCTCTCAGTAGGAATTTGGAAAACTGCAGAAGAAACTCTACATTAATAGGTCTCTCCATAAGCAGAGGAACCAAAGAATAAATCACTCTCTATTTGCAAATGACACTCTTCTCCTGGGTGGTGCCTCTTGCATAGTGGCAAGAAGATTCAAAGCTATCTTGGACAGCTTCTTGGAGGTCTCCAGAGGATTGGTAAATAATGGAAAAAGTTTTTTATATAGTTGGAACACCCCCATAAGGACCCTGCAGAAAATGTCACAAATTTTGAACATTCCCTTCCAAAATAGCTGGGACCATTTTCAATATCTGGGGCTGCCAATAAGTAAGAAAAACATGAAGAACGAAATATGGAGTAAGTTTGCAGAAAAAAATGAAAGTGAAAATCCAGGCTTGGGGAACACTTTGGTTAAATCAAGCTGGTAGAATTACGCTCATAAAGTCCATATCGGCAGCTCTACCTTTGTACCAATTTGCTCTTATTTCAGCTCCTGCAAGCATCCATAAACAAATAGAATTAATAATAAGAAGTTTTCTCTAGCAGGGAGGGAAAAGAGAAAAAAAAAATCAGTTTGATGAATTGGAAACAAGTGACTGCCTCGTACAAAAGTGGGGGTCTTGCCATAAAACTCCCAGGACTAATGAACATAGCACTGGGGAGAAAAATAACATGGAGCTTCCTAACTAAGGAATATTCATGGTGGAAAGCTGCACTTGAGGCCAAATACCTCAATGGACTAAGAAATTCGATTCTAGATAAGACCCCTCTGACAAGGCCATGTACCCAAATATGTAAAGCAATCATCAATGCAACTCAACTAATCAGAGATCACATCATAGTGAAACCGGGAAATGGGGAGCAAACAAGCATCTGGGAAGACAGCATAATGGGAAATCCCCCTTTGGGAAGCAACCCAAGACTGAAAGAATTAAAAGAATGGATGACAAAGGAGGGTCTTCACAAGTTGAAAGAAATTTCCAACTGGGAGAAGGATGGAGACTGGAAGTAATGGACCAATCCAAAGCTTCCAAGTGATCTCACAAGCCAATGGAACCAATTGACAACTCTCTTGGCAGGAGCAGCCTCGATAGACAAAAATATAAAGGATTTATATATATGGGAACCAATAGGAGGAGACTACACCATCAGAACAAGATACCAAAAACTTCATGAGAATCAAAATCAACAAGATTGGAAATACTAGAGATTAGCATGGAAGGTTGAATCTATCCCTAAAATAAAAATATTCCTGTGGACTTTACTTCACAACAAATCTCTAACTGCAGAGAATCTAAAGAGAAGAGGAATATGCAGACCGTCTCAATGTCCACTATGCAGAAAGGAGTAAGAAACAATCCAACACTTATTTATGGACTGCTCCTTCACAAGAAAATGCTGGGAGGCAATGGTGATACCCACAGCAGCAAAAATGAACTATAATCTTCCTATAAACCATTTTACGAGCATGTGGAAAAGAAATTACCCACACTCTTTCAAAAATAAACAAACAGTGAAGCGCCTTTGGAACATCACTCCCTCTTTCCTCTGCTGGCAATTATGGCTAGCAAGAAAAGGAGCAATTTTCAAAGACAAAACCCAAAAAGTAAGCGCAATTACATCAAAAGCATGGGTATTGATGGTGGAATTTATCACAACAAAAGGGGCCAAAGGAATCAACCTGAGCCAGCTCCAAGAAGAAGAAAGAAGCTAGATTAGTTTTGTAGCAAGCAAGATCAAACAATCCCCTCAAACAAAAAATACAATGATGCATCAAAAATGGAAAATTAGAAAAACTGAAGAGGAATTCCAAGCCTGGGTAAACACTCTAAAAAAATCATGTCTCTTCTTTGACGAAGCATCAAAAAATAACCCAGGCAAAGCAAGTACCGGAGGAATAACAATTTTTCAAAATCAAACTACTCAGATACTTTACAATTGGGGTTTAGGCCAGATGATGAATAATAAAGAAGAGGCTTATGGGCTTTTTTTAGGCCTCAAAATATTAAGAGAAAAAAAAATCAAAGAAGTTATTTTCTTCAGAGATTCAGCTATCATTATAAAGGCAATGGCAGGAAATTCCCTCCCACAAAATGCAGGCTTGCACCAAATTCTGAACAAAGCACAAAAAATAGCAAGTAAGATTGCAACATTGAGTTTTTTTACATCTTGAGAAAGAATAACAAGATGGTAGATGAGCAAGCAAATAAGGGAGTCTAATGAAATGCTGGACAAGCACAAATTGGTGGGACCATAACCCAAATTCATATTCCTTAACCTTCCCTTCTCCTGTCATGATGGAAAACAATCAAGTCACTTCAAATCAGAAATCCAATGATATCATCAATATTCCTTTTGAATCCACAACCATGCAAAATGTCAAAATTGATATAACTCCAAAAATCTACAATATTCTCCAAATCTTTGATAACAGTACTTCAAAATATCAGAGCAAGCTACATCCCGTGAACTTCCTATCCCCCTCCTCCTATCTGTGCAATTATAAAAAACGCATCAGCCAAACAACATCTCAACTAAATCTATTGCCTTTGTATCTACTTGTGGGTTCTGCTTTATTTCCTACGCTTTCCTTTGTTATCTCTCGGCTTTTCTGCTTTTTCCAACCCACCCTCACGCACAACACTTTCCTTATCTCTCCAACCTACCTTAATCTTGGATTTTATCTTTATCCCTCATGCATATCACTCTCCTTAATCTTAGCTTCTATCCACAATACGTAGCCAGCATGCCTACCCTTGCTTTGTTACTTTGTGTGTTGGGCTTGTCATCCTCCACGGGTTGCGTGGCTTCTGGCTCCCATACAATGTTATAAGCCTCCGGACATCAAGAAGACTGTTTCAATCTCAAAGATTTATGCAGGTAGAATAAGAGCAGCGCTACAGAGAGTACCACCTGTGTGAGAGGAAGCCTTCACAGCGTGTAGCATCAACAACGGAAAGACACAGATGGATTCTCTGGAGAATAGATCTCATCCTTGTGAATTTTTCAAATCACATCGAATTGTGATAGAGAATCTCAAGAACCAGATCCAGTAGGATAAAGAAAATTCAAAGGCAGAGATGGCCTATATGAGATCACAATGGAAGACATGTAATGAAGAAATAAGAACACTAAATAACAGCTGCAGCCATCTGAATGAATCACTAAATTTCATCAAAGAAGCAATGAGCAAAAAGTCAGAGCAAGGCTCCACCTCAATGGACCAAGGGAGCAAGCATCGAGGAAGTGAGAATACTGTCAACAAATAGCCCTTGAAATCTCTGACCATCCATGGATCTAGCTCTAAATTGTAGCAGTAATCATAGTCTATCATAGTTTATTATGCAAGTCAAGTGTATTCTGCTTTTATTTCAGTTTGTCAAACAGTACAACTCCAATGTAAGAGTGTCTAGCTCCAAAAGAAGGAAAGAAAAATGTAAATCAAGTAGCATATCTCAGGAAAGAACCCCCAAGCAGACCGCCCTCTGTTTCAAACTTGGGAATTTTGTAATGGAAAAGCATCTCTCCTCATCATATTTTTGGAAATATAATACAACCGACATTGTACGAAAAAAAAAGAAAATAAAAATTAGATGCATTTTATTAA
Organism: Pinus albicaulis; assembly: GCA_034641835.2. Taxonomy (NCBI): domain Eukaryota; kingdom Viridiplantae; phylum Streptophyta; class Pinopsida; order Pinales; family Pinaceae; genus Pinus; species Pinus albicaulis. The sequence goes on along the minus strand of CM076582.1, from coordinate 159,221,899 downwards.
GTGAAATTTTAAAAGAATAATGGTTATAAACATCAAAAAATAATTTTATTAAATAATTAGTTTAGCTCTATATTATTGATGAGAGGGATCAATGAGGTTTTCATATCAATACATTTGATCCCTCTTGGCTCTTGGTAGATCCAGAGTTAGGCTGTTTTAATTTCCCCCTTTAGATAAACCACATTCCACATGAATACCATAAGTCAATACCATGGGTTGCTTTTATAGTTTAGTAAATAATTTTATTAAATAATTAGTTTAGATCTATATTCTTGATGAGAGGGATCAATGACGTTTGCATATCAAGACATTTGATCCCTCTTGGCTCTTGGTAGATCTAGAGTTAGACCATCTTAATTTCCCCCTTAGATAAACCACATTTGACATGAATACCATGAGTCAATACCATGGGTTGTTTTTATAGTTTAGTATTATTTTTATTTTTTATTTGACCTAGTTAAAATGTTCATTACAATATGTCAATCTTCTTATTTAATTTACTTTTATTTTGATTTTTGTGTAATTTAACAAATTCACCAAAACCTAAATTCAATCACTTATTAAAAAAAAACTAACATTATAACTCAAGCCAAATGCGTCCACCCCCTCTCTATATTGGGCTTCTCACAACACAAATAGATATAAGTCCTGCACTTACCCTGCTGGACTAGTCACTGACAGTAATTCTCTCATGCATTCATCATGCAGTTCTCTGATACTTCATAGAGTTCATACGCTCATGGGGAAACGAAGAACACGGCCAGACTCTGAGCGAGGAAAGCAGCAGATGCAGTTGGAACATATTCCACAGAAGCGTGGTCGAAAGACTACTCAGGAACACTTGGAAACACTTGCAGCTAATTACGTCTTGGGAAACTCCTCCACTGTGCGTCAAGAAATAAGAGGTTGGGAGAGAGATATTCAGACAGAACTAGAGAATACTGACGTTGAGGCAGAGATTTTAGACTTTATTACAGACCCGGGTAACACTCGAGGCCGGCTCACACTCTTTAATCAAACCATTCAAACTTACTGGATTTTTAAATGCCTCATAGCAAAAGCCATGCAGAGTTTTCATCCAGGTCTTATTAAGGCAGGACAGTCCAAGAATGAATCAAGCATTCAAGAATTGCTGGTAGAAATCCAGGACCAATTGCAACACATTAAGATTACCCAGTATCAAGCAACGGACCGCATTAATAGAATGGATAACAGGCTAAGTCGTATAGAGAAGACTCTCCAGCAAATGCAGCAAGTCGACATGCCCGGGACAACAGAGAAGGCTCCTGCCCCAATCTCCTCATCAGATGGCTAGTTCTATTTCAGTCTTTTCTTTTAATGCAATGTGAATATGTATATGAATTTTCCTTAAGTAATCAGCAGGTAGGAAAGAATGTAGGCAGATAGATAACTTATGCAAGGTACAGACAAATGAAACAATTCCAGTTTTTGAATGTTTTTCACGCTTATCGGTGGCCAACAGACCTGGTTTCCTACGGGCAGGTTGAGGCCACCGTTTGGATTATGTTTTTTGTCACCTGCTCTTTTATTATAAATAGAAAATAGAAAGGTCCCGCCTAATTCACAAAAAAAAAAAAAAAAAAAAAAAAAAATCTATGAAACTTTTACTTATGAATTTAATGGCCTAAAACATTTCAATCGTCTAACATTTACATTTGATCTAATGGCTCAGACATTGACACAACGGCACTTAGGTGAATTGTTTCAAATAAAAACATCTTACAACATAATAAATAAAATATATTTTATATTTTATATAATTTTATTTCAAAATTATTATTATTATTATTATTATTTAATTTAATTTAATTTAAAAAAAAATTAAAAAATTAAAAAATTATTTCAAAAAGACCAAAATTATAGTATAAAAGAATTATCAGCATGAATGCGCTATGAACCTTGGAAGTTTACTTTCAGTGTCGTTTCACTTGTTCGGCTCTAAAATATTTTAGTAAACCTCTAAATTGCCTCCACCAGATTTTATTAAATCTTTAAGTTGTAAAGTGGTCAAAGTATATATATATATATATATAATAAACTGAATGGTTTTTTATATTTGTTTTATGAAAGATTAAAGAAATTATTATCTTAATATATATGTAGAGAAAGATAATACAGGTGGAGAAAATAAACCCAAAATAACTTTAATTTTGAAGAATATTCATTTTTTAAGCCGTTTTTCATAATAAAACAAAGAAGTAAGTAAGCTATTTATTTTCCTCTCAAATCTCTATGCTCAGGCCTAGTTATATCTCTATTTCCTTCCTGGATAAGGATATTTTTTCAATTTTTTTTTAAATAGTGGGAAAATCTATTATAATTTAGTTGTCAAATCAGCAGTGGGGAAAGTCACCATTGGTTGATATCAACAAAAAGAAAATTAAAAAATTAAAACATATACATGCTAACTATACATAATCTAAATTATCTACATTTACATTATGCTCTTTACTTTATCCACTTGCAATTATTCAAACATAAACAGATTAATAAAGTTTATAATTCGCATTCACACATGTTAACAAAATTAACCCTAGGAATTCGACACTATGATATTGTATCAATGAGACTGACATGTTTTGTACTGATGTTACATCTTTGGGTACATATATGGTCTTTTATGTATTCACCAAATAGCTTAAACAAATCACACAATTCCCAAAGTGATCAACCCGTAACTGCACTTAATGTCTGATTAGGAATTATATTTTGTTTATTTGATTTGTCCATTCAAGTTCATTACGTCGATGATTAATGCCAAGCCTGGGTGGTGCTACAGTCTCCATCTGGCATGCTTGGTTGTCACCTCCTACGTTGTCGGATGGTTTTCCCTCACGATTGATGGTGATCCATCGTATGGAATGGGTTAGGGTAACTACCCCTTCCCAAATCCCCTCTCCATTGTTCCATTGTAGTTTCACACCGGAGCAGTGAGCTCGGCTCTGCATCTGCAAGTTCCGGAGGTTTATTCTATGGCCATGCCTCTGCCACGAGAGCTCCATTAACATCAAGTGCTATGAGTCACTTTGTCCTTACCCTACTCCTTTCTTCATTGATAGACAGAATTGGGTTTATGTTGTGTAACCCTTTAGTGCCTCTAGATGGCTCCGCATGTCGATTTGCAACAGAGCAGGTCCTTGTCCGCCTTCCGTCTCGACTGTTGGCTTTCACTTGTTATCGTAGCTTCATGGTTTGAACAAGCCCGGTTCTGGTAAGATTTACATGCCTGATTCTCCCAATAATTTATACAGAATTTAAGAACTTGGACTTCCTTTTTGTTTTACGTTCTTGGTTTTCTGAAGTTTCTAACTCAAAGACACTTATTTCTTTTTTATTGGATTATGGCTAGGCTCAGTTTGGTGATCGAGAGACATTCCGACTTGAAGACTCGATGTCAGCTCGATTCCCCTTATTTTCAGTAAGATCCTCTCACGTTTCTTCATGATACTCTGCCCATGATAATTCACTCTGTAATGCCTGCCTTCTCATGCTTAAATTGCAAGCAAAGGCTTTTCTAGCTTTCGGGTGCATGAGACCCAGTTAGGTGTTTAGCTTTTATTAAGGGTTTTAAGTAAACTATCTTTTCTTTTGGGCTCGACCCTGTTTCAATATAAGTCCACTGGATTTTATCCCTTGTGACTTCTGAACTGTTTCATGAGGGTTTAAATTTCCGAGCTACATCTCTGTTTCCTTTTAAAAATTTGCAAATGTGACTATGAATATTTTCAATTATGCAAGTTGTACCTACACAGTCGAATTTTCATTATATTATGGTTCTTCAGTGTTTTCTCTGGTTCAGATGTGTAATTCATTAATACTCCACTGTTAACTTTGTATGATATGTCACAAAGATTTCGTTGGAAGATTTAGTTTCTTCTATGGATCATAGACTCGGTTCATTGCTTTGGGTTCTAATAATTTATTACTTGCACGGTTTTGCTAACAATCTTTGTTCTTATTCTTGAAGTATTCTAGTTTAATTATCATATAAAAATTTCTCATTTATTACTCACTGTGCCCTCCCATTGATCTGGCAGAGGTTTTTCATTGGGACCGGAACCAGGACCCTGTTACTGGGTTCTGGTTCTAAACCCTCAACTGGTCGGGTCTCCCACACCTTGTGTTCTTTCTCTCGTACTTGGAAATTAACTAGTTTCTACAGTATCTGGCAATTTACATTAATTCCATTTACAGGGGTTTGTATTTTCTCATTTTCCCTATGATAGCATATGTTCCACATTGAACACTGCTATAACATGTATTAATATTCACATAGATTACTACAGTACTATATAATATACATATGCATCATAGTAACTTGTATGTTTTCCACAGCATCGCTATATCCACATGTATTCTACAGTTTTCGTTCCAATAGTATGTAATTTTGTACATATTTTAGCACAGTCATCTGGCTCTACTTTATTACTACTGTAGCATGTGTTCATTAGTCATTATGCACCAATAGTAGGAATGTTAATGAAAGTAAAACTGCTACTTCATCTTCTAGTTACCACGTAGATAATAATAAAAAAGAGTTCAGTGTTTAGTTCATTCCTGTAACTTTCTTTTTTTGTGTACATGTATCATGCATATTCCACTGTTTCATGGAATGTTTTGCTAGGTGCATTTTTTGTTCTTGTTCAGGTAAATATAAATTCAGACGTATATTCCTATAATCGCATTTTTCTTTACTCTGTTATAAAATTTGCATCCAAAACATTAAACTATAAACTTAAGTGATTTTATTTACCTACTTCAGAGTACAGGTTTTGCCTCAGTAACTGTTGGTCCACCCAACCTTGAGCGAGGCGATTATGTCCTCTGCTCCCCCCTTGCTCCACACCAGGTCAGAGGCAATTGTCTAAGACAAGAAGTCTAACCTTAGGATTGGAAAATTCAGTCTTGCTTCTCTAGGGTGAGTTCCTTGAGTTCCATTGGTACTCCCACCAGCTCTGGACAACTCAGAACCAGCATCCACTGCTTAAACCTCTAACTCTTCTGCACAAAACGCCATTCCCTCCTAGGATTTTTCCTTAAATCGTTTTTTGGAAGGTAACTATCAGAATTGTCTCAACCTCTTCCTGGGTTTCTTGGAATATTTTACCACACAGTTACTTTCACCTTTTACTCAAATAAAATTATCATTTAATTAAATATTTTAAATAAAAGTCATGTGTGAATTTCATTAACGAATGCCTCATTCATTTCTAATTCTAAACATGTCATAATAACTCATGTAAAAACAAGTAAAAAGTAAAATAATAAAAATAGGAAGTTACATCTTCCCCCGCTGAAAGAAACACCATCCTCAATGTTACTTGTTTTCTGAGAGCATCTCCGGATAAGCCTCATACATAAATTTTTCGTCTTCCCAAGTAGCCTCCTCCGGGCCAAAGTGCTTCTACTGCACTTTAACTTAGGGGATGACTCGCTTCCTGAGTGTTATTTCTCTCTGATCTAGTATATGTTGTTGTTCTACCAGGAACTCGTCGTTCGGTTCTACCTGCAAGCAGCAAGATTTTGAATTAGTTCAAATCTGAAAATCATTGTATGCAAATCGTAGGACTTTGTCGACTTACATGTATACCCTTCCAATGTATGATGTGCTTGGAATTGTGTCCATAACGCTTCAATAAAGACATGTGAAATACATTGTGCACTAATATATGGCTTGGTAAAGCCAATCGATAGGCCACCAGCCCTATCCTCTTTAAGACCTTGAAGGGTCCGCAGTAGCGAGGAGCCAACTTGGCACAAGCATTCCATCGAAAAGTGCTCTTCTTTGGTTTAATCCTCACATACACATGGTCCCCCACTGCAAATTCCCGAAAGGTTCTTTTTCTATCTGCGTAAACCTTTTTCCAGTCTTGTGTCGCCTTCAAATTCTGTCTAATTTTCTTGACTTCCCACTCCATCTCTTCCAACATCTCTGGTCCAAGCATCATCTTATTCTCTGGACTACTCCAGTTTATAGGTTTCTGACATTGTCTCCCATACAATGCTTCGAAAGGGCTCATCTTAAGAGATTCTTGATAACCGTTATTGTATGCAAACTCAACCAAATGTAGGTATTCCTCCCATTTCGTTGGTTGTTGCATCACATACATGCGCAACATGTCCTCTAAAACTTGATTTACCCTCTTTGTTTGCCTATCTGTTTGCGGGTGGTAGGCAGTACTAAATTTTATCTACGTTCCCAACCCACTAAATAGCGTCTTCCAGAATGCTGATGTAAACTTTACATCATGATCTGAAATGACTGCTCGGGGTATACCGTGCAATCTGAAGATATACTTCATGAAAATGTCAACAATTTGAACTTTATTATAGGTAGATTGAACAAGGATAAAGTGTGCCACTTTGCTAAGTCTATCGACTACCACCATAATCGAATCATTATGCTTTTTGTTTCTCGGTAGCCCAGTGATAAAGTCAAGGGAAATGACTTCCCACTTCCATTCAGGCACTATAATTGGTTGAAGAAATCCCGCAGGGTGCTGATGTTCCACCTTAATTTGCTGACACTCAAGAAACTTAGTCAAATATTCTGCTATGTCCCTTCGCATTCCCGACCAGGTGTAGTCTTTTATGATCACTGTTAACATCTTTTGATATCCTGGATGCCCAGCATAGGTGCTCCTATGATACTCATCCAAAATAATTATTTTTAGACTATTCTGATTGGGAATATATATCCTCTTCCGAAAAACAAGAAGTTGTTTTTCATTGAGTTCATATTCGGACTGCTTCCCTCGTCTTTCATCATCTTTTACTTGTTGCCACAAGTTCTGATATTCTAGGTCCTCCCTTACTGCTTCCAAAATTTGGTCTTGAAAATTAAATTCATTCTGGTTGAAATAAAGTTCATAAATGTCGTGCAGTTTTCTTCTTAAGGCATCCACCACCTTGTTCTCTTTTTGTTTCACATGCTGAATATCGAAATCAAATTCACTAAGAAATGCATTCCATCTGGCTTGGCGGGCATTCAAATCAACCTGCTTAAGTAGATGGTTAAACTACTATGATCGGTCCTCAGCACGAATCTTATTCCTAGCAGATAATGCCTCCATATCCGCAAGGCATGCACAACTGCAGTTAGCTCCAAATCATATGTCGAATATCTCTGCTCGTGATCCTTCAACTTCCTAAACTCATATGCTATGACACTTCCTTCCTGAGTCAACACTGCTCCTACACCCTCCTTGCATGCATTAGTACATACTTCGAATTCTTTTCTTGGATATTCTACCTTCAAGACAAGATCAGTAGTTAACAACACTTTTAATAACTCAAAGTTGTTTTGACATTCTTGAGTCCATTTAAAAACTCATCCTTTCCTTTGCAAAGAGGTAATAGGATAAGCTATTTTGAAGAAACCATTTATAAATCGTCGATAGTATCCAACCAAACCCATAAACGAACGTATATCTACTACGTTCTTTGAGACCCTCCATTCCATAATTGTCTTGATCTTTTCTGGGTCCACAACTATCCTTTCAGCTGAAATCACATGCCCCAAGTATTGGATCTTCTCCTTAAAGAAATCACATTTACTAAACTTGGCATATATTTGATTCTCTCTTAGCATTTTTAGCACAATGCGTAGATGTTCCTTGTGCTCCTCCATATTCTTGGAATAAATTAGTATATCATCAATGAAAATTAACACAAATTTATCCAAATACAGGTGAAAGATTCCATGCATTAAGCTCATAAATGTTGTTGGAGCATTCATTAACCCAAATGGTAACACCACAAACTCATAATTTCCATACTTGGTACGAAAAGCGGTCTTTCTTATATCTTCATCCTTGATACGGATCTGATGGTAGCCTATCCTTAAGTCAATTTTGGAGAATATTGTAGCTCCTTTGACTTGGTCAAACAAATTATCGATGCGCGGTAGAGGGTACTTGTTTCTAACAGTCAGCTTATTAAGCTGACGATAATCCATGCACATACACAAAGTACCATCCTTCTTCCTTACGAAAAACACTGGTGCTCCCCATGGGGACACACTTGGCTGAATATAACCCTTATCCATCAATTCCTGCAATTGCATCTTTAACTCTATTAATTCCAATACACTCATTCCGTATGGAGTCCGGGACACAGGTGTTGCTTCGGGTATCAATTCAATAGTGAAATCTATATCTCTTTTTGGTGGCAGCCCTGGAATCTCCTTAGGGAAAACCTCTTGGAATTCTTGTACAATAGGAATATTTTCCAACATAGCATTCTTATCTTTTGTGTTGGTGAATCCAACTTGAATTGCATAAAGCTGGCGACCCTTCCTTATACATTTACTTAACTGTGATACAGTAATGGGTCGCAACTTCAAAGGATTTTTGATGCCCTACAGTTCTTTTCTTATTCCAACATTAGACTTAAAATGTATGACCTTATTCTTACAGTCCATTAAGGACACATGTTTCTCCAACCAATCCATCCCCAGCAATATATCATAAGACTTTAGGGGTAGAACATTGAGCTCCATATTTATATGCTAGTCCCCAATTCTCAATTCACAATTGGGTACCTTAGTATGAACTAGCCTTCTAGTCCCCGTAGCCAGCTGGACCAACCATGGCTTTTTAAATTTTTGGTCCTGCAACTTCCTACTTTCTACTACACGAGGGTGTATGTAACTCAAGCTGGCACCTGGATCAACTAAAATAGAAACAGCTCAGGTTTGAATCTTACCTTCTAATTCTATCATGGTTGGCTGGTAATTTGCTTGTCGATCCTCCAGTGTTGCGTTGATTCTAGGTATGTTCCGAGCTACATCCCCCACCGTGGACACTTCTTGCAGGTTTTTTTCCACCTCATTCATTCCTCGGTGTGGGTAGTTCTTGAAATAATGTGCTTCTCCACATCCCCAGCATTGCAACGGAGGTTTATGGGGTTGCTCAATATCGAGTACTACTAGAAGCTTCATTAGGCCTTTCCTCCCATGTCCACTTGGTTCTGGTTTGGATTTTTCCATTATGCTTGCTGAGTGGATGTCTTGCAGCATTCTTGAAATTTCTTGATTTGCTAATTCTATTATTGGTAAAACTTTTTTTCCCCTTTCGAGGTGGCCAACTTTTTCCAACTTCTACCTTCGCCTTGGACTGTTGATAGCACATTCATGCTTTCCTAATCGCTTCATCCATGGTTTTCGGATTCACGAACTCAATTCTTTCCTTCATATGAATTGGAAAACTGCTCAAAAAATGTTGCACCTTGGCTTTTTTATCATGTAGGTAAGGTACATATCTTAATAAAGACGTGAATTTTGTAATAAATTCGTCCATAGTCATTTGGCCTAGTTTCAGATCATGAAATTCTTGGGATTTCTCATCGTAAAATCTTTCGTTCAGATACTTATCTTTAAAGTACTACTGAAACTCATCCCAAGTTACATTTTGATCTTCCACTCCTCGTACATTCTTCACTTCCTCCCACCACAATGTTGCTTCTACCGTAGTTGGTAAATGGCTAGGCAAGCTTTAAGTTTATTGTTATACTCATACACTTGAAAGTACTTATTCATATTTATTATCCAAGCTTCCGCCATTTGATCCGCCTGTCCATCAAAGGTAGGAGGCTTGATCTTTCATAATTCTCCCTGTAATTCCACTTTCTGCTTTTTCAGCTCTTGCTCTTCCACGACATTTCTTGATTCTGCCTCATTATATGTTCGAATTTTATGACTTCTTGTCGTTTTGTTGTCTTCCACATGGTCATGTACTGCTTGGCGTTGTTCTCTATTTTCCTGAGTGTTCCTCTCAGGGCTAGGTTGTCCACTGGGAGGATTCTGTCTATCCGACAGACTTTTTAATATCCTCTCTTGTTCCCTCATCAACCTCTCATTGTCACTGCGAACTTTAAGCATTTATGTTTGTAACTAGTGTACATTATCCAACAACTTATTTGTTCGTCGATGTTGTTCTTCTAGCATTCTTCTTGTCTGTTGGTGATGGCCCACACTTAGTTGCACCCACATTTTGGGACTGACTTTAGGATTCGTCACAGGTTGGGTCTATCCCATGTTTCTCGGTGGGTGTTGACTTGATCCTCTTGTCATGGCTGATTGCAGAAACCTGTTCATGTACTTAATCACAATATTAAGTCATTAATTTTAATAGAATTCATAACAAAAAAATATAGTATGGTTCTGGCCCATTTGGCCCTAGTTTGTAACCTATGCTCTTATACCACTTGTAACACTTACCTCCTCATAGTCTTACATTTACTGCATAATATAAAAATATATATATATTTAAAAACATATACATGCTAACTATACATAATCTAAATTATGTACATTTACATTATGCTCCTTACTTTATCCACTTGCAATTATTCAAGCATAAACAGATTAATAAAGTCTATAATTCGCATTCACACATGTTAACAAACTTAACCCTAGGAATTCGACACTATGATACTGTATCAATGAGACTGACATGTTTTGTACAGATTTTACATCCTTGGGTACATATCTGGTCTTTTATGCGTTCATCAAATAGCTTAAACAAATCACACAATTCCCAAAGTGATCAACCCGTAACTGCACTTAATGTCTGCTTAGGAATTATATATTGTTTATTTGATTTGTTCGTTCAAGTTCATTATGTCGATGATTAATGCCAAGCCTGGGTGTTGCTACAATCTCCATCTAGCATGGTTGGTTTTCATCTCCTATGCCGTCGAATTTTTTTCCCTCGTGATTGACGGTGATCCGGTATATAGAATGGGTTAGGGTAACTACCCCTTCCCCAATCCCCTTGCCATTATTCCATTGTAGTTTCACGCCAGAGAAGTGAGCTCAGCTTTGCATCTACAAGTTCCGGAGGTTTATTCTATGGCCATGCCTCCACCAGGAGAGCTCTGTTAACATCAGGTTCTATGAGTCACTTTGTCCTTACCCTACTCATTTCTTCGTTGATAGACAGAGTTGGGTTTATGCTGCGTAACCCTTCGGTGCCTTTGGATGGCTCCGCAGGTCGATTTGCAATAGAGCAGGTCCTTGTCCACCTTCCGTCTCGACCTTTGGCTTTCACTTATTATCGTGGCTTCATGGTTCGAACAAGCTCGGTTCTGGTAAGATTTACATGCCTGCTTCTCCCAATAATTTATACAGAATTTAAGAACTTGGACTTCCTTTTTGTTTTACGTTTTGGGTTTTCTGAAGTTTCTAACTCAACGACACTTATTTATTTTTTATTGGATTATGGCTAGGCTCAGTTTGGTGATCGAGAGATGTTCCGGATTGAAGACTCGATGTCAGATCGATTCCCCTTATTGCTGGTAAGAGCCTCTCATGTTTTTTCATGATACTCTGCGCATGATAATTCACTCTGTAATGCTCTGCCTTCTCATGCTTAATCTGTAGGCAAAGGCTTTTCTGGCTTTCAGGCGCAGGAGACCCAGTTAGGAGTTAGCTTTTATTAAGGGTTTTAATTAAACTATCTTTACTTTTGGGCTCGGTCATGTTTCAATATAAGTCCACCGGATTTTATCCCCGGTGACTTCTGAACTATTTCATGAGGGTTTAAATTTCTGAGTTACATCTCTATTTCTTTTTACAAATTTTCAAATGTAGCTATGGATATTTTTAGTTATGCCAGTTGTGCCTACATAGTTGAATTTTTATTATATTATGGTTTTTCAGCATTTGCTCTAGTTCAGCTGTGTAATTCATTAAAACTCCACTATTGATTTTGTATGATATGCCACAACGATTTCGCTGGAAGATTTATTTTCTTTTGTGGATCATAGACTCGGTTCATTCGAGTTTCTTTGGGTTCTAATTATTTATTATTTGCATGGTTTTGGTAACAATATTCGTTCTTATTCTTGAAGCATTCTAGTTTAATTATCGTATGCAAATTTCTCATTTATTACTCATTGTGGCCTCCCATTGATCCGACAGAGGTTTTTCATTGGGATCGGAACCGGGACCCTGTTACTGGGTTCTGGTTCTAAACCCTCAACCGACCGGTTCTCCCATACCTTGTGTGCTTTCTCTCGTACTTGGAAATTAGCTAGTTTCTACATTATCTAGTAGTTTACATTAATTCCATTTACAGGGGTTTGTATTTTCTCATTTTCCCTATGGTAGCATATGTTCCACATTGAACACTGCTATAACATGTATTAATGTTCCCATAGTTTCCTACAGTAGTATATAATCTACATATGCATCACAGTAACCTGTATGTTTTCCTCAGCACTGCTATATCCACATGTATTCTACAGTTTTCGTTCCAATAGTAGGTAATTTTGTACATATTTTAGTACAGTCATCTGGCTCTAATTTATTACTACTGTAGCATGTGTTCATTAGTCATTATGCACTGGTAGTAGGAATGTTAAGGAAAGGAAAACTACTACTTCATCTTTTAGTTACCACACAGAGAATAATAAAAAAGAACAGTGTTTAGTTCCTTCCTGTAACTTTATTTTTCTATGTACATGTATCATGCATATTCAACTGTTTCATAGAATGTTTTGTTGGGTGCATTTTATGTTCTTATTCAGGTAAATAGAAATTCATACTTATATTCCTATAATCGCATTTTTCTTTACTCTACTATAAATTTTGCATCATAAATTCAAAACATTAAATAGTAAACTTAAGTGCGTTATGTACCTACTTCAGAGTACAAGTTTTGCCTCAGTAGCTGTCGGTCCACCCAACCTTGAGCAAGGCGATTACGTCCTCTTCTCCCCCCTTGCTCCACACCAGGGCGGAGGTAATTGTCTTAGACAAGAAGTCTGACCTCAGGATTGGAAAATCCAGTCTTGCTTCTCTAGGGTGAGTCTCTTGAGTTCCACTAGTACTCCCACCAGCTCTGGACAACTCAGAACCAGCATCCACTACTTAACCCTGTAACTCTTCTGCACTTTCCTCCTAGGATTTTTCCTTAAATCCTTTTTGGGAAGGTAACTATCTCTCAACCTCTTCCTGGGTTTCTTGGAATATTTTACCACACAGTTACCTTCACCTTTTACTCAAATAAATTATCATTTAATTAAATATTTTAAATAAAATTCATGTGTTAATGTCATTAACGAATGCCTCATTCGTTTCTAGTTCTAAATATGTCATAACAACTCATGTAACAAGAAGTAAAAATTAAAAGAATAAAAACAGGAAGTTACATAATTCTTGCACAATCGAAGTGCCTTATGGGTTTCTCATGCTGTTGAATCCATATATATATATAATCAAAAAAACCAGTTTAAATAACACAAATCAAAGTTTCACTTCAAATTTTACCTCCTAATTCTGGTGCCTGAAATTTTAAAAAATCACACTAAAGACAACTCCTTTTCTAAAGTCCCAAACAAAAAACTAACCAAAAAAACTTTTAACCAAATAAAAACAGTTTTAAAAAATACTCTAAATAAAAATAATTATAAGACATACTCCAAATTAAAAATATATATAAATCACAATTCACTTGCTTTACGCTTTAGTAATAATTTAAAAATATATCACTTTAATGGTAATTTGAAAATACATGTAATATATGAACCACATTCGATAACAAAGAGTGCTATAATTGCCAATGTGGTTAAACAAGTCCCCTCACGGTGTATGCTAAGTTTTAATTTTATGATAGTACGATGAGTTAAAAAATAGTTTTCATTATTCTTGTTCCAAAAATTACAGATTTTATCAGTAGTCGTATCATTATTTATGTTCTATTATGGTCTCATTGTTTATATAATACTCTATATTATTTAATGAGTTTAATAGATTATCTTATGATTGATTTAGAGTATTCATAAATTAAATATAAATTTGATGGAATAGATAGATATTAATTGTGGATTATAAAATAATAATAAGATTTTTAGTTTTAAAAAAAGTTGACTTTTTTCTTAATACAGGTTATAGATAAATCTAAAATAATAAGACTATAAGGTAGCTACTACCTCCCGCTTAATTTAAATATAGTAATGTTGCAATGTGATCTTGAAAATGTCTATGGGTAGCTGTTACATGCCGCTTAATGTAATTATAGAGATGTTGCAATTTGAGTTTGAGTATGTTTATGAAGATTTGCTTTGCAATAAAATATAGTTAAATTAAATTAGAAATAATTGTTGCAATTTGAATTTGAGCATTTCTATGAGGATTTGCTTTGTAATAAAGTTGTTGCTTAATTTAGTTTAAATATAATTAAATTAAAGTAAAAATTAAAAATTTATGCGCTATATAGTAGTAGTTTAAATCTATCTAAATTAAAGTAAAACAACTTTTGTGTTGATGATGGTAACCAATTGATAATTACTAGGACACATTTGATGTGTAGATTAGATCTCCTACATATGCTTAGCCTATTTTTGGGATCAATATGAGTATGACAAAGTAGCTACTACATGCCGCTTAATGTAAATATAGAAATGTTGCAATTTGAGTTTGAGCATGCGTATGAAGATTTGCTTTTATTTAAAAAATAAAATAAAAGTATTGTTGATCATGTCAAGAAATCTCGCTTAAACCTTTCAAACCCCCTCTTTTTCCCCTGAGAAATCTGTTTTCTGCTCATTGTTACCTTCTCCCAGCCTCAAAACTACATAAAAGGGCCGAAATCCCACATTATAATATATATAAGGCCTAGCACCTTTCGGCCCTAGCCCCTGCACCTTTTTCTCCACATGACCGAAAGTCGAAACAAAGCGCTAGCCATGAAGGTGCTTATCACATATATATATCGGGCGCAGTATTCTCCGTCGATCTGTACAGATCGGATGACATTCGCAAGGCTCCATCGCGCCCGTGGCCCACCCCATCCACCGTCCGATCAACCTACAAAATCAACGGTCCATAGTGCACCCACTCACTGTACAAAACCCGCTGGTTTATATCACACCGCCTTTCGGAGGCGGGGCGGTATTTCTCATTTTGGAGCGATGCCATTCATCGCGTGACACGCGTCACTGAGCACTGTTTGAAAACCGCCGCTCATCGCGCGTTATAGTTCGGCAGAATATCCGGCGCGATATGCACGTGAGCCGTCTGATCCAGAGCGGCCCATCCAATGGCGATCGCTCCACAAAGTTGCTCGCGATTTAACACGAGGAAATCGTACCCCTGGCCCACCATTCATCGCCCTCTGACGCATTTTCAGCCGTCGATCTCGTCTTGAGATCAGACGGTCTAGATCATCTACCTCCCCACCATCGACACATGTCTTTCGCCCCGTCACCGTTCCACGTGTTTGTCGTATTTTTCCTCTGCCCTTATATATTTCATTCATTAGTCAAATTTCAATGTTTTACGTTAAAAAATTCCACCAGTCCATCCTCCATCGTTTCATTGCGTTTTTTTCCGCCACCCTCCATTGTTCCACCATTTCGCCATGTCCACACGACCATTTTCATTGACCCCGCCACATCCACCATCCCCATGCATGGTTTTCCTAACGAGTTTGCGGGTTTTGTAGGGTTACAGCAGCCGAAAACTACCATGATTTACAATCTCTATTACTATAATAAATAGCACATCAAAGGACCGTTTTTCAGAGGCTGGAATTATGGAGAAAGGCCTGGGAAGGTGTGTCGACAAGACTTCCATTAATGAAGTAGGGTTAAAATCTGTCAAACCCTCCAGAGTCATTCAAAGCACAGATTGCATAGATGGAGACATTAATATTGCAGACAAAGAGTATCAGTGAAAGGTAAAGAATTAAAGGCATGTAATTGAAAATTTTGGAGCCTTAACCTAATCCTTTGAAGGCAGAGTACCAGATTGAAGACCCCGTAGATCACTCAGAAGGTCTATGCACAGAAAACAATGCCCTCAAGGTTTAATTTCAACACAATTTTCTTTCCAGAAAAGGACAGAGCGCCCATATGGTTCTTATTTCTATACCGTGTTCCTGAAGAGACTTCCACCCAGTGCATTTATTTCAGAAAGAAGGCCATATAGTACATACAACACTACAGAGTTATCAAGCAGTATGGACGTGCACGTTTCCTCCATCCTGTCTTTATGAAGCAAAATAAATGTTCATCATCGACTTAATTTACTAAGTTTTCCTTTTTCCTATAAAACCCCCGAAGAACAGATTATTGAGGGTTCCAGATTTTATCAGAAAATCATGCAATAAGAGAATTTTTGTATGCATTTTGTAAAATCTCTTATATGAATGTACAGAGCCCGTTGGGTCTCAGTGAGGAGGAGTTCCATCTTTAAAGAGGATTCTGGTCTTTAGTGTCTCACAGTGTGTAACTTTCTCTTATATGTGCTAATTCAATTGCTCATTTCGTTTCATCCGCTTTCTTGTATCATGTTTCTAGAATGCGAGTGGCTCACTGATTTTTGGTATGGATTTATCCTAGTTGATACCCATGCTCGAATTAGTTAAGCGCTTTAAATATGGCTCAGGCATGATATACTGTTCCACTATTCATCTTAATCATATTTCTGCTATATTAGTTTCTTTGGGAGGTTATTTTTAAAATGTTATTGTCATGTATGGATTCTTAAATTGGTAAGCCCATTACATGGTGATATTGTGTATCTGGATATCAGCTCAATGACAACTAGTATTCTCTTAATCTTTCATACACAGCAAACACCTTCTAATAATTTATTTCTGTGACATATCTTTGAATCGGCCCTCTTTACAGTAAGCTGCCTCTGAATTGTCTGATGCTTTTATATCTGAGTTTTGCACGTTGCCTCTACAGTATTCCTTTCCTTGTGTCAGTTTCTGAAGGTCTTGGTCCCATTCAAATTAATATTTCTTGTTTTCAGGAAATAGCATGAGAGCTTTTTGTTGATAACTCTCCCAGTTATATCATACACTCCTTGCTATATAAGATGTCCTAGGCACTGGTCTTTCACAACTCAAGGCTGTCTCTAGGAACTACAACAAGTACAAAATAATTGAAGAACTAAAATTGCATAACAACAAGACAATTGCAATTAGGAAATAAAATGTAACAATTGCATTTAGGAAAGAAAATGTAGTAGCCTCTGATGCATTTCGAATCAACTAATGTGGTTTGTCCTCACCTTGTCCTGATGATGAACCACATTAGTTGGTTCGAAACTTTGACCAAATCCTAATGATGTGATTAATCTGAAGGCATTCATCTATATTATGGATCACAAAAGTCTTAAATCTAACTTTTCTTATGTTTTAAAATCAGAAATTGAAATATCTATATATATATATATATATATATATATATATATATATATATATATATATATATATATATATATGTACACTCTCATGAATTTATTATTGTAATTGTTATTTTGTTTTCGGACAAAATATAAAATTTTAATGGTAAGTGGACATCTAAAAACAGGCAAAAGAATCAAGTGAGCATAAAAATATTTTAGTGGAGTTATTTTAGGTTATATATATATATATATATATATATAGTTTGCAATTTGGTGGAAATTTGTAGGTTTGAATTGTGTAGTTTGCATAATTTTAATATTTTAGGAGTTTTTCAAGATGTTAAATCTATTTATACATTAAAAAAAACTAAAAATTACAATTAAACAAGAAAAATATGCAAATCAATATGTCCCCACTATCCTAATAAACAAATATGCAAGTTGTTGAATATCTAACTGTTGCAAAAGAATAATATGATAGTTGTGAAAGATTAATAAATTGTATGATAGTCCATGTCAATACATATATGTCTTTTGAATTTGAGAGTTACCCTTGTTGACATTACAACCACTATGCCTCCTCAATTATGTAAGCTTAGTTTTGTTATAAATTCAATTTCATAAAATTTTAGTCACATAGCTAAAGTTATCGGATAAAATTTCAATGGTAGAGATAAAATTAAGAATAAAATTTTAGTGATATAGCTCAAATTAAGGATTATTTAATTACCTCTCACTATCCCACGGATGTAAAAGTATGTATGAATTGAGATTTTAAAGTAAATTGCCCAAAAATATCAATCTCATCGAAATTTAATCACATAAAGTTAGAAATATAGTTATGAAACATATATAAATTGAAATTTGAAAATAACTTACTTTAAAAGAATCCACTAAAACACAATCAGTGAAGTCTATGGGACCTTTTAGATGATGGATTAGATATTGTAGCATTTCAATAAAAAATACATAATATAAGATATATGGGATTTTTTTAGAGATGGATTAGATATTATAGTATTTTAATAAAAAAATATATAATTGCATCGAAGGCGTTTTATTGAGAGAATACGTTGGGACACTGTTCATTGCAGCCAATGACTAAACTCGAATTGCATTGTCCTACACTATTCATTGTAATCAATTACTCAACTCGAATTTAATTGTCCTTTCACCCAATTCCAATTTGACACGTGACCAAAGCTCCTTTAGCGTTTCTTTTCATAGTTGAGTGAAAATGCTAATATTAAATATATGGGTTTTTTTTTTTTAAATAACAAGATGATCAAAACTCTATATATGAATCTATCATTGCAGTGTGTAAGTAGTAGTCAAATTATTCAAAGTACATATACAAAAAGTCCACATGATACTCACGTGGGTAATTAAATTAGATAATAATCTTCAAGCAAAAAAATAAACACTTACCTACTTACAGGATTTAGTTGTTTATATACCTATCACTTGTTTATATGGTAAGCATTACGTAGTTGTGCATGTGCCATGGACTTGTAAGCATTAATTGACACATGTTACCTCAAAAACCATGTTATAATCAGCTGGCTGCCGTGAGTTAAGAAAACTCACCCGAGTATTTATACTTTAAAAATAGAAAAAATGGTAAAAAATAAGTATTCACGTTGTTAGAGTAACAAAACCTTCCATTACTTTATATCAACTACATGATATAATTAATGGAGATAGTGTGTAAAATCATTTCTCGTTAAGTTCTTCTTTTAAAACTTTATTATTTGGGATTTAATTGATTATAAAGAATTAATTTTTAATCAAAGGATTTGTTGATGTGCCGATGTGATATAATTAATGCATATAGTGTGCAGAATAATTTCACTCTTTTTTCACTTTTTTATTTCGGATTTAATTGGTTATAAAGACTTAATTGTTAATCAAGCATTCGCCTGCTTGAATTGACTGCAACTCCATACATCATCATTTGTCTTGTCCTGCACACAACTTGTGCATCGCCATTATCACAAAATAAGATTGAAACCTAATAAGCCATCAGAATTTTAATAAATAAATTAAAATATTAAAAAAATAATGATTTTGTTTCATAATGCGAACTTTAGATATTGTGATTTAATTTTTGGTCAAGGGGCATAATAATTGATGGTCAAAGCTAAACTCATGCGTTATCACCTGCGTGCCTGTAGGGATAATAAGGAATACAATCACCTAATTTAAACTAAAATAAAAGATTAATTAGGAATACGATCACCAAATTGTACGTGGTCTTTAACTCCAGTCGGTACAAAGATTAATACATCGACGCGAATCCCAATTCAGTTTGCAATAACAAGTTCAAAATATGAACCAATCACATTTCAGAAAAAAACATATTTAAATAATTAAAATAAATAAATAATAAAACCACCAAAGTTTAACTATAGAAAGACTGTAAAAAAAAATTTTTGAAAAACAAATTTATGTCACATCAGAAAGAAACCTAATGCGTTATACTGGTTGTCGCAGGTATAATAATGACATTTTTCTTTTCTTAATACAAGTAACATATATTTTAGTAGATAATTTTGTATTTTATTTTAAATAGTTTTTATAGTATTAATTTTTTTATATATTTTAAGATAAATAATGTATTTAAAAATATATATATATTATAATAATAATAATATGATTTTAAGATCAAAGTCAAGTTAGACAACAAATTGTTGTATAAAACTTTTTTATTTGTAAGACAAAGGACTTCACTCCCATTTGACTACTAAAAACTACCAATATGTATATATTCTATCCTTCTTTAGATTTGAACATATAATTTAAAAAAAAAAAAAAAACATATATTTTTAATATATCATCTATTCATTGCTCTGCTAAAAGATAAATGACATATCACAATTTGTAAAAAAAAAAAAAATTATCTTGAAAGTGCATTATATGTTGATTGATGCACATGTATCCTCCGATTAAAACCTTTTCAAACCCAGAATAAATTATATCAAGATCGAATTGGTAAATCGTCATTAGTATCTTATAAAACATATACATAATAAAATAATAATAATAATAATAAAACTTATTGTAAATTTTTATAATCTTCCTTTGTTTTAATTGTTAATTCATGTACACTCCTTCTGCCACGTGATATTGAAGAACCATAGAAGATTTTTAGAGTTGGATTTCAAATTTATAATCTACATTTTTCAATTGTTTATTCACATACACTCTTTCCCACATGATATTAAGGAACCACAAAAGATTTTAAAAATTGGATTTCAAGTTTATAGATAATAGTTTAATTAGTAAATGAAAATTTAAATATTTGTATGTAAAATTTAACCAAATATTAAAACATAAATAATATAATTATAATTGTATATCTTAAACTAAATATAAATTAGTAAAGTAGTTTGAGTTAATAGTAGAGGAGAATCTAATTGATGTTGAACCAAAACTTGTCCATCTCCTTTGGACACAAAAAAAAAATACAAAAAAAATCCTTATAAACAGATATTAAAAGTATTTTAATAAAAATATCAAATTTTTTCATAACAAGAAATTTATCATAATTCAAGTAATTGCCAGATGAATTTACTAAGCCAAACTTTGAATTAAAAGAAGACAAATAACTCGATGCACTCACCATTATTTATACAATTTGGCAACAATAGTAAAAAACTAATAAAATAAAATAGTAACAAGTCCAATATTATTAAATGGGTGAGGCTTACATAGCCAAGAGAACATGGTTATAAATATTTCTATGATCCTTAACCCTTAAATTAGAATCATAAAAAAAAAAATTGAGAAGTTCTCACACTTTATTATCAAAATACCCTAAAGGAAAGGAAACACCTTATAGTGATCCTTTATGGAAGCAGACCACTCCTATAGCACATACATAAGGAGGACTACACCATTATTTATAGCTACCTAAAAAAAAAAATCATAACCACCTCCTAACTACCCAATGAACCTTCTTTGATGAGGCCATGTTACATTTATTCCATGATTATAGCTACTTATTGTGCCTTGTTTAATACTAACAACCATAATGTACTTGTTACGATCCTTAATCCTTAAACATCAATCAGAAACAAGATAACTATAAATTCTTATATTTTATTTATCAAAGTACCCTTAAGGTAGGGAAACATCTTACAATGATCCTTTTGTGGAATAAATACATTCATATTCTCTTGCTTCTTAAGTTAGGGATAATTGTTACTGAGCTAAGTTCCAATACAAAATATTCAATGCATTCTTGATGAGGAGGACTTCATCATTATTTATAGTTATTTGTGAAACACTAATCATAGCCACATCTTAACTATATAGTTGACCTTATTTAATGAGGGTACATTACATTTATTCCAAGTTAATTAACTAGTGAACTTTATTCAATAATAACAAGCAAAATGGATTTAGTACACTTAACATTGACCATCACAATAACTACAGTATTATTACCATAGTGGGCCCTTTGTGCCCCCCTCCCAACTCACCATTACACCCCTAGGGTGGATCCTACCCTACCATCCCTTTGAAAAATGCCACCCTTAATGTTTGTAGTAAGGATGTACAATAATAAACCAAGGTTCAAAGTACATGTGTTAACTACAACACTAAGTTAGTGTAGGTATCTCACCCATAAATCTTGGTCCCATGCACATAAACTGACCTCCATGCTAAAGTATCAAGATTCCCTATGTAATTACGAGCTAATATGCTGAAGTAATCCAAGGGGCATCTCCCCAAACCCACAGCCCATGTCCAAATGTTCAATTCAATGAATGGGCAAGTATTGTTCTCTAAATGCTTGCCATAATCACATTTATCCAAATAAATAGAACTACCCATGCCCAAAATAGCATCCAAGTAACTATAAAATATTGGATGTGGATTGAAAAGAAACATTACTATTGGAGAATATGTAAACTAAAAACTAGTATTTATAACTATCACATTTCTTCCCTCAATAATTTTCTCTTCATATGATGGAGTAAATTCATCAAAGAGAAGGTGGAAGTAGTTTTTTCCTATAAGTGACAATTTTCCACATATAATTCCTTGTAAACCTTATATCAATCATACCAACTATAAAATATGTCACTTGTATAGTCATCTTCAATATCACTCCAAATTTCCACCCTTTGGATTGCTTCGTAGGCTTCTTATATTTTTTGTATCTAGTGCTCCATACAAAGTCACATTATACAAACCCATTCAAGGGGTGAAAATTTTTCTGTGAGTAACCATTGTTTAATACGCTCTTCATAATTCATAGCAAGTTCAAGAAAATATGTGAGAGAAAATTATTGCACATAATTTATATCTTCCGCATAATTTTCAATAACATTATATATTCCTCAATGGTAGGAGTTAATTTTTTTCTATTTGGTTCACAGACCTAGGAGATCGGTGACTGCTACATCCATGGAATATTTATACCATGTAGATCCACCTGAAGGAATCACTTCATGTCGGCTCAACCATGGAGCCTGGCCGTGAGAGTGTTAAGAGAATTAACTCGTGACCTCTCAATAGAAAAGGTGCTTTTACAACAGGGACTCGAGCAATTGAGCTAAACCTTGTGGCTTGATAGCGGCTAATATATCCATGTAAGAGGAAATAATCTATTTCAAGCATGAAATATAGGCTTTTGAGGTGGTGAAATTGAAATAACCAAATTTTCCTCAATATTCATTGAAATTTCTATTATTACCACATTATGAAATGTCGTGGCCACTTTACATGTATAGCCACTATTTTAATAGAAATATACACCTTTTTTTAAAATATATTTTCTTTGAAATCCATGTGATTATTACTAAGAAACACTACAATCAATGATTTTGAAGTAACAATGCAATTCTCTTTCCAAATTTCAATTCAAGAGTTTTTTTTTTTTTTTTTTTTACACTTGGTGTCTTTTTCTAGAAGAACTCAAATACACAACTAATCTCTCCAAATTATATAGAAATATATAAGAATGCAGATCAGTGGCATGTCCCTCCTTTTCCCTTAAAAAAAAAAATACAAAAGTAAATAAATCATATGTTTTGAGTTTAAGAAAAAGGTATGATACCACTTGTTATGATTAGGAAAAAAGTTGAAAATGGATAACACTTTTGCTTGTTTTTATAAAGAAAACTAAAAAAAATATGTTTCTTCAACTTTGGCATTTCTAAATTCATAGTTTCTCTAGAATTTCACTTTGAAGTGAAAGCAATATTTGTATGGAAATTTCTAACAACCCATATATTTAAAAAATATACATATAGACGATGAAACCAACTATCTATCGAATTCTTTACTGGCGAAAAATTATGGCCTCTGCAACCCTAATTTTGTTGTCCATTATTGAATTTGATTCTACCATTTCCTTTTCCTATAATTTCCTTGTCAAGCACTCAGGCTTAGGCACTCGAGCTCTCCCAAGTTAGCCAAGCCTAATTGAGTTCGATTGTGGACAATGCATGAAGAGTGCACCCTAGTCGACTTGGTGGAATGAGTGGAATGACATGGAAAGTGCACGAAGGTGCCCAGTCGACACAAGCCACCCAGCCAAAGACGACATGTATGCTCGATTGAACAACCAAGGGTGAGGGCAAAGATGAGGTGTGTTTTCCCGACCCAACGACTGAGTGCACACCCAACCTATACATGCCCTATCAAATGACCAAGGGCATGTCTAGTTGAGACATGCCCAACCGAACAACTGAGTTCACGCCCAACCAATATGTTCCTAACTGAATGAAGGTGTGTGACCAAGTTTGATGTGATGAAAAATGCGATGATATTTTTGTTTCACACAAACATTCAACTTAAACGAAATGATATCATCCTGAACAAAGGAAGGTTGGATCAAGGAGGAATGAGTCAGCCTAAACGCTCACGAAGGGACATGATGGTTTATGTAGAGGATGAATCATGTATAAATATAAGGAATAGAAGATGAGTTAAGGATGCATCCAACTGAAGATCGGTCAAATGAATAAGAAAGACCGCGAAGCACGAGAAGTCATGTGAAGAAGGAGAAGAGAAGTCAAGTTCATGAGATGAGCTCACTATAAAGGGAGTTGCAAAGGAAGGGAAAGGAGAATTTTTTCTGCAGTTTTGATAAGTGTTGATTATTGGGTTTTGGCTGTGGGTTGCAATTCAAGGGGTTGTAACTAAGATATTGCACTGTATCTATATGAGTATTGTGGCAGAGCTCAACCCCACTGAAAATTTTGAAGCAGTGTATATTGAAGTTTTGTAAATAAATTAAGTGTTTGGGAAGTTTTTTTGGAGTTCTCCCTTCCACTATATTTTTGAGTTATTATTGTTTATGGTATGTATAATTTTATGGTTCAACGTTTATTTTTTAATCTAATTTTATTTAAGTAAACTGTAAACGAAGTTAAATATTGAAGGGATATTGTATTGATATTAGATTGCTACTAATTTTACAAGTAAGATATCTATCTCACTATAGGATACATAGGCTAGAGGCATAGTTCAAGTGTTATTATAGGATACATAGGCTAGAGGCATAGTTCAAGTGTTATTATACTTAAGTTAGTTTCACCATTGAGAGGAAACCATGACAGTGCCACACACCTTAGGGGACTCTGGAAGCTTATAGCTTGGAGATGCGCCCTTGGTAGCAAACCTATTTGAATACTGAACAAGGAGCTTTTGGAACAAAATTTGTTGAGGCAAACATGGAGGTTTCTTAGCAATATGTGTTGGACAAGAAGTTGGTTGAATTATAGCGACAAAAATCTGCTCTAATAGGTAGTGCATGTACATATTATGAAACCAGCTCACAAAATATAAGAAAAGATATATCATTCGACTTAAAAATTATCCTCTTCGAGGGGGAAACCTCCTTTACATTACATAAATGAAAAATTCTTGGATGATACAAATTGTAAGACCTCCTTCATATATATAGGGGTCTAAGGGGTCACAATATAATGAAAGCCTACATATAAATAATAATGTAAGGGAGCAACAATAATAATAATGGGCTTATATGGGGTACAACAGTAAAAACATGGGGGATACATGGGAACAACAATAACAATAGGGGGATACACTAACAATAACATTAAGGGGAATATAATAATATTATATGGACCTAACATGCCCCTCTCCTTCAAAAAATTGTTATCCTCAATGCTTGAGTAGTTTTGAATGCTTATGTATAAAATTATCATCCTCCCATGTGGAATATTTAGTGAGTAAGTTATTCCACTTAATGAGATACTCTGAATGTAACAACCTCCTCCCACATCTACCCAAGTAACCGGCCAGTCAAGGTAAACATGTGATGAATAGTTACTATGATATGATTTAACTACCTATGTATCAGTTAAGGAAGTGGAATCAGCAAAAAACAACAACACAAACCTTCTTCATATGGGAAAGAGTGCGATTGGAAACCTCCAGTCGCTCACACAGCATGGGCATGCATGCGACTGGGGAATTTTCCAATTAGTTCTAAGCCTGTGACCCAGATTTTTGTGCCACTTTTTTAGGCCCAAGGCTCGGGTTATTGCCCATAACTCCATGAAACTTCCAGAAACAAAATATAACAATGGAATAACAATGTAAATTCAATCACTTGAACAAGGACTTGACTAGACCCCTACTAGCCCTGACAGGAATTTTGTCAAACATGTCACAAATATGTAATCTATAGGTTTAAACAAAAGTTATGAGCATAGGGATCTCATTCTTATTCTAGAAACGCTTATAATAATTATTTCCCAATATCATTAGCTACATTATCATCTATTATGTCATATATTCATTTCTCATTCATTTACAAATCAAAACATGACGAGAACCATACATTTTCACTGTCATAAAACACATTCATAACTAGCATATAAAAAACAGAAATACTGAGGATACAACAACCATAGATGCTACAAAGAATCTAGTACATTTACACATAAAATACCAAGGAAATGAATTCTTATTCATGAATGAAAAATCCAACCTGGTATGGGACTACCATGTTCCACCAGACCATAGATTGGTTGAGCCAAATCTCTCTTCATCCAATCACCCTCGTGCCATATTCCAAGCATGAATGTGGGACTCAAACCAAAAGAACCAATCATGGCATCTCGAGGCTAAACCACCTCACCCTTATCAATAAAAATTGGTTTTACAACAATCCTCACCGGATCATTAGGCCATAAACAAGCATGGATTCCACCGGATTTCTCCACCTACACCATGATGAATTTTCCTATATCCTAGTCTCTAGGCTTTACCACAATCCACAGTCTGATCTAGGGATCACTAAGCTATAACCTAAACACCACCCTCCATTCTTTATTGTATATCCCTCCATTCATCGGTCATGGATTCTTAGGCCCACCGAAGCACATAATACATGGATTTACCGCAACCCACAGTCTATTTCAGGGGTCACTAGGCTAGTGGATTTACTGCAATCCAGAGTCTATTTCATGGATTACTAGGCCATGTGTTCTTTCATTTAGAGATCCACCTCACTTAGTTTTGAATCCATTTGACAATCCATCTCAACCAAAACATGAGAACCCCATCGCACCATGGCTATCTGAAAATGGCAAGGCAAGGCTGAAGAAAATTGTCACACCTAGAAAAACCCATACCAATGACAGAAAGAGAGCCAAGAACACACATGCATAACCATGCATGAAAAATCTAGCAAAGAAATTACACATGCAAATTGATACCTGCAAGTAAACCCGTTGTAGCTACTTGATCATGCTCTTCCTTACTTGATCTTTGCTTCATCTTTTCCTTCTTTGCCTTTCTTGATCCAATGCTAAAATTCTCCAAGAAAAATCTAAGTGTCCAAGAGTGTGAGAGGGAGATAATAAAGAGAGAGCTCCAAAACTCCACTGACAAAAGGTACCAACTGATCCTCATAATCCTCTTTTATCAATTATGCCTTTATTTTGTTCATTTTCCATTATTTTCTTTCATTTTATTCCTCACATGCAACTTGTGACCTTTCATCTCCATTTTCTCTTATTTTCCATTATTTTCATAAATAAATTGCCAAAATCTCCATTTTTCCTTTCCAAATTCCTTTTTCATTGCCTTTGCAAATTTCCTTATTCATGATAAACCAAATAAACATCCACACTAGGATTTTTTTCCCAACATTGAGCTTGGAATAAGTATCCCATAACCGTGGTTATTATTTTTCCTTTATTAACTCTTATTATATGGAATTTTCACCAAGTTTTTTACACTGAAATTAGTCAATTATGTAGTTATCGGATTCTTATTTTTGTGACTGCTTTAGGATCAAATATGATTTTTCCTCTTCGTCAAGTTCTGGCACCATTATTTGAACTGGGAGCTTGTCAATGATAACCTTATTTAAGCATGAAACGTGGAAAATTGGGTGTACTCGGGAAGATGCAGGTTGCTCCAATTTGTATGGCATGGTACCAATATTTTGCAACACCTTGTAAGGACCATAGCACTTGGGTGATAATTTGTTAGAAAATTAAATATTACAGAGCAATGCAACACATAAAATATGCGGAAAATACAAGCATACAAAACACATAAAACTAGAGAGACACAGATATACGTGGTTCACCCAGTTTGGGCTACATCCACCCCGAACAACCAGTCCTTCCTTTCTATTATCCAGCAAAAATGAAGAGACAAAACCTACAGCAGATCCACTGTAATATCCTCTATTCTCTCTCACATTCTCCCTACCTGTTTCTTGCTCTGAGAATACCCACGTAATACATAGCCGCAATATAATACCCTCATATATACAAGGGGGTTGCCTTCTAGGGAAAAAAACCCTAAACTAAACATAACTTCTACTGTCAGATCATCTGCCTATGAACGGCCCAGATTGACTAGAAATTACTATACTTTTACAAGGCAATTTTACATATGTTTTTAGCTTTGGGGGCGCTGCCCCCAAAAACCCCCTCCAGGGGGGGGGGGCTCTGAAAAGTGCTGCTGCCCCCCTTGGACCCTCCACGGCATCGATTAATTACGGGTGGCGTTGCCGCCCCTTTTAAGGTACAGGGGTCCAATGTTGTGATACAAAGTAAACAAGATAATCAGGCTCCACACCCAACAATCTCCCACTTGGAGACTGATTGTAGCAACTCCACCGCTGCTTCATTTGCTAGACAATGACTCCTCTTTGGACATGGCTATTCCTCATCTTCATCGTCATCCTTGAAGACCAATTGAAACTGAGCACATTCTCAGTTTCTCCCTAGTTACAACTTTTGTTAGCATATCTGCAGGATTCTGGCTAGTGTGTATCTTTTCCAGCTTCAACTCTCCATCTTCCAATACTAACCGTATGAAATGGTACTTGAGATGTATGTGTTTAGTCCTGGAATGAAATGCTGAGTTCTTTGCAAGATGAATAGCACTTTGGCTATCACTGTATAGTGTGCCCATATCATGCTTCTTACCCGATTCATCCATAAACCTTTGTAACCAAATCATTTCTTTACTAGCCTCTGTAGTAGCAACATACTCGGCTTCTGTTGTTGAAAGTGCAACAACACTTTGGATTTTTGAAACCCAACTGACAGCTGTTCCACCTACAGTAAATACATATCCTGTAGTGCTCCTCCTGTTATCTCTGTCACCTGCCATATCTGCATCAACATATCCATGTAGAGCAATGTTTGAACCACCAAAGAATAATGCTTGATTTGTGGTACCTCTCAAATATCTGAGAATCCATTTTACTGCCATCCAATGTTCTTTTCCTGGATTATTCATGTACCTGCTTACAACTCCCACTACATGTGCAATATCAGGCCTTGTGTAGACCATTGCATACATTAAGCTTCCAGTTGCTGATGCATATGGAACTTTAGACATATAATCCATGTCTTCTTGGGTCTTGCGGCACATCTCCTTACTAAGTTTTAAATGGCTAGCAAAAGGTGTACTAACTGGTTTTGCATTCTGCATATTATATCTTTTCGACACATTTTCTATGTACTCATTCTGAGACAGTGTTAATTTGTGATTTTTCCTGTCTCTAGCTATCCTCATACCAAGGATTTGTTTTGCAGCTCCCAAATCCTTCATTGCAAATGAATTTGCCAATTTTATTTTGAGCACATTTATTTCCTGCATGTTAGACCCTGCAACAAGCATGTCATCTACATACAATAACAATATAATATAGTTGCCATAATTTTGCCTTTTCGGATAGACACAATGATTAGAGTGACATTTAGTATAACCTTGTTCAGACATAAACTTGTCAAATTTTAGATACCACTGCCTTGGAGCCTGTTTTAAGCCATACAAGCTCTTTTTTAGCCTGCACACTAATTTTTCTTTCCCTTTGACCTCATATCCTTCTGGTTTTTCCATATAGATCTCTTCCTCCAGATCTCCATGGAGAAATGTTGTCTTTACATCTAATTGTTCAAGATGTAAATATTCCGCTGCTACAAGACTTAAAATAGTTCTGATTGAAGTCGTTTTAACAACAGGAGAAAATATTTCATCAAAATCAATACCTTTCTTCTATGCAAACCCCTTCACCACAAGTCTAGCTTTCTGCCTCTGTTTTCCTCCATCTTCTTCCTTCAGACTGTAAACCCATTTATTCTGCAATGCAGTTTTACCTGCAGGCAACCTCACTAAGTCCCAAGTCTGGTTATGCATTAAGGAGTCCATCTCTTCTTCCATGGCTAGCTCCCACTTCTTCCTGCTTTCAACCTTCATTGCTTCTTCATAACATTCGAGTTCACCAAAATCAGTCAGCAATAAATAATATAATGAAGGAGAGTATCGTTCAGGGGGTCTACTTATCCTGGTAGATCTTCTAACACCACTTTCAGGTGTTTGAGGTGCCTGTTGCTGTTGTGGTGGTTGCTGCTGCTGTGGTTGTTGATTATTATTATTTTCAGGCACCTTTACTTTTCCAGTTATCTCATCAAGAACCGTGTATTCCTTGCTTTCTTTTTCCTGTTTCTTTTCCTGCAACTGATTCTTATACAAGACCTTTTCATTGAATATTACATCTCTGCTCCTAATGATTTTGTGATTTTCATAATCATATAAGCGATAACCAAAATAATTAACACCATATCCAATAAAGGTACATTTCTTTGATTTTGCCTCAAGCTTTGTTCTATTTTCTTTATTAATATGGACAAAGGCCTCACAACCAAAAGGCTTTAAAAAAGAGTAGTTTACATTTTTACTTGTCCATGCTTCCTCTGGAATACCACCATCCAAGGAACTTGAAGGCCCTCTTTTTATTAGATAAACAACAGTATCTACAGCATCTGCCCAAAATTGTAAAGGCAATCCTGCATGCAATCTCATGCACCTTGCACGCTCCATGATTGTTCTGTTCATTCTTTCTGACACACCATTTTCTTGTGGTGTTCTTGGAACTGTCTTCTCTCTGTGAATTCCATGCTCTGAACAATACCTATCAAACTCTTTGATGCAATATTCACCTCCATTTTCTGATCTGAGACACTTCAACTTCTTTCCTGTCTCAATCTCAACTAAAGCTTTCCATTTCTTGAAAGTATCAAATACATCAGATTTATTCTGAATACAATAAATCCATGTTTTTCTAGTTGCATCATCAATAAAAGTAACATAATAATGAGAGCCACCAAGAGATGATACCTGAGCAGGTCCCCATACATCTGTACACACAAGCTCTAATTTTCCGCTCTTCTTTTCTTTCCCAACTCTGAGAAATCTAACTCTCTTTTGTTTTCCATAAATGCAATTTTCACAGAAATCCAAATCAACATTCTTCAAACCTGGCAACAAATTTCTTGAGTGAAGAATCTTCATTCCCTTCCCACTCATGTGTCTGAGCCTATGATGTCATAATCCTGCATCTACTCCTTTGGAATTTAAAGCATTAACAGAGTTATAAATACCATTGCATAAATACAATGTACCAACCTTTTCACCTTTTGCTATTACCAGCGCTCCTTTGGTGACCTTCCAAGTTTTATCTGTGAAAGTTGTCACAAAACCTTCACTGCCTAACTGCCTTGTTGAAATCAAATTTTTCTTCAGATCTGGAACATGCCTTATCTCCTTTAGTAGCCATTGGTTTGCATTCTGTTGTTTTACAAGAACTTTACCCATTCCAACAATTTTACAGGGTTTATCATCACCCAAACGAACTTGTCCAAAATCTCCTTGAACATAGTCATGAAAATATTTCTTATCAGGTGTGGCATGGAATGAAGCCCCTGAATCTAAAACCCAAGAATCAGTAACATTTTCAAAAGAAAGAATCAAAGCATCTTGTAACACATCATCTGTCACATTTGCTTCATGATTGTTTTCTTGTTGTGCATCTCCTTATTTTCCCTTCCAAGATCTACAATCTTTCTTTAGGTTTCCTCTCTTTCCGCATTTCCAGCACACTATCCCAAATCTGGACTTGGATCTGCCTTTCCTTGATTTACTGTGATAACCCGAGCTCTTTCCTCTTTCCATTATTCTTCCCCTAGACTCTGCACTCAAAGCATTACCCGATGTCTCACCAGAGCTTTTCCGTCACATTTCCTCGCTAAGGATAGCACCGAAAACATCATCAAACTTTAAAGTACTAGATCCAGAGACGAGTTACTAATGGCCATAACTAAACCATTCCCGACTTTACGGCAATGAGCACGAGAAATAAAAAGAGCCCTAACTTCATCATCAAAGTTTACGCTCTGAACTTAAACATTGTGCTTGTGTTACAAATCATTTAAATAGTGCGCAGCAGGATCACCTTCCAACATCTTCATATTAAATAATCGTTTCATAAATACCTTGTTTGGCTGGGGTTTTTCAAATGGTTGCTTGATATATCAATCCTACATTTGTTGTTCCTTTGAAATATTGAAGGTGTGCAGCGCCGCAAGGCACGGCCGTCTTGTTTCAAGTGCCTTTCTATCGAGAATGTTCCATTCTGCGTTTGTCATGGTCGACGGCTTCTTTGTTTTCCGCTCAATGGTAGGTCTGAGATCTTTATGATATAGATAATCTTCCATCTGCATCTTCCACAGCAGGAAGTTTTGGCCGTTAAATTTCTCGACCATAAATTTACCATCCTTCACCATTGCTCCCACTCGAACCAGGCAACCCTTCTTTCCTGTGAGTTTATCAGCCAAATATACCTTTGGCTCTGATATCGGTAGTTAGAAAATTAAATACTAAAGAGTAATGAAACACATAAAATATGCGGAAAACATATGCACACAAAACACATAAAGCCAGAGAGACACAAATATACGTGGTTCACCCAGTTTGGGCTACGTCCACCCCAAACAACCAATCCTTCCTTTCTATTATCCAGCAAAATGAGGAGACACAACCTACAGCAGATCCACTGTAATATCCTTTGTTCTCTCTCCCAGTCTCCCTCTCTATTTCTCCCTCTGAGAATACACATACATACACGGCCGCAATACAATACTCTCATACAAGCAAGGGGGTGCCTTCTAGGGCAAAAAACCTTAAACTAAACATAACTTCTACTGTCAGATCATCCACCTATGAACGGCCCAAATTTACTAGAAATTACTATACTTTTACAAGGAAATTTTACATCTGTTTTTAGCTTCGGGGGCGCTGCCCTCGAAACCCCCGCTAGGGGGGGCTCCGAAAAGCACTGCTACCCCCCCCTGGACCCCCCACGGCAGTGATTAATTACGGGCGGCGTTGTTGCTCCTTTTAAGGTACATGGGTCCAATGTTGTGATACAAAGTAAACAAGATAATCAGGCTCCACACCCAACATAATTTATTATCCTTCTTATCTTGCTTGAGGGACATTTTTTGTAGCCGTAAAAATACCCAGTCACCTACATCAAAACTTATTTCATTGTGACATTGATATGCCTATTGTTTCATTCGATTCTGCACTAGAGTGAGGTTATCCTTTAAGGGTTGTAGATGGATGGTGGATGACATCCATAAAATTCCATAAATGGGGTCATTTTTTTTGCAGTATGGAAGGAAGTGTTATACCACCATTCAGCTAGAGGTAACCACTTGACCCACTCTGTTTATTTATCATATACAGAGCAACGGAGATATCCTTCCAAACATTTGTTTACTATCTCAGTTTTCCCTCCATATTGAGGATGATAAGATGAGCTATGAGATAATTGACTACCCATACAAGAATATAATTTCATCCAAAAATTTCCAGCGAAAATGGGTTCTCTATCACTTACAATAATCTTTGGGTTTCCATGTAGCATTTGAATTATTTCCATAAATGCAGTAGTAACTGTACTAGATTTAAAAGGATGATATAATGCACAAAAGTGTGCATACTTGGTAATTATATCAACTACCACCATTATGACACTCTTTCCTCCAGACTTGGGTAAACCTATGATAAAATCCATTGAGACCTTGTCGCAACGCTGACTTGGAATGGATAAAGGTTTAATAGACTTAGGGTATTAATTGTCTCACCATTATTTTTTTGGAAAACCAAACATTCTGCCACAAACTTCTAAATATCTTGTTTAAGGCCATCCCAAAAAAATTCCATCTTGGCCCTATGGTAAGTTTTTAAAAATAATGAGTTCCCTACTAAGGGGGAGGTGTGCAATTCTAAAAGAATATTTTTCTTGAGTTGGGAATTCCTATAAAAATATAAGTGATCTTTGTACCATAATGAATCATTTTTTCAGCTAAATGTATCATATGTATTGGGATCTTGCTGCAACTTTTTGATGAGTGTCCACACCTCTTCATCATTCTTCCATTCATCCCTTTCTTTGGTTATCCAATCAGGTTGGATAATAGAAATGACACAAAGAAATGTTTCCGCACCCTCATCCTTTCTTGAGAGTGTATATGCAACAACATTTGCTTCCCTTTTTTGTAGATGATTTCAAAGTCATAACCCAACAACTTTGTGACCCATTTTTGTTTCTCTTCTGAAGATAATATTTGTTCCAAAAAATATTTAAGACTATCATGATATGTTTTTACCTTGAAGTGTCTTCCCATTAGGTAAGGTCTCCATTTTTTTTCCACAGAAAAAAAAATTGAACTTTCTATTATATATAGATAGTCACATAGCATATGCAGAGAATTTCAGATCAGCTCCATTCACCTTTTATCCAAAGGATAATGGTGGTCTCAACTACTTTACAACACCTAAAGGTATTTTCAAAGCAACCTGTACACAAAAAATCAAAAAATAGAGGCACCTCCAATTATTCATCATCCCCCGGTGAAAAAAAACTGAAACAGATATGAGAACAAGAGGGGGTAGTGTCTTCAAAAGCACAAGCTTCTATTCCAAAAAAGGAAAGACTGGCAGTAAGAACTATCCCGGTCTCCTGAAAATTGGAAACAATTTTTAAGATGACCCAGAACCTCCTTACATAAGGAAAACAGTTCTGAGTCATCAATAGTTAAGAGACAGTTTGTAGTTTATGAGCAGCAGATTATGTACAAAAGAGAAAAAAACATAATTTTTAATCAAAGACAGTTGTTCTAGGGAATGAACAACCCCATTTTCCATCTTTTTTACTGTCCAGGTCCCCATATCTTGTGTATAAAATCTTTCGGTGAAAATCACATTCCAACAGATTTTGTCGATGCATTTCGAACCAGCTATTGTGGTTCATCATCAGGACAAGATAAGAAATATGATCTAGGACACAGTTTAAATAGATAGGAAACTCTGACTAGCCGTTATTCCAAAACGGATAATTATACTGAATAAGGAAATTCAAAGATAAAATAATAGTAGAATTATTATTATTCCATAAAGGATAATTTGACTGAATAAGGAAAATAATAGTTGAATTATTATTATTGTATTCTATTAATAATTAAAATATTTAAATATAATAAATATTTATATATAATTAATTTAAAAAAAATTAAAATAAAATAAAATAAAAATAAAAATGCACTAAGATAAAATACATACATAAATAAATAAATAAGTAAAAACAAAAATAAATAAATAAATCAAATGAAAATAAAAATAAATAAATAAAGATAGATAGAAATAAAAAATAAAAATAAAAATAAAATAGATAAATAAATAAAATAAAAATAAATGAACGAAAAATAATAATATTCAAAATAAATACTAATGATAAGTAATTAAATTACCGGATGCGGGTGTGGAGGACAGCATTTAAGGCAATGGGACTTGGGTGCGGCACAGCGTGGAGACACCTGCCCACCCAAATCACGGTTGATGAATGGAATTTAAGACCTGCTACCAACATATCGATGGCATTTACTCCCAGCGCTGTTTGCAATCCCACCTCCATTCCTCTGTACGATTTCACATGTGACGCAATGCATCGGCCTTCGGCTCTCATCAATGTGGGTTTAATGCCGAGCGTTCTTCGATGCAGGCTCATTTGGATTGATAACATGGTGAATTGCTCTGGTTCTGTAGGCGCTCCTCAGCCGATGAATCGATGGTGTTCCCCGGATGCTGGGCTCCCCAGTGTGCACACTGTGACTGGCAAACGAAGCCCGCTGAGCTACTGCTTGGACCTTGGTGATAATCTCCACTTCTCGCATTCTGGTCTCTGTATGTTTGCTACAGTCTCTTTGAATTTTCGTTTTCCTCAGGCCTCCGTCAATCCTGCTCTTCCGCCTCTTCCTGTGCCCTCTGCTGAGACTGTGCCAATGCCTCGCCTTCGTCAAAGGATTAGGTGCCGCAGGGGTAGCACCAGACACCAACCCCGGCGCACTCCCTCCACCTCCAGCTCCACCTCTGAATCGTCTTCTCATTTGGGCCGCTATCCCAACACCAGAAGTAGGAGGGGTTGTATTCATGGCTCTGGCCACCGCTTGGGCTCCCCGGAGCCTCCAATTCTCACCACTCCGCCTTTTCCTACGCCTCATACAGCGCATTTTTCTTTCAATTGCTCACTAAATCGCCCTTGGGTCACTGCCTCTATAACAATGGTCTTCCACGAAGAGCCCCAGGCGGATGAACACATCTCGGACCCGGTGGGTCTGTGTAAATCATATATCCAGTCCTCGGACCAACAGGCGGAGTCGATGCACTCGTCGGGCAAGGCGGTGCAAGGTGACCCTAGGCAAGCGAGCGGGACTCAGGATGTAGAAATGGCGCAAGGAGATCTTGGGCAAGCGAGCGGGACTCATGACGTGGTAATGGCGCAAGGTGATCCGGCACCTTCCAGGCAGGTGGTCACTTCCATCGCGGACCTGTTCAAGAAATATGGAGACATGGATGCACTCTGGTGCAGAGTCATGGAAGAACCACCTAATGAGTAGTCGCTCTTTCTTTGTTTGGTTTTCATGTTTACTATCAGCGCATACTATCGGGCTTGTTTTTGAGTATTTTGTTGTGTCAGTCTATAATTCTGTTTTTGATTACTGTAAACTTCAGAAGCATTATTCCATGGTACCCCTGCGAGGGCAATGCTACAGTTCGAAAATTGTCCCAAGGCTGGTTTCCCTCTATGAGGGCAGTATTTTTCTCTGAATTTTTTGTCAAGATTGCCACAGGATTGGGCAAAGACTAGGCTACAGCCCGATGTAAACTATTTCCTCTGTTAATAGATTAACTTAACAGAAAAAAAAATTATAAGTAATTAAATAAATAATAATAATAAATAAATAAAATCAAGAACAAAAAGGGAAAAATAAAACAAAAAGTAGAGGAGAAGGAAGGAAACGAAGGAGAACAGAAGGGAAGAAAACCAAAGACTAAGAGTGAAGGGCAGGGATCCAACATTTGCTAAGACTCCACCCATCATCCCTGTTGAGGTTGACTGGCCTCTTTTTGATCTCTAAGGCCTCCCTTAACTTTCTATGGTGGAAATGGTCTATCCTTGCAACAACTTTCGCATCTTCAATGCAAATGTGATGCTTTGTCTTTTCCACATGCTCTGCTAATGCAGAGGAGAGAGACCTATTATGCTTCAGGTCAGTGGCATGCTCCTGAATTCTTTGACTAATGGAATGACCAGTCTCACCGATGTAAGGGGTCCCCATATCTTGCTGAACACCTGCTTTAGATAGGCGGTCTGCATCCTGGTTCCTTTCCCTGTAAATGTGACAAACAGATATCTCAGTGAAATAGCATTTGATCCGAAGAATCTCTTTAAGCAAAGGTAACAAAATATAATTTCTGAACTATTGAGTCCCATTAAACCAATTCACTATGTTCTTAGAGTCACCAAAGATCTGAATCTTCCTCAATTGTCTCGAGATCAACCAGCAAAGAAGAAAATGAAGGACTTTAAGTTCAGCAAAATTGTTTGACCCTTGCCCAAGACCCACTGAAGCACGTAAGGACTTTTCAGAAGATAAGTGAATAACTAGACCATCACCACACTGCCCATTCAAAGCTGAGGCACCATCAAAAAAATCCCATGGAATCGAATCCCTAATAACTTCAGGCTGAATGAGGCGAGGGGGACCTGGACCAGGTGGAGTTGGTATGCTATCATAGATGGCAGCACCTTCCGCAGCCAAT
The DNA here is from genome assembly GCA_034641835.2 of Pinus albicaulis. Lineage (NCBI taxonomy): Eukaryota > Viridiplantae > Streptophyta > Pinopsida > Pinales > Pinaceae > Pinus > Pinus albicaulis. The sequence continues at coordinate 159,184,272 of CM076582.1, read as the reverse complement.
CTTCCGATTGGGAAAGACTGATCTTGAAAGATTGCCCTATTCCGAGCAATCCAATTACCCCACGCAATCAATAGGGGAATTGATCTAACTTTATCGTTAGGAGCCTCTTGCCACCATGGGGTCCATGCTTGTAGAAGGTCTTATCCTTCCCATCTGGAGGGTATATTGATAAGCCTTAAATATTCAGCCCAAAGACTAACATTAAAAGGGCATTGAATAAAGATGTGGGAAGATGTTTCCTCATTATTCTTGCAAAGGGAGCACCACCCCGGACCTGATTTCCCCCTCTTTTGAAGAAAATCCCAAGTAGGCACTTTTTCCTGAAGGATACACCAGAAGAAAAGTCTGGTCTTGGTTGGAAATTTCAATTTCCAAATCGGTTTGTACCACCAGGTCGTGGCCTCCCACCCTTACTGAGACATCATCCATTTATACCCCAAATTTGGAGAATAGACTCCAGTCTAAGCATGAACCTAGCGCAGTTCGTCCCTTAAGTTAGAGATCCAAACGGAAGAATTTTGCAAGTCTAAAACATATAGTTTCCATTCCTCCTTCCATATTTCTTCAAGTTGCAGATCCATCCCAGAGAGCCATCCTTGTTTCAGTAGGGAGGAAGATCGTTGATCAGCCACTTGACTTAGGCTGTGAAAACCTCTGCCATTTAGGAAGGTTACCAAATCCTGTGAAAGAGAAAACCTGGCTGAACATCCGACCCAGGGGTCACAGCCAAGTCGGACCTGGGTTCCATCACCCACACTCCATGCTAGACCTTGCTCAATGGTTTGCACTAATGCTATGACAGCTTTCCAGACCATTGATGCATTTTTTGAAGACTTTAGGGGAGAGCGGACCCAGTCAAGGACTGATCCTTGAGCAATGTATTTTCTTTTAATGACAGATGACCAGAGCGATTCTGTCGAAATCAGTCTCCAAGCAAGTTTGGCTGCAAGGGATTTGGAAAAATAGGATAAGTTTTTTATACCCCAACCTCCCCACTCCTTAGGTCTGATGATTTTATCCCATGCTACCCATGGAGTGACATGATCCACTTTAGAGCCAGCCCATAGAAATCTACTGCATAGTTTATCAATAGAGGCCAGAATACCTTTCTGTACCCATGAGAGACTGGCCCAATACACTGGAATTTCCACCAAGACTGACTTAATTAAAACCAGCCTTCCTGCCCTTGAAAGCCTTTTGAGACTCTAGTGATTGAGTTTTTTTCGATTTTAGCAAGGAGCCACTTCCAATCATGGATTTGATAATTATCAGGTTTGAGGTGGAAACCCAAATACTTGAAGTTATCCTGAATGGATTTAACTTCAAAATGTAGCAGAGCTTCAACCCTTCACACTTCTTCAATGGACAGACCAGAGGTAGTAAGATTCGATTTTTGTTCATTGATTTGAAGGCCTGTAGCCTTCAGAAAAAGATCCAAGATACTTTTCAGAGATTGAAATTCCTCCAAACTCCCGTTACAAAACAACAGAATATCGTCTACAAAGAGAAGGTGAGTGATCCAGAGGTTTACCACAACTTCTATTCCTTTAAGTTGACCATGTCTTTTTGCTTTGTGAATCATTAAGCTAATCCCCTCAGCAGCCAATAGGAACAGAAGGGGTGAAAGAGGGCATCCTTGCCTTAAGCCTCGCTCAGGATTGAAGAAAGAAGTGGCAGCTCCATTTACCAGAATAGCAATAGAGGATGAAGTTACACAACTAATTACCCATCTAAAAAAATCAAATCTGAAACCAGGATGTGTTAGCAGGAGGTGCAGATACATCCATCTTATTCTGTCATAGGCTTTTGACAAGTCAATTTTTATAATAGCCCCTTTCTTCCCACTTCTCTTCAGACTATGAAGAATTTCTTGGGCAACTCCCACAGCTTCATGAATCTGTCTACCATCCAGAAAACCAAATTGTTTAGGGGAGATATGTCTGGATAAGAAAGGATTTAATCTTGAGGCAATGACTTTTGCAATGATTTTATAAACACAGGTACATAATGAGATGGGCCGAAAGTTAGCAAAGGAGTTAGGATGGTTGGCTTTAGGAATCAAGGCTAGGAAGGTTGAGTTAAAGGGTTGGTAGATAGACCCAGAAATTTGAGACTCCTCCACAATAGCTACCAACTCATCCCCTAAATTTTCAAAAAAATGCTGAAAAAATTCGACAGTCTAGCCATCCGGTCCAGGGCTTTTGTCCTTCTGCATTGCTTTAAGGATATCCTCCACTTCTTGCTTCGAGACTGGTGCCATGATGGCCTCATTTCCTTCTTCATCAATGTAGCTAGGAAAGAATTGGGCGACTCTAATTACCTTAGCTATGGAGGTCTCTGTAGGAGCTTTAAACAAAGACTTGAAGTGATTGATGCCCAGAGATGCCAAATCCTCAAAATATTTTGCCAATTCACCATCCTCCTTGGGGGTTTCCCAGATAGTGTTTGAGATTTTCCGACCTTTTGCAAAATTCTGGAAGAACTTTGTGTTCTCATCTCCCGCTTTTAGCCAGATTGCTCGGCTTTTCAACTGCCAACTCTCTTCCCTGAGCTGGATAATTTTCCTCCTAGAGGCCTCCAACTCCTTGATTCTTTCCCTAGATTCATCAGAAGCATAGCCTCCGCCTTCGGGGTCTTCCAACAATTCTAGTTCAGATTTGACCTTTTTGATTTCCTCCTCTTCCATGGATTTCTTTTGAGCAGCCCAATGTTTGGAGGCATCTTTCAATCTCTTGAGGTGTTCATAAAGAAAGAGCTCCTGGAGGCTTCAATACTAAAGTTGTCTTTCTCCCAGGTTGCATGAAACGGTTCATTATAAGAATCATCCTTTAGCCAGGAGGAATTGAATTTAAAGGGGATTCCCGGCTTTTTACCATCACCTTTCATTTCCAAAAAGATTGGGAAGTGGTCAAAGACACCCCCCTCCCCAACCCAGTGTCTGTAGATCAAGAGATTTTCCACCAAAGCTTCACACAACAAAAAACGATCTAACTTTTTTCCCACCCAATCAGGCCCGACTCTCTGGTTCCTCCAAGTGGGGCGCAATGTGAGAAGGGGGACATCCACTAGATGATCCATAGCCAATTTGTTCCTAAAGAAGTCTGTAATAGGGTCTGCTCTGGCTGATGCTCTCTAAGACTCAGCTTCCCCCAGGGAGAAATTTGGGTCTCCTCCAATGATTAAGTTTGGGTGGGTAAGCCAAGAGGATCTGAAGAACGAGGTCCAAAAGTGCTCCCTATCCACACAAGGCCCATATATGTTCAGGGAAAGAAACGATAGGTTCAAATCATTTGAATAGAGCTCCAGAGCCAAACAGTTTTCAGAACCCCAAGAAGAAATGTATCTTAACTTCTTTGAATTATAACCTGAGACTACTCCCCCAGATCTGCCCACTGCATCGAGGGCATGAAAAACCCAGCCAGGCAGCAATTTAGAGATAATACTGATCACTTCATCCCCTTTCCCCAACGTTTCCTGAAGCATGATAACATCCGGGTTTTGTGACTGCACAAGTTCTCTGAAGGCTAGATTTTTTGGCTGGCTAGCTAAGCCTCTACAATTGAAAGATAGGAAGATCAAGGGACACCCTCGGGGGGTGGATGCTCTGCTCTAAGCACCCCAGTGATAGACATTTGCCTCTTGTCAGCTATATCAACAATGACTTTCAACTGGGCCTTGGAGAGATTAGATTTCCTTCCTCTCATCTTCCTAGGTCCAAATGCCACAGGGTCCGAAGCAAGCCCTCCCACTACCAGCCCTTTCCCAACATGATTAGCCCGAGGTCTGAGGTTATAAGGGGGGGTGTCAGAAGAAGAGGCCCGAGGGCTAGAAGGGACAGGGTCACGAACAGCTGGGGGGAGATTAGGTTCGGGAGGGTCCGGGACTAAAAGAATCACAATGTCTAAAGACAAAACAGTAATATTTAAAGCCGAAAGATCATTGAGAATCTGCCTGGAAGGACTAGGCTCAGCAAACTCAGACATAGAATAACAAAAATAGGATTGGATGGAGAAAGGAAGGGAAGTGGACATACCCGCCTGAGACGCCCCAACAAGTTCTGCAACTGGAAGGGCAACCAGGGAGGTCGCCATGTCAGCTGGAGGAGGAGAGAGGGGGGCTGCTTCCACTGCCTGGTCCTGCACCATGACCTCCTAAATAATAAAGGACTTCTCCTGCTTAGAGGGGGAAGGTGCTGTCGCCTGTGCAAGACCTTCCACATCATGAAAAGAGATTCCCTCCTTCTTGCACTGTTTTTTCTGCCTGCGGCGACGTCGGTGACCAAGAGGGCAATCCTTCGCCAAATGCCCATACTTATGACAACGGTTGCATCGAAAGGGGAGATACTCATAATCGAGGGTTTGCAGAAATTCCAGGTCCCTATAATGGAGATTCATTGCATCCGCCAAACCTTCTCTGGGGTTTAAACTGACCAAAATTTGTGCCACACTCCGATCCCTAGTTTGGTTGTACAATTTGTCTGCTTCAAAAAAAGTGCCCAACGTGTTTCCTATGGAAATGAAAATAGAGTCTGTCCAGAACTACAAAGGGAGGCCTGGGAGTTTGACCCATACTGGGGACTCCACCATTTTTTCTTTCTGAGCATCGAATGAGGGAGTCCATCGACGAAAAAGGATTGGTCTCTTACTGAAGAACCAATTTCTTCCTAGCACCCAGTCGACCTGGTATTTCCTGTCAAATTTGATACTGAACCAGCCCCTTGCCAATATTGAGATCTCCGAAGGCTGACTCAGGGCATCTTTCCATTCAATGAGGTCCCAATTAGAGATGTACTTGGCCGAGTACTTCCTTCCTCTCACTCTTCCAACCAGCATGGTCTCTGATGCTTCCATCGCTTGTTCTATACTTATGTCCACTCCCAACATGCATTTGGGCCTGTCATCTTTATTCTTAATGGGATTTGGATTTTTGCGCTTGCCTCCCACTGCTTCCTTGATACCCTCCCCTTCTCCAACGTATTTTGATATGGGAACATCCGTCCCCACAGGCTTAGGTAGACCCTTCTGTCCTTCTTCAGAGACCTTGGGAGGTTCTCCTACCTTCCTCTTATCAGGCCGAGCACTGGGTCCTGAGGCGGCCCCTTTACAAAGGTAGGGTCCCTGGTTTTCAGAGGCCAAAGACCGCAGGGGTCTGTCAACTGCCTCGTTAGAGGAAACCCTAGACTGACAAAGAAGGGGAACCTCCCCTAGCGGCACGGAGTGAACCTGCCCACCCCTGCCCTAAGAGACAAGAGCATGAGCATCAACCGGCGCAGGGGCCCCAGAAGGCAAGAAACCTTGACCTACTCTAGAAAAACGCAGATCCACCAAAATTTCCTTTAAAAATTCTCCCAGGGGGCTACTTCCAACAGGAAGACCTTCACCAATGGTTTTGCGACTAGTAAAACCTTGTAGACCACAACTGCTAACTATATCCTCTAAACCTCCAGTAAAAACTTGAAGAGGAGGATTACCTTGAGGTGTAGGCGTAGGAAGGGACCAAGGAATTTACAGCACCGCTCTGACTCTATCTTCAAAAGTGGAATGACACTCGCAGACCGGTTCAGGGAGAAGCTCGACCTTCTGGCACCCACTCCAAGTACTGTGTAGGATTTCGCCTAGCAGCCCTGCCCCATTCGAAAGTCCCCCATAAGCCGCATCGGCTTCAAAAGCTTGAGATACAACATTGATAGGGAAGTAAAGCTCAAGATTCTTCTCAGAAATCTCGTGCCCCCAGCACGTAAGAAGTTCTTCAAGTGCAGGCTCTAATTCAACAATCTCACTGTCAAACCCCATTGTTAACACCGACAGCTCCTCTTAAACCGACACTGAAGAAGTGTGAAAACCACTCCAAAGCATAAACCCTAACTGCCAAACACCATCGGGTAGAACAGAAATGGCAAAAAAGAATTAACCCCATACTTTAAACCAGGTAATTACCAAACGTACGCCTGGCCACGTTCCAGGTACCTAGAGAGGGGCGCCAAGGAAACCAAGAATAGGTTTTGAAGCAAGGGCAGGCGTACTCCTGTCACATCAAACGCAGACCTACCCATTGCCAAGATCTTTACTGATATTAGATAAGGTCTCCATTGATTTAGTGCATGTATTATTTCCAACATTTACTTCTCATAAATAGATTTGTGCAAAATACTTTCCTTTGATTGGACGACTTTCAAAAGAAAATGGTCTTCCTTCTTGCTTTAAAACAACACCAATTCCATTTCCTAAGGCATCACATTCCACAATAAAGGTTTTTGTGAAGTCCGGGGTAGCTAAGACCAGTGCTTGGTGCATTGCCTCTTTAAAATGTTCAAAGGCCTTAGTTTCTTCTAGAGCCCAAGAAAATGCATCCTTCTTGAGGAATTCTGTTTGAGGCATTGTTATTCTCCAATAATTCCTAAAAAACTTGTGATAATACCCTGTCAACCAGAGAAATGCTTGAAGATGCTTTATGGTTATGGGGATTTTCCATTCCTTAATGGATTTAACTTTGTTAGGGTCTACCTTAACACCCTCATGAGATACAATATGGCCCAAATATTCCACCTCTTGTACTCCAAAGAAACATTTTGAGGTTTTTTAATATAATTTGTTCTCCTGCAATAGTTTGAGTGCCATGTCAACATGTTGAACATGATCCTTCCAAGACTTTATATAGATTAGTATATCATCAAAACATACTAACACAAATTTTCTAAGGGTTTGAAAATAGAATTCATCCAACCTTGAAATGTGGAAGGTGCATCAGTAAGGCCAAAAGACATGACCAAAAATTCATCATGACCCTCATGAGTTATTAATGTTGTTTTCGGAATGTATTCATTCTTCATTCTAATTTGATGATATCCTGAACGAAGATCTAGCTTGGTGAAGCAAATTTCTCCATGTAATTCATCCAACAATTCATCAATGACAGGAATGAAAAATTTATCTTTAATAGTGAGCTTGTTGAGCTCCCTATAATCCAAACACAAACGCAATGATCCATCATTCTTGTGACTAATACTACTAGAGAAGAGAAAGAAATTTGACTGGGTTGAATTATACCAACCTCCATTTTTGCAACCATACGTTCAATTTCACTATTTTGGGCATATGGATATCTGTAGGGTCTGATGTTTGGAGGAACACATCCTAGAATCGAATGAATATAATGATCATGATCATGAATAGGTGGGATGCCTTTGGTTGTCTCAAATACCTTGGAATCATTGTCCAAGAAATTTTGGATATATGGATAAATAGATGATTTTGATGTTTGAACCTCTAGTGAGAATAATTGTGCAATGATGCCCCGTTGTTTATTTTTCAGAATATTTCCCATGCCATTAGAGCTAATTATCTTTCCTAGTTTACCTACGATACCCCTTAATTCAACTTCCTTTCTCCCAAAAAAAATTCAAGAAAAGTTCTTGAAAATTTAAATCTATCATCCCCAAAGATTGTAACCATCGGACTCCTAGTACAACATCAGCACCACCCATTGGGATGGAAATAATTGGGCTATTCAATACATATTACCCCATGGTTAGATTCATATTATGGCACTTTCCAAAGAAATTTATAGTTCCTCCATTTACAACCATCACTTGACACTTTGGTGTCGTATATAGGAAGCAATTCAATTCCTTGGCTAGCTTACAATGAATAAATTATGGGTACTATCTGAATCATTCAGAACTATTACCTTTTTCTTCTTGATATATATTTTTATCTTAAGAGTTTGAGGAGTCGTAATTCCTGCCAATGCATTACAATATATGGTTGGATTAATTTAGTCTTTGTATGGGGTTGGTTCTTGGTGTATATCCTCCTCTTTTTATGATTTTTGTTCATTTTCTTCTTCCTCTTCGCAATCTATGTAGAATAATTTATTCTCAACACACTTATGACGCTTAGCTTATTTCTATCACAACTATAACAAAGCCCTTTTGTTTTTTTTTTTCCTCCAATTGTTGTGTTGTCAACCTTGTAGGTTGTGGAAGACTAGGAGTAGCAACACTTACATCTTTATAGTTGTGAGTGGTAGACTTTCGTGGTGCGATAATTTTTCTTTTAACTTTTCTTGCCACCTTGAATGCCTTCTCCAATGAATCAGTTTCCCAAAGGTGAACCACATCTTGGATGTTATCTTTTAACAGTCCCTATGAATACATCAATCCTATGCTCTTCTGGAATATCGGTTACCATAATATTCAATTTTTGGAAGTCTTCAATGTGCTTTGTCATTGAACCCTTTTGTTTGATATTTATCAATTGGCTAAAGAAGGTGTTGCAGGACCATCACTATATACACTTACAGTGACGGTTTTTAGTGATCAATGATGACGAACATTTTTTGACCGTCACCAAAAGTAACAAAAAAAGCATTGGTGAGGGTCATTAAAAGTTCGTCACTAGAAGTGTCACCAAAGAGAGAATTAGTGATGGGCCTTTAACGACCCTCACCAAAAGTGTCATTGAAAATGTCTTTGGTGATGGACCATAAAGGACCATCACTATATACACTTACGGTGACGGTTTTTTAATGACCGTCACCATATGTGACATTGGTGACGGACCTTAAAGGTCCATCACAAGCATGACCCTCACCAATGTGATGTTTTCTTGTAGTGTTGGCTAAAGAAGGTGTTGCTCTTTGTATCTTCAAAATTTTCTATTATTCCCTCCGTAAAAATTTCCCAGGTGACAAGTGGTTTATGAGAACAAAGCCATCTATGTCATACAAACTGATTAGGCTCTAAATATAAAGATGCAATATGTACCTTTTGTGAGGGTTGCACATCCTGTAAATCAAAATATTGCTCCATATGTAGTATCCATGTTACCGTATCCTTGCCATCAAAATTCCTCATATCTATCTTTGGAATGCGGTGGTTCTTAAACCCCGCATTAGAGTCTCTAAAATCATAATTCGTATTCCTTTTGTCCTCATCATGATTTTCATGGATTACCTTGTCACCACTCGAAAGTCTTTCTTGCAACAACTTTTTCAACCCTTCCAACTTGACATTCATCACATCCATGTATATTTTAAAAATCTCCATATTTCCTTTTATACCATCCATTTCCCATTTTAATCCATCCATGTCATCTTTGGTTTCTCTTTGTGAGGGTGAAATTTTTTGCACTTGGTCCTGTAACTTTGATATATCATGTTGCAATTCTTCCTCTTCATGCGTCATAATAGAGCTTTCTGGGGGCTTAATGGGTGTAGAATTATTTTTTTGGGGAGGAATTTTAGAAACAAATACTGATATAAATTCTTCAATATTCCCTTTGAATCGCTTCAAACTAATTTTTCAAACAAAAGTTATCCAAAATTTTAAAAGTAAACATTTTTTTCTTTCTTTTTAGGAGCTCGATATTGAAACTATAGCATATCTATGATTTCGGATCTCCAAGATCTAAAATTAGATCATGTGGTAGCCCTCATAGTCTTGTTTCCAATGCAGCCACATGTTAGACCAAATTTTGATTCTTCAAGGTAAAGTAATGCCCAATCTCCCATGATGAACTGATTATGGACTAGTTCAGTAGATAGAACTTATATGGATGGTCATGTGTCATTGTTTCTATCTTTGGCCCTAAAAACGATACACAACATACTACATTACGTGCAATTTTGGAAACTTTTTACGAAATTCAAATCCGATGCTCGTAGAGTAAGTTATGATGATTTTCCCAAGGTCACCTATTGGAGACATAATTATGGAGCATGCAAAAACCCTAACTTATTCAGACCATATCTCAGAAAATATAGTGAACCAAGATCTGAAAGTTTTACACGATTTCATCCAGATTTCGGCTCCACGTGGTCAAAATTTCAGCTTCTAAACCTTTGTAGAAACAAATTTATATCGGAAATTTGAATATGTCGTGTTTGAAGTAGAAAAACTCTATAATCCAAAGCTTGGATACCAAATGTTATGCAACCGACTCACAAAATAGAAGAAAATATAGATCAACAACTTAAAAATTATCCTCTTCGAGGGGGAAACCTCCTTTAAATTACATAAATTAACAATTCTTGGATGATACAAATGATAATACCTACTTGGTATATATAGGATTCTAAGGAGTCACAATATAAATAGAGCCTACATATCAATAATAATGTAAGGGAAGAACAATAATAATAGTGGGCTTCTATGGCGCACAACAATAACAACATGGGGGATACATGGGCACAACAATAACAATAGGGGGCTATACTATATTCCCTAGCATTATAGGGACCTAATAGTACGCTTAATGAAGATGATTGTTAAATTCAAGAGAATTCCAAGGCCATGAGTAAGGTATACACTAAAGGAATTGAAGAATTCAAACAAATTGTTGATGTGGTCAAGAAGGACCAAGTTGAAGATGAAGCATATGAAATATTGTGTAAGTTGAAGGAATTGGTGTCAAATATCTTCAATACCATGATGGATGAGTTAGTTGTTTTGAAGAAGGTTGTTGGGAAGGTTTCATTCAACAATTTTGTCCATGTGAAAGTGAAGGAATCGTAGTCCTACGATGGTGTGAGGAATACAAATATTTTGGAAAACTTTTTTTAGGATATGGAGCATTACTTGGATTGATTAGAGGTGAATTTATAGGAAAGAAAGATAAGTATTGTTGTGCCATTCTTGATGAAGTATGCAAAGATGTGGTGGAGAAGGTGGGTCAAGTAGATTTCTTTGGGTAACTTGATGAAATAAATCACCACATGGGAAAAGATGAAGGAAGCATTGATAGTTGATTTGGGCCACAATATGAGACTTGGATTGAGAGAATGAGGATAAAATCCACCAAGAAAATAAGGATAATGCAAGCATATATATGAGAGTATTGGAGCTTTTGGATTTGGACAAGAAGGATAGGTTGTTCAACTTTGTGATTCAGTTGCAACCTTGGGATCAAACTGAAGTGAAGAGGCAAAATGTTTAGTCTCCTAAAGAAGCCATCACTGCTGCATACAAGCTTCTAGACTACTGTGAATCAGGAAAGACAAAAGTGAAGGAGCGGAGCGAGAGGAGAAAGGTAACATATAAATGGAAAGATAAGTCTTCAAAGGAGGATGGAACGAAGATAGGTGGATTTACGAAAGGGAAGAAACCTCTTGTATTTTTGTTGTGAAGTGAGGAGCGCATGGTCAAGCATTTTCCATTAAGGCAGAAGGATTCAACTTTGCATCAAACCAATAAGGATGGAAGAGAACAAGGTTCTCTTGCATCATTTGGAGTTATGTAGGTTTTGGGAGCAGTGACAATGAAGGAAGTTACCCCAAAACATGATCCACAAAGGAGGAAGGTGAATTTTATGAAGATGGATGTAGTTTGGAGTTCATTGATGGCTATGTTAGATATTGAAGTGTCTCACAAATTCATGAAGGAAGTTGTGGCTAGGAGATTGGGACTGAAGTTTGTTCCAACCCATGCATCTTTGAAAGCTGTGAATTTGAAAGGAAGCAAAGTTCTTGGGATTGTGGAATATGTTCTGGTGAAGATTGGGAGTTAGAAAGGGAAGTTCGACTTCATTATCATCAGAATGGATGAGTATGAAGTTGTACTTGGCATAGAGTTTATGATTGAGTAAGAGGTTGTTATAGTGCCACATTTTGGGAAACTATTCTTTCATGTAGGAATGAAGGAGCCAATGAACGCTCCTACCATAGGATCCATGGAAGGAGAATACAGGATGACAATCGTTTGTGTGGAGGCTGGACAACGAAAAGATGAGGTGAAATATTAGATTTGGTGGATTCCATGCTCATGGAACACTTGAAGTTGATAGTAGCATGGTCAAATGCCATTCTTTGACAATGGAATTCTGAGTTTATTGGATAGGCTAGAGATGATGTATGTAGTGACTTGTATGGGAGAGTGTGAGGTTTTTTATGCCCATACTTCTATAGATGAGGATTGTAGAGGATATGAGTATTGAAATGAAGACGAGTGTGTCGACTTGGAGGAAGTAGACGTTGATAGATAGATTAAGAGTTAGGAGTAGGAAAAATATTGAGAAGAGGATGAATATGGAAGGACATCTTTACACCAGGAGGAAGATGGATGGAAGGATCTTCCTATATATTCAATGCATGGCTCAAACCCCTTGTAAATCAATTAAAAGAAGTGGCAACAACATTTGATCAAATTTCTTACATTGATATATATAGGAAGCATAATTTTAAAGCTAACACTCTTTCCAAAGAAGATCAAGCCCTATCTAAGTGATCTATAACATTAAAAGAAACTAGTGAGGGAGGAATAGTCTCTTCCATGTATTATATCTTTGCGTCATTTATTTTATTTGATATGGGGGAGTTTGCTACAACTTTTTTTTGTGGTACTTTAGATTCAATTCTTATTAGTTTATACTAAAGTATTCTAAGTTCATCTTTATTGCAAGTTTATTAGGCTATTAATTTTTGAAGATTATGGAAAATTGTTGTTGGACAGTGAGCTCAAATGATCTATTCTAGTTATTCTTATGGCTATTTTAGATGTTCTAGTGTTTGTTGGATAGTAGAAGAGGTGGACATTGTATAATTTCAAAATGTGGTCATGTACTCCTTTCTAGTATCGTGCTATATAAACATTAGAAATGTGATTTCCATTCTTGCTTTTAAATAAAAATTGAGATTTGGAAAAAAAAAAAAAAAATTATAATTACATTAAATTAATAATCACTAATAATAGTCAAAATAATAAAGAAACATAATGGATGAAATATAGACATATTAATGACACACTTGGCATGTAAACAACATAAAAGTGGTATACATCTCACACCAAAAACATGTCAACGATACAAGAAGGTCACAAATACAATATTATAATGTTGATAGTGTCTACTCACATCAAACTATGTGAGAAATTATCAACATAAATGATGCAACATAGATGCAAGATAAAACAAAGTGTATGCATATGTATGTTAGTACAAGGCCCAAGAGACGCAAGCGATAACTCTATGACACAAGAGCAATTCCCATATAGAGTCACACATTACAAAAATCATGCATCTAACACAAATGTGGCACTTGAGGCATTTCATTGAAACACTATGTGACAAATTATCAACATAGATGCAAGATAAAACAAGGTGTATGTATATGTATGTTCGTACAAGGCCCAAGAGATGCAAGCGGTAACTCTATGACACAAGAACAATTCCCATATAGAGTCACACATTACAAAAATCATGCATCTGACACAAATGTGGCACTTGAGGCATTTCATGGAAACACACCAAGTCATTATGATGACACAAATATCATTGTAGTGACACAAGTATCAACACTCACAAGTAACTGACTTGGGTGTTCATTGAAATGAATGACATTATTTGCAAGACGTGAGACACGTGACAAAAATCACAACATCCCCACAAGCATCATGTGGTGTCTTGTAAAACATTTTAAAAAAAATGTCTGTAGAATCCTATCATATATGAGATACCCATTGATATATGAAATTTTGGATATATATTGCTATTGAAAATTATATAGATATGGATTTGTTGAGTATCAATGATATATCAATTTTATATTAAAATAAGTGTATATCTTTATAGTTTTGTACTTGTTGATTTTTTCCAATCTGAGTCACACACTTGATGCTTCTACATCATCGTATTTTTATCAATTATGAGTCTAGTAACTTTCCCAATCCATTCAAATACTCTTAAACATATTTATCAATAATGTGTGTGTGTGTGTGTGTTAACAAGCCTATGACATATTATACTTACATATGAAATTTGATGTGGTAAAGTAACTAGGCCTTAAAATATAAATGTAATTGATGAAGTCAAATGCTTTCCAAAAAAATTACAAGCCAAAGAGATAGGGAGCAAGTTAGGAATTTCAAAATAAAACTACCCAACAAATTTGATTATTTAGCTAAATCCATGTCTTATTTTCAGAATTTTAAAGAAAGATATTGATGATTTTTAAAGACTTCGTAAATCACCCTATAATAAACAGTTTGCCTATCAAATTCCATCCATGATAAAAAAACATTAAAAAACACAACCTCTAAAAAAACATTAAGAAACACAACCTCTAAAAGTCCATTAATAGAAATATCCTTATAAAATTTATGTCCTTAGTATTAAAAAATAGTTTAGAATCTTTAAAAAAATATAAAATAAAACTAAAATATATTGTTCTTAAATTATTCAATAAAAGCAAAATATTTAATTTCTCCAATTTTTATTATATAATTGATTTTACCAAAACTATATATAAACAAACCAAATAAATAATAAACTAACCATACACCAATAATCAAGGAAAACCAAACTAATTATAAACTAATCATAAAACAAAGATAAACTACCATAAAAATCTTCAATAATCGCACTATAAACTACTCGATCATAAATTAATGTAATCACCAAATCCTTAAATTCCTAAAATCTGCGTTTATAAAGGCAAAGCAATTAATCTATCTTGTCTATGTCCTCTCTGTTTAAAGATAAAAAGGACCCTGCTTTTAGACTTCCCGTAGTAAGACAAGTGTCAGTAGCATTTAGAATATAAGAATCGAATGATTTTAGACTTCAAGTAGCGAGACAAGTATCAGTAGCACATCATGCCTGCTATCTAGTATTTTAAAATAAAATCCTATGAATTTATAGGGATTTTATTCCTTGTGCCCGATTTCGAATTTTGATGAATTAAACTCCATTATTTTTATAATTGTTGTGCTACAGAGCATCCTGAAGACCTAAGCAGAGGTAAGCAACATGCTTTGATAGGAATAGAATGAGTAAGGGCGTTGTGTATTGCAATGGCTATTATTTTGGGTTGGAATATTGTTATTTTTTTTAAAAGATTTAAGTAGGTAGTGTTTGAATTGTTTTTTTGGAAATAAATTTAGTATCATTAAAAAAAATTGATTATTTTAAATTTTGAATTTTGAAGATCAAGCCTTGTAATTTGGATTTCTAAAATTTTTCATTAAATTTTTGTGAAAAATAATGTTGGAATTAATATAGTTTTTTAAGCAAAAGTGTCTCACATCCTTAGACTATGTAATGAATAAGGTCAGGACTTTTATGTGAAGACATAGACTATGTAATGAATAAGGTCAGGACTTTTATGTGAAGACATTTGCATATAATGAATTCAACCACGTCCAAAATTTAAAAAAAAACACCTAAAATCTTAAAAATTGACAGCCATAATTTAAATTTCTAAAAATTTAAAAAATCTTGCTAAAATTTCCATAATTTTCAAAATAAATAAAATTGACTAAAATATATTCTATCCTCCCCCATTTGCATATGATGGTACAAAACCATGCCCACTAAGAGTAGCCTATTAAGGACCCTATCTTAAAACAGAACAGTTCTTGCACGGAGAGCTGCATTCGAAAAGCTACTTATACCAGCAAAGTTTAACGATATTATTAAGATAGACAAAAACTGGCAGGCTTGTAGTCTGGAGCAGAAAAAAAATCTCAGTTTCTTGGAGTGGACAAATTCCAAACCCATTTGGATGAGACTTCAAGATCACTTCACTTAAGTGTTTTACAGCACAGACACTTTTGGGACTGTGCTCTCTTGGGTAAAAATGTTGCAGCTTCCTGTAAGTTGGTAGTTTCGAAGAATGAAAAATCAGGTTTTGAGATTGTATTTGAAGGACTGCATTGCCCACCACTGTAAGCAAGGTGGCCATCTCACTGCAGGTAGAAAGCCTATAAAACTAATTAGGCCACATTGCCCACCACTGCAATCAAGGCGGCCATCTCACTCTAGGTAGAAAGACTATAACACTAATTAGGTTTTATTTTAAACAAAGGTAGCAATCCATAGGATATAATTGGCTTGTGTGGAGTTTAATTTCAAAAAATTAATGTATGTGGAATTCAATCTCATTAAGTGAATTTAATGGTTTAAATGTTATGAATATGGGATGCGAGTAGGAGTCATTTATGGGTGTTGAAGCCTCGAAAATCATTGCTTCAAACATTGGGGGAAAACCACTCGGTCCGGACCTTAGGACAACTCATTTTCTGTTTGGTGTGGTGGCTCCGACTGGATTTATAGAACTAGTTTCCTAATAATAAATGGATTGGTGATGGAGTGTTTGTGTAAATGGATAAATGGAACTAACTCACTGAACTAATCTATTTAATTTAATCTATAACTTACAAATAATTCTAAAACTAACTCGGTATTAAATATGAATACAACTTAAAGATTGTTTCAATTAAACAAATAACCATGAAAATGTACTATTGTTCAATAGAAATATGCAGTATTATGTAATGATAACTCTGTTTAAGAAATTAAACAGAGTTAGAATAGCACATCGCATTCATAATTCTTATATATCATTTTCACATACTATGATAGATGAATACTTCTATATCTTTAGAAATGATATGATAAAGAAATATTTGAGAAACAAGCATATATAAATGATAGCAAATTTCAAAGAGAATGCTTCATTACATAAAGAAAATAACAGTGAATCGATAGAAATACTAGATTCATTAAGATATTTTCTCGATGCAATTCAATATCCAGATCCTGCGCTTTAACTTAGAAAAGTTTTCAAGGCACAGATATGCGACTCTAAAAAATAATTCACCATGAAATCACAGAATGTGATTCTTTATAAAAAAATAAGATAGTCAATGGAGTACAGAAATGTATTATCCAAAGCCAAAATATTACAAATTCAAGACCCCTTTTTAAATGCTTGAAAGGGGTTTAAATAGGAAATTAACAAAACAAATGAACTATAACTTATGTTAGAAATTATCATCGGAGATCCGAGAAAATACTTGCAATATCAAATAAAACAGATTCATTGAATTTCTTTTGTATTCAATGTGCTAAGGTAGCCGATTTTGAGCATATCTTTAACTTCAGTTGGATGACTTAGCCTCGAATGCAACTGAGTAGTGTATGTCGCATCGGATAGCTCTGGAATGATGTAATTTATGGCATTAGAAAGGCATTTGATTGCCATTTGCTGACTTTGTGGTTTGATCAAATATGTCCATAGGACATCCCATGTAATTTCCTGTATTTTGTTGATCTTTTGATTCCTGTTGATTATTTCTTGCTTCCATCTGGTATCAGTTTCTTTCACCTTTGGCAATTTTCCTGGAGTACAATCTGAAATTAAATTAGTAGCATATAAACTATCATTAACTAATTGTGTCAGATTGTTCATTATGGCTCTGGCCCTTGATGTAGCACGTTCTTCTTTAATCAACTGTGTATCCCATTCAGAAAACAAAATTTCTTTATTCCTCTCTTCGATCCTGGGAAGATTTGCTCTTTTTCCTTGTTCTGTGCCCTGCCATGAAATAAACTCTGAAATCTTATCATCTACATTCTCAAATTCAATTCTGGTGCTGACTGATTCATCAATGAGAGATGATGTTATTTCACATAAAGGTTGAGCTTGTGCAATTTTTGAACACAGATCATCCAACTGCTGAGATAATAGTTTACTTGTTTCCAGAGCTTCTGTTCTAAATTGGTCAATTTTAGGATAATCCTTAAATTTATCCAATCTTGCTGGAAATATTTTTTCTTGCTCTGCTTTGGCAGTTTTCTCATTTTGCAGCAAGGTTTGTAGTTTAGATACTTCTTGAGATAACTGTTGTTGTTTATTCAAAGCTTGTTGATCAAGCTTCTTCTTTTCAATACTTAGTTGTTCTTTCAATTGTTTGGCTCTGAGTCTTTCTTCTTCCAACTGCTGTTCCAACTGCAATATCTTTTGTTGATCACCTGTTGTTTTCTCCTCTAGCAATGCTATCTATATGTCTTTTTGCTTTATCATTTGATTGACTTCAGTGGCTTTATCTATAGGGGCTGCACTGTAGGCCCCTGCATATTGTGATAGTTTGGTAAAATCCTCTGAAGGATTTACCTCAGTATTCTTCCATAAAACGTTCATTAATTCAACTTGTGAATTTTCAAGTGATCCTTGATCTATCTTCCTTATTTTCCTTTGTTTTCTGACAACAACCCCATGCTTAGGACTATAAAAGATATCCAGAGGAGGTATGTCTTCAACTCTCAATACAATTTCTTCCGATGGATGTTCAAGAATAATCTCTATATCCTGATTGTTCAGATTATCAACTTGAGGATTATTTTGTTCCCCTATTTGCTGAACGAATTGTTCATACTGTTGTAGAAAATGGGAAGTAATAATCACTTCAGTAGAATTTCCCTTTTTCTGCGTGATCTTTTCTCTTTCAGGTTGATCATCGAGCTTATTACCTGTATCTTCTTTTTCAGACTGCACATTAGCCTTGCTGCCTATTCTTTCCTTCTCAGTTTGCATATCAATTTTGTTGGTAGACACTTCTTTTTCTGCTTTGCTGGTTGTATCTTCCTTTTTCTTTTGTTCTATTTCCATACTTTCATTTTCTTGTAAAGGAATCCTCAGCTGGTCAAGGGAAATTTTAAGTAATCTTTGGCTTCTGAACAACATAAATTTTTTCATATCTTCTGCTTGAAACTTGGATTTAGCTAGATCATATACTTGGGAAAATTTCTCAATTGAGACAAATAAATCATCAAAATCATCCGACTCATGCTCAAACTTAGAAATTTGAACCAAATTTGTGAAATCAAAAGCCACTTTATTTGGATCATATTGTCTGCCTGGAATAGTAGCAAGCTTAAGATTGTCTATCTTAAGGGTTTCTTTTTCAATATGTTTAAAATCATTAAGAATATAGACTTCACAATGGAAAGGAAAGGTAGGCCACATCAATTTTTTAGAATTCTTCAAACATCTGGACATCCCTCTTTCCGTCCACTGATAAGAAATTTCTTGAGCTAAAAGTTTATCGGGGACATATAGAGGTAAGACATGGGGTTCGACAATGCTTCCAAAAATTCTAATATAGGTAAATTTTTCCTCTCCAAACCAATTGTCGATTAGGGATATATCAAGCTTTGTTTTTTCAGAGAGCCGAGGAGGAAATTGATTAAAAATGATCTGGTAAATGGGTAACATAAAGCCATGGCAACCTCTATATACATGGTTCTTGAAATGAACCTTCCACAAGAGTTTATGGTAAATGTGAATCGAGATAGGTTCTTGTGAAGTCCATTTCCAACCCAGCATAGGGAATTCAAAATTAAAACACAAAGCATCTAAGATATAGGCATAGAAATGAAATGGGGGTGTATTTCCACTATTTTTATCCTTTCTATATTTCAGAATTCTGTTAGCGATCTTATCAGAAAGGATAATTGACCAGTCCATAATCTCATAATTTATAGCAGCGTGAATAAGGGGTACCATCTGAATTGAAAACCTTGCAGAATTATCATTCCCAAAGAGTCTACACATCATTGCAGCAGTATCGCAATACGGGGGTGCAAGAGACTCCACGGAGTACATACCTGATGCTTCATTTTTATGTTTCTCTAGAGCTCGTCTCCATTCCCTAATTGGGTCCGATTGAACTTCATTTCTTGTAGCGAAATCTTTAATGAAGGCTTTGTTATAGATCTTTTGAGAGTCTAGCAAATGGTACATTGCTTTGATATCTTCTGCTCTGAAAGACCCAAAACTTGTTCCCGCAGCTGAGACAAATGTTCTGTTTGTGATGGTGGTGTTGTCTATCACCCATCGTATTATATCATAATATGAGAACATATTCGCCCGAGATGCAATTCTATGCAGAAAAGAATTTGCAAGTACTTTGAAAGAACTTTCAGCATCAGAATTTGAGTCTTCATCTGGTACTGTCGCCTTTACCACTGTAACAGTAGGTTTTTCTGCTTCAAGCAAGTTATAAACGTCTTCTCATGAAAGCTTCCCGAGACCCTGGCATGCAGTGTCTATAACCAAGTTGATTTTAGCTAGTTTTTCTTTTGGCATTGTGGTAGTCGCAGCGGCCTTTGAGGTGGCAGCGGTTTTTGCTTTTTTAAACTTCTTAGACATCTTCTCGTTTGGTATTGTTTTACTAGTTCGGTGAACGAGAGGGTTTGATGTTCTATTGCTCTGCAAATAAGAAAAACCTTTCAGATGTGGGAAGAAATGAAGCAATAAAAACAACTTATGCGAAAATATTTTTATTAATGAACAAAATTGATTAATTCCGTATTAAACTTAAATGTCCTCCATGAGAGTCGCATTCATGCATTTATATTAGAATCGATCAACATAATTCGTTTGATTTTCTAATTAATGATGATCGTACAATCAGAGATCAGCGATATTAAAATATTAATGTAAAGCTTTCCCTTTGAATTTTCCAATTGCGATTAATAAATAATATATGTCCAATGCAAACAATGATAAACAAAGTCTAACTAACCATTGCATCGGAGGTTTCGAAAGGAAATCAAGTGATATCTCATATTTTCCGCCGATTTGCGATTGCGATGATGGTATATCGCATCGGATATTTCCAAAGGAATTAAGTTGTACATGATTTTTCGCCGATTTGCGATTGCGATGATGGTGGGTCCATCGCATCGGGATTTTATAAAACAAGCAAATGTGATGTGGCTTCTTTGAAATGCGATTGCGATAAATCACATCGCATCAAAGTTTATGAAATAGACCAAATGAAGGATAACATTTTCTAAATGCGATTGCAATAAGTTACATCGCATCGGAGTTTTGCAAAACAAATGTGAAACTTTAAGATTCTACCGATTTGCGATTGCGATTTACTTTATCGCATCGGACTTTTTAATATGAATACATTTACATTTTGTGTCGATGCGATATAAGACTTATGATTGATCAGATCGGAATAAATTTAATGTTACTTTTGTTCATTTGTATTTAAAATATGCGATATGCGATGCATTACTCTTAAACAATGAATCTTTTTATTGTTTTATTTAAAATAATCAGATTTTCTCAAAATCTTTTATTTCTATCTAAAAGAAAGGAGACCTATTTCTAAAAAAAATTATTCTAAAATTTTTAAATGGAAAAGATTGTTGTACCATACAACAATGGAATAACGACTATCCAAGTGGGCATCCAAGATTAAGGATTTCCCAATATTATTGATTTACTATAGTAATAGGGAGCCTGTTCTGAGCTGGCAGCACAAATGGTTCCACAAAAGCCTTGCAGACTCAAAAAATTTAAGCCACGTGTCTGTGAGACGAAGAGCTTGCACTGAGTTGAAGACAAGATGCAAGCATGCAGTGTTTGCATTAGTGCCCTAGTCCTCAAACTAGGGCAGAAGCAGAAAAGTGGCACCCTAGGGAATTTGCAGTGGACTGTGCAGTGTGGACTATAAACCCTGCAGTTCAATTGAAGCCTGCAACAGGAACACAAGAGAAAGGAACACTTGATTTTATGTATTTTGTTAGATGACAGGGACTAACACTTTATTTTATATATTTTGTTAGATGGCAGGGGCCATACATATCAATATTAGACGGTCCTTATATGAACCATTTGGTTCAAAATCTCTTATGGATTAATCGGATGCTTGTACCATAAAAACTTTTCCTTTTTTTAAAGTCGATACCAATGGTAAGAAATAAAAAATGGTTTGTTTTAAAAATAAATTTATTTTTATTTTTTAAAATATAAGCACCGTATTGGGAATTGGTAATCTGGGTATATGTAAAATTGGTAATCTGGGTAATGTAAAATTGTTAAATTGGTAATTCAGAGATATGTGAAATTGTTGAAATTCAGAGACCAAACCAAACACTTCTATATGATTCATAATTATGAATCATAGTCGAAATACATACACAAAACCAAAACCAGATTGTTTCATGCTTTTATAGGATTACACAAAACCAAAACCAGATCGTTTCATGCTTTTATAGGATTGATTAAAACACGTCCAGGAAAGAGCCAATGTTTCCAAGAGGCTGGAAATTTGACCATCACCCCTGCCTGTCTCGTTAAATTTGGTCATAATTTCTATTTTGCATGGCATTTGTTAACATTTTACATAATAAAACCTTCACTTAATAACTGGCAAAATGCTCAATATAAATGAATATGACTCCTTCAACATGTTGAAGTGTTCAATGGCACCAGTTATTTATTATACTGTGGGGCTTATATGTTCCCCAGTTTCTAAAATGTTATCAGCTATTTAATAATATTATGTTGATATAAAAATCTAGCATGCTTATCCAATTTGTATATACTTTTAACTACAATCATCTCTTTTATTACTTTGTTGAGCTCAAACTTATAATATGTAAAATGTCCTCTCCAACCATATGTTGGAGCAAGTCCAGCATTATGAACATCAACAGAAGCAGCATGAAACAGAAAGATTTTATGTATAGTTGTATAGGTAAGAACAATAAACTTTTCTATGTTGAAACGACCAGTAAAAATTTGCAACAGTTAAGATAGTTTATTTGCTAGGTTTCAATCAACCATTAAAGTAAATACAAGTCCAATCATCTAAATTACAATAGAAGACTCTGATTTTATCCGAACACATTAAGTTTTTATTTTCCAAAAAAATGCTGTTTTTTCCTCTGTTGAAGCTCGTGTGAAATCATCTTGGGAAAAAAGGGAAGAGTGCAACAGAAAAAGACACCATAAAACAGTGATTTAAAGAAACAAACTCAAACTCAGATTACTTCTTAAATTCAGTTTGTTAATACCAAGTAACTTTCTTTGATCCATGTCTTTCTTACTTGAGTTAGAAAGGTTGGTTATTCCTTCACAGAGCATGGAAAAGGTTTTTTTCACCAATAAACAAAAAATAAACTAGGTCAAAGGAGAAAATGCATAAACAGCAATTAATTAAAGGAGAATAAACTAGGTCAAATGAAGAATGCATAAACAACACTTACTTTATCTGTATAAATGTCAAAGTTCCAACAAAATCTATATGAAGTGTACACATTCACAATAATCAGAAGAAATATAACAGACCATGAAACCTATATTCAACTCCATCAAATGTTCAGTGAAGCAGGATGGACTAAATCCACATATGTCAATATACAAGACCATGATTTTCCCTGTAATCAATTTCTGTCAACACCTGCAGGATTATTTTTCAATATGTACGTATGCAGAAGGTTCAACGGCCGATTAATTCATGAAGATAATAGACGGATCGCAGCAGCACTCATCCAGAAGACAGCAGCAACACAGAGCAGCCAAGCTGCACAATAACAACTCATATCAAAGCCCGAACAATAACTTCTATTTAAACCCAATTCACATCAAAACCCTTACAATTCATATCAAAACCCTAGCAATTTCTATCAAAATCTTACATAATACCAGACATCAACAAAAACAACCAGCAAAAACTCTGGAAAAAACAACATACCATCCCTCTAGAAACCCTCCCTGCCTCCTCGGAGGCGCCTGATAGTACACCGGCGGGGCAACGACGGGCGGGGCTTGCTGGTAATAACCCTGAGGGTAACCTGCAACAACATTTTAAACTTGGTCTCCTCATCGAATCCATCAAAAGTCAATTCAGACTTCATTATACTGTGAATTTCGAAGAAATTTGAGTTTTAGAAACTCCAAACGTACCTTGGGCTGGGTATGGATAAGCGTACTTAGGGTCCGACATGATTGGTCGATTGAGCTCAATATGAATCGATTCGAGATATCGCCGCTATGCCAAGAAGCTTATGAATCGATTCGAGATATCGCCGCTATGCCAAGAAGCTCTGAAGGTCAATCTGCAGATTTATTGGCGGAACTGTAAGTGATCGACTGAAATTTGCGGTGGTAAAACCCCAAATTTTCGGCAAATCAGGAATTAGGTGTCGCTGAATGAATTGGGTATCGCTCAGTACAGCTGCAGGCTAAAACCCAAATGTTGATATTGCGATTGGTGCACTGTAATGGCCAATATATCGAGCGGATTTCATTCAGTCTACGAATCCGTGTCCACGAAGGCAACACAGACTCAATGGCTGAATGGTGATGATGCTGACGTCAGCAGTGAACACCATTTTCTTGAACCTGCTCGACCTTATGCTTTACTCGTCAATTTTCCCTGCAAGCAAATCGATAAAGATGCCATGTGTGCTCACCTGCGCGGTTTCCCGTGTCAACGTCAGGTTTGATGTTTGCTTCAAACCAAATCTGTTTGTTTTCTAGACTGTGCTAGGTGGTTACACCTGCACGCCTCTGTGCATTGTTTTTCTGGTATGGGTGCTATCTATATGATGTCACAGATTATGTCACTGTAATTTTCAATATGGTCTCTGGTTTTGATGTTTTGTCATTTCTGTAATTTTCAATATAGCTGATAGTCATGTTTTGTATGTTTTTAATATGTATATATATAAAACTTTGAAAATGTTTTAATTACATATATTTTTGTATTATATGAGGTTAGTGATACAATATAATAAAATAGAATTTTATCTATCAATTTTACTGAGTCTTTTTGAAATAATTTTTGGAGGAAATTGTTTTATAAATGGATGTATCTCTTAACAATTTTAATACTAATAAAAACATTTTTATTGATATTATATTATAATATATTATATTATTTTTAACAAATATATTATTTTATTTTTAACAAATAATGGGGAGAAGTAGTGCTTTCAATTCCTCTTTCAAAAGGGTTAGTGAATGGTTGTGAAATTTTTTGGTTTAAAATATTGGACTCAATTTTTAACAGAATAAGAATCGTTATTTGGGGGTGGCTAGGGAAACCTTAGTTGATGTAGGTGTTATTTCTATATTCAATGTTGTGTTTGTGTTTAGTGTCTGTGATTTGAAGCCATTGTCGGTATCACCTTGTTGGTGTGTATCCTGCATGATTCATTGTGTGGGTTTTTGGTGGTTTTTTTATCTAGCGCGAGTGTTGTTGCCTCTTTTGTGCCCTAGCATTTTAGATGGGATGTCAGTTGCCAATTTTGTATGTGCTCGTCATCGTTGCCTTTTGAGTAGCTCATATACAGATCCTATGGGATATCAACATGTGTGTTTTTTTGCTATTGTCTGCCATGAAGTTGTTTAGTGCTTATTCTCGATTGTTGAGGTATAGACGTCGCAACATCACTTTGTATGCCTGAACTATGTTCCTTTTTCTGTTGCTCGTTGTTTGGCTTGTGGGATGTCTTGCTAGCATCCCATGTGTGGGTTCTAGAGTTGTCCTCTCATCCGTATGTGACCTTTTTAGGCCCTGTATGATGGTTTTCCTTTATTACCAATGTATAGGGGTGCATCAAATCTCCAGTTTTTTGGACGGTTTGGATTCTTTGTTTGCTACAGATATCTCTTTGTATATGTTTTTCTCCCATGGACAGTTCAACATAAATGGTTTTACTTCTAATATATGCTTATTGTGCAACGCGATATAATATTTCTCCCTCTGAACACAGGCTTTTGGATGGCATATGAGCTCTTTTTTTTATCCTCTAGGGGTAAAAATTTAAAGCTGTGGATGGGTTTTTTCAGGAATACACTTTTGTAGTGTATCTACAAAATGCAACTTCATTATTTTATTGTGAGTGAAATTTGGATGTTTTCTTCAGAAAAGCACACTATGAATAAAAAAGCTATCGAAATATGTTAGAATTTTGAAAACTTACAATATACTAAGTAAATCTTTCTCATTTGAAAATGTTGAAACCAAAGAGTTTTGAAAAGTTTTTTGGTTTAAATTATTGTATTAGTTTTTAACACACTAAGACCCAAAAAGTTATGAAAATACACTAAATTGCAAAAGCTTCCATTATACTAAGTGATTCCTTGTCATTTGAAAATGTTACTATTGGTGTATTACTCATTACTTTGGTGATAAGTTTGGAGTGTTTATGATGAGAACAGAAGCAATTTTTTTATGTCCATGAGGCTAATTGATCTATGGGCCAAAAAGTGTACATCTCATCCTAACATTTCTATGCAAAGGTAACAAAATTTGAATACAAAATGGAAGAGCAGGTGTAGAGACATGGTATCTCATATGTAGTTTTGCTTGAGGTGTTGCTTTATTTATCCAGGTATGCCCCTCAAAGAGGGTCACTTATTCTAGTTGGGTTGAATCAAAACATCATGTTCTTAAGACACATTATCTTTGTTGGGATTTTCATTACGTCTTTTATTCATGAAACTTGATATATTGTATCCCAACTCATGTTTTTAACATAAAGCCCTCTCTATGGTAGATGTACATTTCATAGTGAAGTAGAAAGTGTTGCTTCATTTCTACTTATTTTTCCCCACACCCTTAGTATTCTCTACATTCTAATTCCATTATTTATTTTATCTTCATGTGTCACATCTTAGCATATGTGAGTTTGCTCTTAGTTGAAGGGAGACACTTGAAGATATTGTAGACTCCTATTTCTTCCCATTCTAAACAATGTGATTGAAGAAGTTGTTGAAGAAGAAATAGTCATTATCAACACATAGCCAATCAATTTTCCATCATGAAATTATATTGTACTCCTTTGTATAATTTCCTAGGGATACCAAGTTATTAATTGTCAAATTACTTAAGAAAAATATTTTTTATGATTTGGCATTGTCTATTGTCCACTATCCTTTATCTCGTTGATCGTTGCATATTGTATTGGTATAATTTTTTCGAACTATGATGAGAAGTAGTATTAACAATTTGCACCTTGACTATTACATTGGAAGAGAAAAGCAGAGACATGGGGTGGCCAATACATCCTAGTAAAGGGAATTGATCTCTTTGGTTAATCTAAAAAATATACTTCAATTAACATTATCAAAAAGTTCAATATTATCTAACTAATGTGCAGGTTGGACAAAGATTCATAAGATAAAGGGGAAACAAGTGTAATGTATTAATGTGCATAATCCTTATTGAGGAGACTAATAAATAGGTGGCCCTTAACGAATTATTTAAAGTAATGAAGTCAATATGTAATCTTTAGTTAGAAAATTTGCAATTGGTTATTTAGAATCAATGAATAGTCAAACATAAAGTATTAGAACTTGATTCTAGTATTTAGGTTGAAGATGTCTACGGATCAAATCATAGAATATCAAATCCTAACTAGCAAGGAAAAGATTGAAAATTACTCATATAAAAAAATGTTATGACGAGAATAGACTTTCATTTATGCAAACAAAAAACAACCATATGTACCTCATACCCTCCTTTTTTTTCCTCTTCATACAAAAATTGATTATAAACATAAGCTTGAGGTCATTAACAATAGTGTAGAATTATTAATGCAAGTACCAAGCTTCATCATTGATAACAATTCTTGAATTGTTTAAGTAACATTCACAATGATACATATTTTTAAGTGAGTATTTACTTGTTTTTATGGGAGGTTGATGGGTTTCTCTATCTTCTTTAGGTTCCTTTTGTATGTATGTTGGGTTGTCGGTTGTCGTTGCTAGCATGGTTTTCATCTTATAACCCTTTTACATTCTTCGAAATTGTTATACCCAATGCAATAATGTGATGAGTTAAATGTTTCACATTCAAAGCATTTAATGTCTATTTAGTTATTCAATTCTTTTTGTAATTACGCCTATTATTATTATGATTGTGAAAGTACTTAACAAAATTATTAAGTGCGTATTGTGATCACATGAAATGGTGCTCAACAAAATAATGAAGTGCATATTGTAATCACTCTAAATAATGTTTAGCAAAATAATAAATTTATATACAAACATTTATAAAAAAATACTATAATATTTTAAGATCAATGCATTAATGTTAAAAATAATGTTGCAATGTTTAAGATTAATGCATTGATATTGAAATCAAGACTACATATACTCATGTAACTTTCCATTTTTTTTTAAATTTGTTTTTTTTTTTAATTGCAATTATTATGCTATAATTATATTTATGAATTTTTTAATAAAAATATAACTACTCTATTTGAATAGAGCATAATGATCCTTCCTTCTGAGGATCAATATCAACAATTGTTATACAAAGCCAAGATATAAATATGATTATATATAATATTCATAATAAATAAATAAATAAATAATGATAATAATATTTAAGTTCTAATAGTGTTTACGAATATTCTAATAAAAAATATAAATTTTCTATACAAATGGAACATGATATACTTTTTTTGTCAAAATTAAATTTAACAAAGATTATACTAAACCATCAATACATTTTATTGGTATTTTTTTCATAAGTAAAATTGCATGTGACATAACACATAATGTTCTTTGTGTTCATCCAAAAATCTTAGGTCATTACCTTCTACTTACCACATTCTTATTTGAATTATATTTTTAATCTAAGCCAACCAATTTATATCTACCATGGAGATTGGATGTTAAAATCTAAATAATTTTCAAGATAATTTTTTTAAAATAGAAAATGACAAAAAATGAGCACATCATAAATGTTTGATGTTAAAAAAATTATATCAAACTTTTTATGTCCATGACCAGAAGTCTAGTTGTGTTAAATAGTGCTATGGAATATGTCGTTGCTATACATATTCCACAAATTAATTTCAATTTTTTTTTTGGTAAGCTTCCGCAAAAAACTTATATTAATTAAAAGAGGTATTACAATGAGTACATATAACTTTTAACACTCCAAAAATACTAACCTGGGAGGGCATGCCTTCAACCAAGTGAAACAAAAAAGAAACCATTTCTACCTAATTAAACTTAAAAATTGAGCACCACTTAGACAAAGGACAAAAGGAAGACCAAACTATATGAACCAGCTATATCCATGGCCACCGCGAGTACATTACAAAATTATAATGAGGATGACAAGAGTATAATCATGCACTTTCAGACTTGGAAAACATTGAATGCTTTGGAAAGTGACATCAATTAAAGAAACATGATCATAAGCCATCCCTTTGTAGACAAAACCAAAATTCATGCAACAGGAAAACATCATAATGTTGACCACCAAGATGCCAAATGTCGACAACCTCCATGTACATGACCACCTGAAAAGGAGAAAGAAGAATTTTTCAAACCCACAAGAGCTCCAATGTATGCAACCACCTAAAAAAGAGAAAATTGAAGTTGTCTTTCTCGCATCAGTGAGATATGATGACTAGAGAAAGAGGAGAGGAATTTGTGTGTGGAGAAGTAATGGAAAGAGGGGACACAATAGCTGGGGGGGGTTAATGACTATGGGAGAGTCACTAAACTCCTTTGTCTCAGCCTTCAAGTCAGAAACCACATACTTCTCCACCCTAGTTAATCTTCACACAATATTATCCAAGCAAAAACGAATGTTTTGAAAATTTCTTTTGATATATTCCTGGCCTGCAAACAATTTATAATTATCTACCTACTTTTCTATGATGATCGTGTGGCAAGGGATGGTAAAATTGCAGCGTCTACAAAAATATCCTTATGCAAAACCTCCCCAGAGAGGAGAAAAAAAACAGTGAATTATTGAAAGCATTTTTTCAAGTCATTGGTATATCTAGCTTTCTAGTCAAGTTGTGCTAAAAAGTGCTATGGAATCTGACATTGACCATTGCATATTCCACAAATTATTTTCAAATTTTTTGGTGAAATATTGAAAGCATTTTTTAGGATAATTTCATTAACACATTTGTCATGCCTTAAAACTCAGTTTTGTAGAAAATAAAGAAGACATCGGTACCATAACAATATACACAAGACAACAAATGATGAAGGACTCCACCCCTCTTGGGTTACATCTCCTGGTCCAACTTCCAAGGTTGGGCCTCTTTCATTATGTTCAAAAATATGTGTTTACATCAAGTTACAGTGCTCATTTTGCTAAAAAAAAGTCTCTAATGGCTCCAAAATAGTCAAAAACCCCTAGCTAGGCTCTTTCTGCACTCAAAAAGGTAAAACATTAACTGAGTTATCCTCCATAGAAGTTTTTTTTGCTAATTGTCCTACAATTCGCACTTCTTTGCAATATTTTCTACAAATTCTACCTTTTGCGGCCACATGGAGTGACAAATTCGCCCCAAGATGACGAGATTCCCACTGCATTGGGTGCAAATTGTCACCTCCTTAAATTGTCTCGATCAGCCCATGACCCGCTAAAAATGTTCCAAGTGGCTTGTTTTAAATCATCGGATTTAGGTTGTTTTCAAAGGAACTCCCACCAAATAACTTTGACTCCTCTTAAAGTGGGGTTCAGTTTCTATTGTGGCTTGAGCTCAGCGTTGTGCGGTTTGGGGTTGTGGGAACCCTGCCCAAGGCAGGTTTCACTCTCCTCCTCATAAACTATAACTGTGGCATCAAAATGTTTGTGAACCCATCACATGTGCTTGCTGAAACCTCATCGTCGATACTGGAGTTATGGCTTGGTGTTTCAACATAAACCGTTGAGATAACATAAACCGTAATTGTCACATGTGATCGATAGAACTTAATCATAGGAGGTTTGAGGTAGGTTCCGACTGCAGGTTCCAACCTCCAGATTGCGCACCAAACAAAGCATAACATTTACCGCTGAGACCCTACTCACATGTGGTAGAATTATACATCGAGTTACAAAATTTTGGTTCAGGTTTTAATACATGTCGTGATAAACTGTCAGAGTTAACATATGGTTTGGATGGAGTATTAAACATGTTGCCCGCTGAACTTCGAAATAAGTTTAATATATAGTTTGGGTGTATATGTTATATTGTCGTCGGTTAAAACTTTGGTTTACACATATGATATATGGTTTGGCGCATACAATAATGTTGTGTATGGGGTTAACCTCAGACCCCTAGTTGCCCACCATGTTGCGTGGGTTGGATGGACTGAGGGTTAGGGGTTAACCCCGATTCTGACCCCCCATTGCAACCTACTGAAACCTTAAATAGGTAATGCACCCATAGTAATATAAGAACCATTATAGTGGGACTGGTGGAAGGCTACGTTGGTATGTGTGAGGTCTCAGTTTCGAATCCCATGGAGGTAGCTCGACCTCAAAACAAAATTTTGCATGGCCAAGAGGAGGCCACGTGGTAGTGATTGATTGGCCCACGTGGCTCTCCCTCATTGGGCCACCAACAATTCCATCAACCAATAAAACGATGACAAGTGGTAGTCATTCATAGGCCCACCAAAATACACAATCAACCTAGTCAACATACAGACTGCTAACTGGGTTTACCTGCACCCAAATTTGAATTTTTTTTTTATGTTTCCCAAATAAATTAGAACGCGATGTTGGTACCATATAATTTCATATTGGAGTGAATCGAGTTGAGTTTGAGTTAGGACACTGAGATCTTCGCTTTGGCGCTGGTTTCAAGCCAATCTGAGCACTTTGAATTTTGAGCATTAAAGTGATCCACGGGATCATTCCTCCCCACTAGAAGCTTTTGGACCTCCAAAATCTCTTTATCAATCAACAAATAGATGAGGATACAACTCCCTCACCCTTCCAGTCTCAATCCACTGAACTTTGCTTAAATCTGTCACTTTTATCTTTTCATGAAAGTACATCTCTTTCCTTGATTTTGGAGTCTTTGTCTTGTTGTCAACAATCACATCTTGCTCCAATTTCCTAGAATATGCTGAAAAAAAACATTCCCTCCTTGATATTCAATCAAAGGAAACTTATGCAATTTCAAATTCTTCTCACCTTGAACATTGTCATCATGACGATGCTTAACATGTATAGCCTTGCACTTGGCTTGACTCTTGACCAAATGTGATCGCCATCACCATGCACCATCCCTTTTCAAAGCCAACACATTATGAAACCCACAAGAAGAAGACTTGGAACCAATGTCCTCTTTTTCAAATCGCTTTTGCTTTTTCTCGTTGACCTTTTCACTCTTTAAAAATGGCATCTTGTTCACACCAATGTTCAACAATGATGCATCCTCCTGCAAATTTACTTCAATTTTTTTACATATTTTAGGAGGAAACATGTTAGACTCCTAAAAAATCTTATCAAATTCATTAGAAACCTCAATGAAAATATATTTTATATTTGAATCATATCCTTGAAAGGCCTCATTCGCAACATCTTTATGCTTGAACATTAACAATGCAAAATTCTGACTAGCATTTAAAAATCTCTTCATTTGTCCAACATTCATAAGAGACAAATTCATTTTATTACTATGCGCTCTAACAATGTACTCAATCTCATTCTTGAACAAGTGATATTTTTTCTCATGGAAATGAAAAATGGTTCTCCTATCATAAAGATATGGGCTTCCCAAAACTATACTACAAATATCAAACAAAACTACATCAAGTTTGACTTCATCAAGAAAATTGGCAATGATTGCAAATCTTAGTATGCACTTCCTTGTCACTTGCAATTTTGCATTCTTACATACCCAACCTAAAGGATATTAAGGTTTAGGATGAGGAATGGTCTCTAAATTAAACTTCTTGACAATTTATTCAAAGATAAGACTTTCTTGTGAACCACTATCAAACAATTTGTCTATCTTGGTATGCTTTGAAATAACTCTAATATGGAAAATCTCAATTCTTATTTTTTTCATCTTGAGTATTATTGAGACAACTTGAAGAACTAGTACTTGCAATGTCCTTACCTTTCAAACCCATGGTTGTGAACTTTGTTTCATCTCTGGAATCATAACCTAAATCATGTTGTGTAGTTGCAATTGTCTTCTCCTTCTCCATATTCTTAAACTTTTTGGGTCTCATATCTGGATGAAGTTTCGAGAAATGACCTTCATCATGGCCCTCTTTGGAACAATGTTTGTATGTAAGTTTTTCTTTCTCCATCTTGATGGCAACATTCTTCTTTCCTTTTACCTTAAACTTATCCTTTCCTTTTTCTCCAGACTCAAAGGAAATCTCACTTTTTTCATCTGAAACATGTTTCCCTCTTGATTCTAGATGCGTGGCATGTACAAAAACTTCATCTAAACTTGTAGGTTTAAACATTAGAATAGTGTGTTTCAAATAGCTATGAAAACCTTCAACATAATTGAGCAAGGTATCTTGAGATGACAAATCTATACCCAATATCAATGCTATTCTTCTAAACCTTTAAGTATAGCTTTGCACACTTTGACCCTTTTCTTGCCTAAAGTTTTGCCAATCCATTATAGCTTTTTGTATGTATGCTAATGGATAAAATTGTCTTCTTAATTCAGAAACAAAATCATTCCAAGAGGATAATACTTTACCATGTTTCTTCATGTCCTCTTAAGTTTTGGCTTCCCACCAAATGAGTGTTGCACCTTCCAACCTTAATGAAGAAAGCTAAATATTGGTCTCATCATCCTTGATCCTTTGTACCTTGCAATAAAATTCAAGCTGATGAACCAAATTATCTAATATCTCAGCATTTACCTCTCCATCCTACATAGGCAAATCAAAATTTATGTCAAGTTTTTAAAATGGAGTTTTACAATGTCCCTTTGAAGAATGTGGAGGTGTTTGTGAAGGGGTTGATGTAGAAGATTATGATGATGAAGATGGAGGTGAGGATGGAGGTGAAGAGAATGGTGGAGTAAAAGGTGGTATATCACCATTCCCTCCATTCCCTTTTGGAGGCTTGTCCCCATCTCCTTCATCTACTCTTGGAGGTTTATCTCCCTTTGGAGGATTGGAGCTCTCACCTTGCAACCTTGTATTTCTCTCTTCATAGAGAAATTTCACCATTTGGGTCATGTCAAAGAATTCGTTTAAGAATTATTTCTCATCCTTTGACATATTGTGAGGCTCTCCTTCAAGTGACATGACCAATGAAGCTTCTAGTGCAACTTGAGGTGAAATTTGTCATGGAGATTGCGGAAAATATTCTCTCCCTTTCCTTGACCTAACCTAAGGACTTGCAACCATAATATTTCCTTCTCCTCTTTTGAGATTCAACCTTATAAGCATTAAAAACTCTTTCAACAAAATTAAACCCTCAAAGCAACGAAGAACCAAAGCTCTGATACCAAACTGATTTGTATATGAAAGCTTAACAGTTTATGGCACAATTTGCAATTGATATGATTAGGGTTTTTAAACACTTATGTCATTTTCATTATAAAATTAACATGCTTTAAAACTCAGTTTTTCATAAAATAAAGAAGACATCAATACCATAACAATATACAAAAGACAAAAAATGATGGAGGAGTTCCCCCTTTCTGGGCTACATCTCTTAGTCCAGCTTCTAATGTTAGGCCTCTTTCATTATGCTCAAAAATATGTGTTTACATCAGGTTATAGTGCTGATAATGCTAAAAAAATTTCTCCAATGGCTCCAAAACTGTAAAAAACCCTTAGTTGAGCTCTTTCTGCACTCAAAAAGGTCAAAAAATGACCGAGTCATCCTCCATAGTTTTTTTTTTTTTTTTTGCTAACTGTCCTACAATTTTCACTTCTCTACAATCTATTCTACAAATTCTTCCTTTTGCAGCCATGTGGAGTGAAAAATTCACCCCGAGCCGGTGAAATTCCCGCCGCATCATGTGCAAATGGCTGCCTCCTTAAATTGTCTTTGTCAGCCTATGACCCGCTAAAAACGCACCAAGTGGCTTGTTTTAAACCGTTGGATTCAGGTTGTTTTCAAACGAACTCCCACCAAATCATTTTGACTCTACTTGAACTAGAGTTCGGTTTCCATTTTGGGTTGAGCTCGACGTTGTGTGGTGTGGGGTTGCGGGAACCCTGCCCAAGGGAGGTTCTGCTCCCCTCCAAATTAAATAAAATTGTGGCATCAAACTGTTTGTGAACCCATCACATGTGCTCGTTGCAACCTAACCATCGATACTGGAGTTTTGGCTTGTTGTTTCAACATAAACCGCCAAGATATCATACACTGTAACCGACACATATGATTGGTAGAACTTAATCGTTGGAGGTTTGAGGTAGGTCCCTACTGCGGGTTCCAACCTCTAGACTATGCGCCAAACAAATCATAACATTTACCGCAGAGACCCTGTTCACATGTGGTAGTATTATCTGTCTAGTTACAAACTTTGGGTTAAGGTTTTAATACATGACGTGATAAACCGTTGGAGTTAACATATGGTTTTTGTGGAGTATTAAACATGTTGCCTGCCGAACTTTGGAATAAGTTTAACATATTATTTGCGTGTATATGTTATATTTTTGTTGGTTCAAACTTTGGTTGACACATATGATATATGGTTTGGTTCATACAATAATGTTGGGGCCGCGGTTAACCCCATAACCCTAGTTTCCTACCACATTGTGTGGGTTGGGTGGACCAGGGGTTAGGGGTTAACCTCGGTCTCGAAACCCCATTGCAACCTTCTGAAACCTTAAATATGTAATGTGCCCATATTAT
This sequence comes from Pinus albicaulis, assembly GCA_034641835.2. Lineage (NCBI taxonomy): Eukaryota > Viridiplantae > Streptophyta > Pinopsida > Pinales > Pinaceae > Pinus > Pinus albicaulis. The sequence goes on along the minus strand of CM076582.1, from coordinate 159,149,150 downwards.
TATAAGAACCATTGTAGCAGGACTGGTGGAAGGATTTGTTTGTATACATGAGGTCTTAGTTTCAAACCCCATGTAGGCAGCTTGGCTTCATAACTAAATTTTGCATGCCCAAGAGGAGGCCATGTGGCAACCACTGATTGGCCCACGTGGCTCTCCCTCATTGGGCCACCACACAATTCCATCAACCAATAAAATCAAACCAAATTTGAACCAATAAAATGATGACAAGTGGCAATAATTCATAGGCTGACCAAAATACATAGTCAACCCAGTCAACATACGTACTGCTGACTAGGTGTACCTGCACCCAACTTCCAAAATTTTGTGTTGTTTCCCAAATCGATCAGAATGTGACATTGGGAGAATCTGATGTCGTATTTGAGTGAAATGAGTTGTGTTGGATTCAAGGCGACAAGATCTTCGCTTTGGCGATGGTTTTGAGCCAATCCGAGCACTTTGAATTCTAAGCATTAAAATGATCCACCGGATCAACTATGATCATTTGTTCATTGCTCATGGTCTGAATTGTGGGATTTCTTTCTAGCATCCCATGTGTGGGTTCTATATTTGTCCTCTTGTTCGTATGTGAGCTTGTTATGCCCTATATTATGGTTTTCCTTTATTACAAATGTACATGCATGCATCTAGTCTCCAGTTTTTTGGATGGTTTTGATTCTTTGTTTTCTACAAATACCTCTGTGTATATGTTTTTCTCCCATTGACAATTCAACATAAATGGTTTTACTTCTAATATATGCATATTGTACAAGGCTATGTAATATTTCTCCCTCTGAGCACAAGCTTTTGGATGACATATGAGCTCTGTGTTTTATCCTCTAGGGGTAAAAATGTAAAGTTGTTGATGGGTTTTTTTAGGAATACACTCCTGTAGTGTATCTACCAAATGGAACTTCATCATTTTATTATGGATGAAATTTGGGTGTTTTTCTTCAGAAAAACACCATATGAATAAAAAAGATATGGAAATATGTTAGAATTGTAAAAACGTACAATATACTAAGTAAATATTTCTCATTTGAAAATGTTGAAACCAAAGAGTTTTGAAAATATTTTTGGTTTAAATTATTGCATTAGTTTTCAACGCATTAAGACCCAAAAATTTATGAAAATACGCTAAATTGCAAAAGCTTCCATTATACTAACTGAATCCTTGTCATTTGGAAATGTTACTATTGGTGTATTACGCATTAGTTTGGTGATAAGTTTGGAGTGCTTATGATGAGAACAAAAACAATTTTTTTTGAAGTCCATGACGCTAATTGATCTATGGGCCAAAATGCGTACATCTCATTCTAACATATCTATGCAAAAGTAACAAAATTTGAATACAAAATGGAAGAGAAGGGGTAGAGACATGGTATCTCATATGTAGTTCTGCTTGAGGTGTTGCTTTATTTATCTAGGTATGCCCCTTGAGGAGGGTCACGTATTCTAGTTGGGTTGAATTGAAATATCATGTTCTTAAGACACATTATATTTATTGTGATTTTCATTACGTCTTCTATTCGTGAACCTTGATATATTGTATCCCAACTCATGTTTTTAACATGGAGCCCTCTCTAAGGTAGATGTACATTTCAAAGTGAAGTCGGAAGTGTTGCTTCATTTCTACTTATTTTTCCCCACGCCCTTAGTATTCTCTACATTCTAATTCAATTAATTCTTTTATATTCATGTGCCACATCCTAGCATATGTGAGTTTGCTCTTAATTGAAGGGAGACACTTGAAGATATTGCAGACTCCTCTTTATTCCCAATCTAAAAAATGTGATTGAAGAAGTTGTTGAAGAAGCAATTGTAACTATCAATGCATAACCAATCACTTTTCCATCATGAAAAACTATGTTAATCCTTTGTATAATTTCCTAGGGATACCAAGTTAGTAATTTTCAAATTACCTAGGAAAAAATTTATTATGGTTTGGCATTGCCTATTTTTTGCAATCATTTATCCTGTTTATATTTTCATATTATATTGGTACAATTTTTTCGAACTATTATGAGACGTAGTATTAACAATTTTCACCTTGACTATTACTTTGGAAGGGAAAAGCAGAGACATGGGGTGGCCAATACATCCTAGTAAAGGGTGTCAATCTCTTTGATTAACCTACAAATATTCATAAGATAAAGGGGAAACAAGTGTAATGCATTAATGTGCATAATCCTTATTGAGGAGACTAAGAAATAGGTGGCCCTTTAACGAATTATTTAAAGTAATGTAGTCAATATGTAATCTTTAGTGAGAAAATTTGCAATTATTTATTTAGAATCAATGAATAGTCAAACATAGAGTATTAGAATTTGATTCTAGTATTTGGGTTAAAGATGTCTAAGAATCAAATCATAGAATATCAAATCCTAACCAGTAAGGAAAATATTGCAAATTACTCCTATAAAAAAAATTTCATGATGAGAATAGACTTTAATTTATACAAACAAAAAACAAGCATATGTTCCTAGTACCCTCCTTTTTTCCTCTTCATAAGAAATTGCTTATAAACATAAGCTTAAGGTCATTAAAAACAGTGCAAAATTATTAATGCAAGTACCAAGCTTCATGATTGATAACAATTCTTGAATTGTTTAAGTAACGTTCATAATGATAAATATTTTTAAGTGAGTCTTTACTTGTTTTTATGGAAGGTTGATGGGTTTCTCTCTCTTCTTTAGGTTCTTGTATGTATATTGGGTTGTTGGTTGTCACTATTAGCATGTTTTTCATCTTATAACCCTTCTACATTCTTTGAAATTGTTATATCATCTCCAATAATGTGATAAGTTAAATGTTTCACATTTGAATTATGTTTATAGAGAGTAGAATATGATGGTGGATGGTCTCTCAAAACATGGACTTTGGTGCGACGGAGGCTTGATGCACTACGGCCTGATGGAGGCTGACACTATCACTGCCAGTGGCACTTTTACTATGCCATAACATTACCACCCAGTTATTATGATTACATCTTTCTTTTCTCTTTTTTTGCCTTTTCCCGATATTAACTGAATGTTGGTTTATTTCTTGACTTTACACTCTGGACTGATATTTTGTCTTGAGGCCATATATTGGCACTACTGTATATAGGTTTTATATGTCCTTTTATATTTATGTTTTGGTATATTACTTTTGCACCCTTGTTTCTATTTGCGTTGGGCGACCTCTTCATGTGGGGTATTTGTTGGTGGATGATCCATACTACATCGACACTTCTGATTGATGCTTGGTAGTTATAATTTGTATATGGATGCCTTCCTACAGGACGTTGTTTCACACAGGGAAAATGATCATTGTATATGAAAGTTTATGTTAGACTATGCACTGGCACAATGCACATTATATAAGCCAGGTTTTTTTCAAACTGAAAATATGCATGTGTGTGTGTAATAAAATAAAAATAAAATAAAATAAAAAATAAAAAATGTTTCGCACTTAATGTCTATTTAGTTATTCAATTCTTCTTATAATTACACCAATTATTATTATGATTGTGTGAGTACTTAACAAAATTATTAAGTGCTTATAGTGATCACTCACACCAAATGGTGCTCAACAAAATAATAAAATATCTATTATAATCACTCTCAATAATGTTTAGCAAGATAATAAATTTATATACAAACATTTATAAAAAAAAATACTACAATGTTTTAAGATCAATGCATTAATGTTGAAAATAATGTTACAATATTTAAGATTAATATATTGATATTGGAATAATTATGTTTATGAATTTTCTAATAAATAATATAACTACTCTAGTTAAATAAAGCATAAAAATCCTTATTTCTCAAAATCAATGTCAACAATTATTATACAAAACCAAAATATAAATATAATTATATATATTATTCATAATAAAAAAACAAATAATGATCATAATATTTAAGTTCCAATAGTTCTAATAAAAGATATAATTACTCTACACAAATGAAACATGATATACTTTGCTGGTCAAAATTAATGTTAACAAAGATTATTCTAAACCATCCATACATTTTATTTGTATTTTCTCTAAAAGTAAAATTGCATGTGACACGACACAATGTTCTTTGTGTTCATCCAAAAAGCTTAGATCATTATCCTATGTGAAAGACGCCTACTTACCACATTCTTATTTGACTTATATTTTTAATCTACGCCGACCAATGTATATTGGACGTTAAAATCTAAATAATTTTCAAAGATATTTTTTTTCTAAACCGAAAATGACAGACTGCATGTTAAAATCTAAATAATTTTCAAAAATGTCATAAATGCTTGATATATCAAACTATATTAAGTCTAGTTGTGCTAAATAGTGCTTTAAATAAACATATCTAATATCTTAAACTATATTAAGTATGTGCTAAATAGTGCTATGGACGATTTCGTTGATATACATATTTCACAAATTAATTTCATTTTTTCGGGGTAAGATTTATATTAATTAAAAGACGCATTACAATGAGTATATAAAACTTTTAACATTTCAGAAAGACTAATATGAGAGGGCATGCTTTCAACCAAGTGAAACAAAAAAAAATTATTTATACCTAATCAAACTTATAAATTGAGCACTAGAAGACCAAACTATATCAACCAATTATATTAATGGTCACTACAAGTACATTATAAAACTATAATGAGGATGACAAGAGAGTATAATCATGCACTTCAGCCTTGAAAAATATTTAATGCTTTGGAAACTGACATCAACTAAGGAAGCATCATAAGCTATTATTTTGTAGACAAAACCAAAATTCATGCAACAGGAAAACATCATAATGTTGAACACCAAGATGCTAAAGAGAATGTCGACAACCTTCATGTATGTGACTACCTGAAAATGAGAAAGAAGAAGTTGTCGAACCCAAAAGAGCTCCAATGTATGCGACCACCTGAAAAAAGAGAAAATTGAAGTTGCCTTGTTTGCATCAGTTTGATATGATGACTAGAGAAAGGGGAGAGGAATTTGCGTGTGGAGAAGTAATGTCAAGAGGGGATGCAATAGTTGGGGGGGCATTAATGACTATGGGGGAGTCATTGAAATCCTTCGTCTCAGAAACCACATACTTCTCCACCCTTGTTAATCTTGACACAATATTATCCAAGCAAAAACGAATGTTCTGAAGAATTCCTTTGATATATTTTTGCCCTACAAACAATTTGTAATTATCTACCTGCTTGTCTATGATTACCATGCGGCAAGGCATGGTAAAATTGCAACGTCTACAAAAATATCTTTATGCAAAACCTCTCCAGAACGGAGAAAAAAATATATTGAATTATTGAAAGCATTTTTTAAAGTTATTTCTATATCTAACTTGCTAGTCAAATTGTGCTAAATAGTGCTATGAAATAGACTAGCATTGATCAATATATATTCTGCAAATTATTTTCAAATTTTTTAATAAATTATTGAAAGCACTTATTAATATATCCAACTTACCTATGTTGAATATGTTTTTGGTATTATAGTAATAGGAAGAAAATTTAATCCCATGCCACTTCAAGATTTCTTCAACATATTATCAATTCACTCTAGTTAAAATTTTTTTTATTAAAAACCTTTTTAATATATATATATATATATATATATTATAAAATGATAACTAAAATAAAATACTTCATATCAAACTTTACTAAAAAAAAAAAATGAAACTTGCTTTTAAGATTACTAAAGACCATTAATTTAGAAAAAGATAACCAAGTTCACTTTCAAAAACACCAATTTCAAACATTGAAAAGGCTACTTAAAATATAAATATTTTATATCCACATTGAGTATTAAATTCTAAAATAAAAAATACATTGAATATTAAATTCTCTCACTTCATCTCATGACATAATATCTAATCTCACTTCATCTATATATTCTCATGACATATATCTAATTGGATGGTTTGATGGTTTGAGACATATGTTACGTGTGTATGCTTTTGAAAAGTGAGAAAATAAAAAATAAACCACATATAAAATAAACTTTGAACCGGGAAAAAAAAACAAATTGTGATTCTAATATTAATAAGCCATTTCACCTTTCAAAAGTAAGGGTGCGTATAATTCTTCATGAAGTAAATTCTTCAAAAAGAAAAGAAAGACATTACATACATTTTCAACACTATAGTTTTTAACGTATTTTTAATATTTTATATAATTTGAGTAGGCTTAATGGTTAAGAGCAAGTGTTTTTTTCTAAAAGGTCACAGTTTCAAAACCAAAGGGAGTAAAGTATGTATGTCTTCATAAATTTAGTAGTCAAATAGTTGCGTGAAGATGAGTCTGTTGTCCCAAAAATGAGAAGGCCTCATACACCAATTTTGAAGGTCACAATTTCAAAACTAGAGGGAGTAAAGTATGTATGTCTTCATAAATTTAGTAGTCAAATAGTTGCGTGAAGATGAGTCCGTTGGTCGTGACTTTAAAATTGAATAATAATATTTAATAATTTTTCTCTTTTGGATAAACTAACAAAACATATGCAATTTCAACACTTAATTATTAGTTGTCTTTTCTTCTAGATAAACGAATTTGATCTTAAATAATTGACTTTTGATAACTTAATATCATAGCCAATCTTCTAAGATAAGTAAAGAGAAGAAATCATAAATATATTAATTGTAAAAAATTCAAATCATGAATCACTTAATTATTTTTATCCAAGCCAAATTCATATATATATATATATATATATATATATATATATATATTCTTCTAATATCTCAAAAAAAAGAGGATAAAGTCAAACATCCAATACCTACAAGGCTATAAATATAAAAAATAAAGTGAGACATCCAATGCAAATAAACCAAAAAGATAAAGTCCAACATCTCATGCATTAAGGTTATAAATATTAAAATTGCATATATAATTAAAATTTAAAAATAAACTGACGTCAATTTATATACATCCATTTTAAAGGGTAAGAATACGAATAGGAATATGAAAATTTAGAGAAAAGAATATTGATTAACATACAAGTATTGTAGCCTCCACGATTTGTTCAATTGGTTGAGTCTTCATTGTTAAAAGTATATTTGCTATTCAAATGTTATGGGTTCAATTCTCTCTAACACTTAAGGTTTTTGGTTGAGTTGATAGGGAAACCTCTGGGTCCATGAACCACAAAAGTGTCTCAATAACAAAGATTCTTTAACTATGAAGACTCAACCAATTAAGCTAACCCTCTCGGCTAATATATATATATATATATATATATATATATATATATATATATATATATATCATCTGGGTCCATGAACCACAAAAATGTCTCAATAGCAAAGGTGCTTTAACTATGGAGACTCAACCAATTAAGCTAATCCTTTAACTATTTTAAATTGTTTTAAGAAACATACTTTAGTATAAAAAATCCCCCATATTACATATAATAGGTGGACTATCTGATCTCTTTTTAACATATTACAGGTGGGGTAAAATACAACAAAGTTGGAATCCAGTTTGAAAGTATCTATTCCACTAAATTCACTCAAAATATGAAATTGATTTAATCCCTTCTTTACATACCATTAGGGTGCAGGAGAACACAATAAATGTGAAACACGTACGTACAGGCTTATTGGATGCATATTTTTAAACTTCCATATGTTGTCATCAATAATATTAAATCTATCATTGTGCATTTTCTATGGGTCGACTTTGAAAATTACAAGAAAATTCCCCTTGTAAGCTTAGAGTCATTGTCTCGACAGCTGAATCTAGGCAGGTGGGGTATCAAAAATATGGAAATATTCAATCTAGGAATGCTTATAAAAATTTATGGAGGGATATTAGAGGAAGGGGAATATGGAATCAAATTATAAAGGATAAGTACTTAAGGAACCATTTATTGGTTAGCTGGATTAGAGATGGGGCTCGAGAGAATAAAGGGGCATCTATGTCATGGAGAAGCCCTATGAAAACAAAACATTGGTTTCTTGGTAACATCAAATGGGAAATAGGCTCAGGTTCAATGAAAGAGATTGGCCTGGAAACCATAAAAGGGATGCACGAACCATATACATTGTCTCATCCACTTCTTGAATTAATACACAACAATGGCTTATTCGGGCTAAAATATAATTTTGTAGACAGAGGCCTAGGCATTAAACAATCATCTTGGAGAATGACGGGAGACATGGGTTTCTTTGCTGATTTTTTTGAAGGATGGAATGCATATATTTTTCATCTAAATATGGTTGGCATCACATTGAAAACAAAGGAAAATAGGATTCCATGGAATGACAACATGATTAAGGATCATATAGAGGTGAAAAGGATTTACCAATACCTATCACAGGGCAACAAGATGGATTCGAGTTTAAGTTGGTTTAAGAAATCATGGAGTTGGGATATTCCTCAGAAGCTTAAATGTTTTTGTTGGTTAGTAGTCCATAATAAAATCCTTACATAGGCCAATTTGATCAAAAGAGGCTTCTAAGGGCTTGGTAGATGCACTCTTTATTAGTCTTCCTTAGAGGATGTTTCACATATTTTTCTTATGTTACCATGTGATTTTGTTGTTTGGACCGATGTCCTTCACATTATTTGATATGAAATTGGAGGAGGTGTTCTCCTTCCTCTTCTCCAAAATCAAATAAACAAACAAGGACCATTTTGATGCTTTGCAAGGTAAAATGGGTCTTGACTCAAAACAAGTTTTTCCAATGTTTCTTCAATTCATGAGTTAGTCTTCAGATGTAAACTTAACATAAGGATCATAATATCACATGACTCATAGAGGCATCATGAAGAGCATAATAAAATATTTGGTAACGGAGTTCACCCCTCCTGGGCTACATCTTTGGGTCTTCCAACATAGCTAGACTACTTCATATATTCACTATATAAAAGAGTACATAAATTTTGTTTTTAAAAACATGTGCCTATTGCCCCTACAAGGTAATGTTCTCTTAAAAGAACTCTCACATAAAGTAGCAACACAAGGCATCTTCTACAAAGATCCAATACTCCAACTGAAAAGAGATTACCTGAGCATATGCGCACTTCAATTCCATATTAAAAATCATAAACAAAACTTCCCTCAAAATGATATAATGAGAAAATTAAATCTGAGCTGAACCCTGCAAATAACAGTTGATGCGGTAGCCTTCTGAAGGTGATAAACCCCCTACAAGGCCGCCTTCATGCTCAAACACCTTCCAGAACTGCTTCAAAAATATGCCTGGTCCATTCACCCTTGGTCTTCAACCTGCAAAAAGACTCCTTATATGTGCTCAAATCAACAAATAGATGTGACCATTGGATCTAGATCATCTAAAACCCTTAAGTGGACTCTTCTTGAGCTCAATTTGGTTAAATAATAAAAAAGATATAGCTCTCGAGATCTTCCATGAGTTTTACTACTAAGTATCCTACAAATCGGACCAACAGTATAACTGTCCTAAAAATCCACCATTTTTTTGCTAACGAAGCAATACTTTCACCCTCCATCAATGCATTTTGTAGGAAACTTAAATTTTCCATTGATCCCTTAATGCTGAAAATTTGGGTCTTATGCCACATATCATTGTGGGTTGGGCCTTAATGCCTGCCCCCACTGGCCTAGCCCATGAACATCAGGATTGTGGTCATGTTGGGTGCTACGAGACCAAGGGTCGGGCTAACCTCCCTCCCTTCCCATCAGGTCCCTCTACTGCTGGTGTGCGGTCATGTGGTTGGTCCAAAGGACTTGGGGTTGGCCCCCTTCCTGTAGCACGTCCACCTTCCAACTAGAGCCACGGTCCTATGGATAGGTGCACAACCAGGGGATAGGCCTAAGGGTTAGCCTCCCTCCTTCCAATGCATCTGTGGACATATGCTAACGTCGTGACCGGGGGTCAGGGATGGCAGTCTAACCCCTTTCTCCAATGAACGCCAACATAAAATTCAAATTGAAATTTGGGTTCTATAGTGTTAATAACCATAGTGTAGTCTATTGGTAAGGCGCTCCGTTTGAAGTGGGAGGTCGGGGGTTCGAATCCCTCGTACCTCAGCTAGACCAAAACACAAATTTTACACCATTGTCGGGGTGCCATGTGGCATCCCATGACTAGGCCACGTGGCACTAAATTACTAGTCCGCCACAGAAAAAACCACCAACCAATAAAAATTGACCAACTACCAATGAATCTAAGGATTCTAAGTGTCAGCCTATGGTTGGATCTTACCCTACACAGTCATCATGCTGACTGACCATATGGTCACCGAGTCAACTGCCCATTCAATAGACCTGCTAAAATTTTAGTTGTTGGGCCAGACGGTCAACACGTGATAACTTGAGCATACTATGTTGGATTGAGGTGAAACGAATGTAGTTGGATTCAGAACAATGAGCACTTCGATTTGGTGCCAATTTCAATCATTTCTAGCAACTTTAATTTTTGACCTAAAAATGTATCACCTGATCATTCTTCATCTCAACACATTGTGGAATCATTCGTTTATTAGTGCTTATTTGTCACAATGGTGTGACAAAGAATCAATATTTTAGAGCTCTTCCTTCCTGCATTTAATTCCCCATAATATGTAGGATGAAAGAGCTCTAAAATCTTGGTAAAAAATCCTTCCTTCCTTTCTAGTAAAAATTTTTAGAAAGATCTGGATATCAAGGGGTCAAGTATTAAGATTATTGCCTTTTTCATGTTGAAGGGTCCTGTAACAGAAAATGTTTCAAATCAAAGATGTATTTTGAATGATATATGGACAAGGTTACCAATTGGTTTCTTCGATGCCACATCATCCTTAGGGAGATGTGATAGTGGTATGCTAATATGATGAGGCCTGGAGATTTATACAAGTTCAATTGGTTTAACAGTCTTGGCTCTAACACTAAAGCAGAGATGTTGGCACTGTGGGGCATACTCTTTTTTTCCAAGTGGTTCGACATTGTTAAGATTGATGTTTATGGTGACACAAAGGTGATTGTCAAATGGGAAAATCAAAGATCTACTCTAGATGTTCCATATCTTTGTTATTAGCTGAATAGGACTCGCTCTTTGATCAAGTCTCTCATTAGGATTTATGTCTCACATATCTTCTGAGAACAAAACAATGTGGTTGATTCTTTATCAAAGGAAGCTTACAATTAGGTGCCAGGTAAGATTAAATACTTTGTTTTTTGTAGGGGTGTGCTACAAATGTCAAGGTATATAGACATGTAAGGGTGACCCTCTCACTTTTTTGAATTTTTTGTCTGAATTTTTGTTGTGTGAAAATTTAGGATTAGCATTGTTTGGCTCTATGGTTGTTTTTGGTGTACTGGGTAGAAGCTTGGAGTCCAAAATTGTTCCAAAACTGAAAATAACAGTCAGTACTCTTATTCAAAGGTATAGAGAAATAGGAATATAATAGTACTTGATATATTGTAACTTTGATCATGAGAAAATAGTAGTGGTTTAACATTCTATTAAGATAACTTAAGTTACAATAGTGCAAACAAAAGTTTTCTCTCCAAAATTCAAAACCTTTCTCCATTCAATGAAGGGGATTTATAGTTTTTCAATCAAATACAAATATAGCAAAGCAGAATAAAAGCCTCAAGCGGTTTTAATAAACAATGCTTAAAATTAAACAATAAGGCAATTTTAGGCTTTGTTGTAACAACTCAGCTCAGACTGTGAAGAAGAATTCCCTCCCATATGTTGTCGTAGTTCATAAACATCTATCATGAGCTTCAATTTAGGTGGAGACCATGGATAAATCTTCATTTGAACAATAAATATAGCATCCTTGAGTGCTGGAAGCATGTGAGTGGTTGTGTTGGATAAGCATCTAAGCATTAGTGTTGGGGCCTTTGTTTTTGGATAGAACAACTTTGGAGTTGCAGAGAGCTGGAGGACAGGTGGCGAAACATAACCAAGGTAGGAAGGGAGTTGTCACGGTTGTGGAAAGCTAGAAGATAGGTGGCGGGGCATAGGAAGAGAAAAATGCAAATGGCAGAGACGAGAGACAAGAAAAAAGAGTAGAACTCCCAGTGATAAAGAAGAAGTGGAAGGCAACAGAGCGCAAGGGAGAAGATGAGCACAAAAGAGGCAAGGACTAACAGTGTCAGTTAGTGGAAAACAAATAGGCAGGTAGTCAGTCAGTTTGTTAGTTAGTTAGTCAGTCCGGTGAGAGGCCGATAGGAAGTAGAGCCTTAGGAGAGCTCTGTGTGAAGTCTTTTGTAATGAACTGAATTGTAATAGACTCTACGGAGTATGCTTATGATGTTTTGATCTAGTTAATGAAATGGGGTTGTTGCTGTGTTGTATATCATGGTTTGGTTGATGTTTCCTTGGTTATGGTGAATGTATTCCTAATTTAAATTTTAATTCAGCGCTCTGAAGATGTCCTGATGAATGATAGCTACTTCTTAGAGTTGAGATATATATGTGGCTTCTACATGCTCATAGCTATTATCTGTGTTTGTAATATTTCCTCAACATCAATGATCTAGCCTCTAATCTTATTAAGGCTGTGACATGCCTCCAGTGAGACTCCCTGCTCCCTTGAGCAAGGTGAAAATGTCGACATTGTTCTAGACTACTACAAAAACCTTGTTGGCCTCAAACCTGAACCTGGGTCTTGACCAGAGACCTCCTTTTTCGCTAAAAAATGGTTCTGATGATAGGACATGAAAATTTATTTAGATTTAGATCATGGTATCGAGATCTATGAGAAGGAACTACGAAACTGGTGGTACAAGCACATAGATCAGTTCATATCGCAATAAGCAGAACTTCGGCAGAGGGAAAAGACTGTCAACGATCGAGTCTTGTTTATGAATCTGCAAGTGCCTTGCATGAAATTTTATTGGGAAATTTTCCCAAAGAGCTTTACAATTGGTTGTAGAGACTTCAGATCAAGTCACTCCCAGAAGGATTGCATAGAGTTTGTCACAATTGGAGGCAAAAAAATCTAGTAGCACTCCATTGGTTAAATACATATCCAACCCGAGCAGTAGATTTTTGGGTACAATCTACCTTGGAGGGGTATGTCGTAGAGTTTGCAGCCGAGTGTTACCAATATTTTACAAAAGTTGAAGATATATTTAGATTTGGGTTGCGGGGAGAATTGTTGAAGGAAATCCCGTTTTGGATTAAATATCTAATGGTGGACGAAGGACTGATGTCATTCCAAAACCCTGAGATGGAGACCTAAACCTCCAGTACTAGGGGAAGGAGTTGAGGGAAAGATGATATGAGTAAAGAAAAGGGGGGAATAGGGATATGGATGCTGGAACCTCCAGTAGGTTGAGAGAGCGGAGAGAACATCGGAGGGCACAGATTGCTGAGAAGTGGTGGGAAATGGTGATGAAAGAGTTTGAGAAGCAGGAGAAGAATCGACAGAACAAGGAAAATACGTCGTAGATGATAGAGGAAAGATAAGGTTAGATGGGATCCCAAGGAAAGGAAGGGACCATTAAGGAATTTAGGCAAGTTTATAGGAGCCCAGACCAAAGAGAAAAGGGAGAAGATTCCAATGAGGAGGACGTGCGCCTCGAAGATGAGTCTGATGTGGAGTTGCACGTTGCGATGGAGCAACTATTACAAGAGAGGCTGGCACCCATAACGCAAGGTAATCCTATTCCCCATGGTTCAAGTAGCACTAGTCCTAACCTTCCCCTGGTACTCTATCATCCACCTGATAAATTCTTTATTAAGTTATGGGAGTTTAGCAAGTTGAGTTGTACTAAATCCATAGTACATATATCTACTAGCAATAGTGTTGGTAGTACAACCTCTCAGTTGGGAAGTAGAGGTTTTGTTTTAGTACCACAAACACAAGAAAATATGGGAGGATTGTTCACCCAATACCCATAATTATCTAGAAAAGGTAACAACAATGTAGCGCAGAAATGGTATCTCTGCGAAGAAATATGGAGAGCTCGACAGACACTAGATTCAGTCAAGCTAATTGAGTTTCAAACGACACTGAGAGAAAGAGCTTTGCATTGGTTCATTAAATGGTCAAAAGCACACCAGAACCCAAAAATAGACGATGTTAAGAAAGAGTTTTTCCAAGAATTCAAAATGCCTCAGACGAATCAGCAAGGATTGTCTGAACTATGGGAAATCAAACAGAGGGAAGGAGAAACAATATGGGATTTGATGAGGAGATTTAAGGACGTGATTGGAAAGCTAAGTTACCCAATCGATCCAAATCACCAGTGGGATTGGTTCATCAAAGCACTCCTACCATTGACAAGGACACCACTGACGCAACAGAAGATTGATACCCTTCAGGATGCTCTTGAGAAATCCATGAAGATAGAAGTTATGGTGGGATACCGATAGGAGTTCAGAGGAGGAGAAGTAGTACAAGATCATTCCATACTAGGACTACAACATCAAATAGCCAGTTTAACGGAGAAACTAAAAGACATTCAACCAGTACGACCTGCAAGGCCCAATGTGTGGTGCTTACACTGCTTGATGGAAGGACACTTGCCAAAGAATGTCTGAGGTTGCGAGGAGAAAAAATTGGAACTTTTGCGACTGGAACACCGGGGTCCCCACCAGTTGGTGGAGTTGTGCAGATACATACTGAAGGGCTATACAACTGCAACCCCACTTCCCGGGGTTCTCCAATCAACAGAATCAAATCACAACAAAATGCTACCAAATATGAAAAGGTATTGGTGATCCTCCACGACTGTGTCGAATTATGCAAAAATACTCTAATGTTACAAACAATATCTGTTGTGAATTTTGTGCCTCTACAATGCATAATACGGAGCAATGTAGAGCCCTCGATGCATTTGCAGAACGATTGGACATGCTGTCTTATAGAGTAAATAAAACTCCAAGGGGGTGAGGAGGAGGAATGAGAGGTAGCAGAACTGGAGGAAGAGGACTAGTAAGGTGTTATAACTGTGATCAGGAAGGGCACATAGTGAGAGAATGTCCGCTACCTAGGAGACCATGGTGCTCTCAATGCAGAGTCAATGCACATGCAACTGAAGTCTACCCAGAACTAATTAAGAGATACGAAGAGAGAGCCAGACAAAGGGAAGCTAACCTGGTTAATGCATAACCAAGGATAGTAGAGGCTCAGCCCATGCAAAGTGTAGCTATAGTCATGCGGGGAGGGAAGAAAACATGAGAGGATGCATGAGACATGGATCCAATAACGCTAATCAAACCTGCATCTCTAAGGAAAGCTTTCAGCCTAGACCAACAGAAGCAGTATTTCAAAGAAGAACTAGAAACATTTTCACAGATAGGGAAACATCAAGGTATGGAACTTCCTCAACAATCCAATGAAAGAGAGAAGGGAATCCATACAAGCACACCGATAGAAGAATGGTTCTGATTGTTCCTAAAAATTGTGAATAATGGACCAATGTTGGAACAACTAAAGAAAAATCTAGAAATGGTCGTGCAAGGAGAAACAGAACCTGGAGACTCCAGTAATTCAACAAAAAAATACATAAGGAGGGTGAAAAGAAATAAGAGAAGGACTGGAAAGGAATTTTGTGTAGAAACCCAAGTTGCAGGATTCCAAATTATAGATACAATGATTGATCTCAGATCAGATGTCAACATTCTACCTCGAAAGACGTGGGAAGAACTGGGGAAACCAAAGCTAACATACTCACCAATAGAGATCATAATGGAAAATCAATACTATATTGTACCGATAGGAAGGCTGGAAGAAGTCGAAGTTGATGTCGCCGGAGTAAATACCTAAACAAAATTTGAAGTAATAGACATAATGGGTGACAAAGATCCCTATCCTGCTTTGTTGGGGATAGATTTGGCCTTCGAAAATTATGCAGTCATTGATTTAAAGAAGGAATTAATGATATTCGAAGATGGTGAGGTCAGAGTAGTTTAGCCGTTGGACCCATATCAAGGACCTCGATACACAAATACTGTTTACAACAGAGAAGACACACAAATTCTAGATCAAATCTACCAGATGACGACAGGAATGAGAGAAGATTACATTAATCCTACAACAGGAGGGACCGTAAGCTGGAGAAGTGTTCAGAGTTTCGACCTAGGGTAAAAAGTAGCATGGGATGATTGGCAGCAGGGAGGATATGAAATCAACACCAGAAGATGCACCAACATTCAGGGAGTCAACTAGATTGGAACAGAGGTAAGATATTATCCAACTCTTTCAAATATGCAAGCTTTGAATACATTCATTACCAAAGTGGAAGAAAAAGTACCAGTAGAACATAGAGTCTCTCTCATGGATGTATCACTACAATCCACGTCAGCAAGGTGGTGGGCCACCCATCGCAACTCTCTTTCGCTATGGGAAGATATTTCCAGAACATTATGAACAAGATTCCATGCGGCTTCAGGACTGCAATTTAGAAAGAATTACCAAGGGAATTCTGACCCCCTAGCACATCTAAGTAGTTGCGAGTATAAGTGGAGGAAATAAGGATATCCAAAATATTTATGGGTGCACAACTTTATAAATTCATTGGACACCATTCCACAGGCTTGGTACCTAACAGAAGAGAATAAGAGAGGAACTGGTACCTGGGAAACGGTTGCAGAAAAATTTACGCAATGTTTTTCTTTCAAAGGAGATACAAAACAAGTTACAGATACCCTCCAAGAAATTAAAATAATATTGTTCTTCCTAGAGCTTCAGGAGGATGAGGAGATATATTTACCAGAGCATAAAATCAAAGATTTAGAAGCATGTAAAAGGATAGATCGGTAGATAGACGATGATGATTTAAAGAATCTTTGACATCTATACTTTGAAGAAAAGGAAGGGGAATGGGAAATACAAGAAGAGCCAACTGCAGAGGGATTGCACCTATTACCCTTGAGGACAAAGAAGCAGAATATTGGAAGCATAGAGAGGCCCAAGGTTGCATCCATCAGAGATTACTGGGATACAAAGACAATAAAGGAACTCTTTGACCTGCTACAAGAGTACGAAGATTTATTCCCATCTTCAATGGCAGAACTTAGAGGGATCAAAGGAGATCTGTGGGAGATGCGCATAATCCTAAAACCAGACGTGATGCCAGTAAAACAAATACCTTATCATCTTAATTTGAGAGTAAAAGAAAAGGTTAAAGCAGAAATAGACAAAATATTGAAGGCAAGCTTGATTTTTCCAGTTGAGGAAGCAGAACGGGTCAGCCCAATTGTGATACAAAGTAAAAAGGAGAAATCAGAAATTAGAGTATGTGTGGACTACAGAAGTCCGAATAATGCATGTATTCATGATCCATTCCCAACTCCATTTAGCGACGAGGTTCTTGACAATGTAGCGGAAAACGAAACATACTCATTCATAGATGGCTTCTCAGGATATCATTAGGTGAGAATAGTAGAAGAAGACAAAAGCAAGGCTACTTTCACAACATAATGGGGATAATTTGCCTACCATGTCATGCCTTTTGGACTAAATAATGCACTAGCTATGTTTACACAGATAGTAATAGCAGCATTCAGAGACTATATCCATAAGTTCCTAGAAGTATACATTGATGATTGGACGGTGTACAGTCTACTGAAGAACCATGCAACCCTACTCAGAAAAATGTTTGATAGGTGCAGAAAGCTTCAAATTTCTCTCAATCTCAAGAAGTGCATCTTTGCAATACCTTTTGGAACACTTTTGGGACATGTTGTTTGCAAGCAAAGAGTATGTGTGGACCCAGTGAAGGTGGCAGTCATTGTGAACATGGAATCACCAGAGACGGTAAAATAGTTGAGGTCACTATTAGGACACACAGGATACTACAGGAGGTTCATCCACAACTATGCAAAAATCATAGCACCGCTAGAAATTTTTTTGCAGAAGTCATAACAATTTATATGGAACGACAAATGCACTAAGGCACTAGACACATTGAAAGAGAAACTAGAAAGTGCACCCATTTTGGCCCATCCCAATTGGGATAAACAGTTTCATGTCCACATTGATGCCTCAAGCATTGATTTGGGAGCGGTACTAGCTCAGCCATGAGAAACCTCCATAGATCATCCAGTGTACTTCACAAGCATGAAGTTGTCAACGACTGAAAGGAATTGTATAACAATAGAAAGAGAGGCTCTTGCTATGGTATACTCTCTACATAAATTTTGTCACTACTTATTGGGTGGTACATTCAAGTTCTTCATAGATCACTCAACATTGAAATATATGGTAAACAAACTTGTAATTGAAGGCAGAATCTGTAGATGGCTCCTATTATTCCAAGAATTCACTTTTGAAGTAATAGTAAAGCCAGGAAGGCTAAACGTTGGTCCTGGCCACTTATCAAGATTGGAGAATGGGGAAAACGGGGGATCTCTTGATGAAAAACTGTCGGATGCTGATCTCTTTAGAGTAGAAGCCATCCCATATTATCTAGAACAGAAAGTGACATACTTGACCACAGGGAAATGCCCAGAAGAATACACGGCAACCCAAAAAAGACATCTAGTAGTGAAAGCGACCAAATATCAACTCATTGCAGGGTAGTTATACAAAATGGGATTGGATCATATCTTGAAAATATGTGTCCTAGATCATGAAAGAGAATACATCTTGTAGGAGTGTCACAGCGGGGTTG
Source organism: Pinus albicaulis (assembly GCA_034641835.2). Taxonomy (NCBI): domain Eukaryota; kingdom Viridiplantae; phylum Streptophyta; class Pinopsida; order Pinales; family Pinaceae; genus Pinus; species Pinus albicaulis. The sequence continues at coordinate 159,130,630 of CM076582.1, read as the reverse complement.
CGGGAGGCCATGTCAGCACAAAACCCATTGCAAGGAAAATACTACATGCAAGATTATGGTGGCCCACAGTGCACAAAGATAGTAAGGAATATGTGAAAAAATGTGATGTCTTCCAAAGAACAGGATGAATGTCACACCATGACGATTTGCCACTATAACTTGTGAGGGCTATGCAGGTGTTCAAGAAATGGGTTGTCTTCTTCATAGGACCAATTGCACCAATGGCACGATACTCATAGGCAAGATATATAATCACCGTAATCGACTATCTCACAAGATGGGAAGAGGCGGCACCAGTAAGGGACTGTAAATTTTCGAGAACATCATTAACAGATTCAGCTGTCTTAGAAGCCTAACAAGTGATCAAGGCACACATTTCATTAATGCTAAAGTTAAATCATTGCTGGAAAACTTTATGATACAACACCACAAAAGAAACACATACCACCCTAAGGAAAATGGAATTGTCAAGGAATTCAAAAAAATCTTGGAGTAAGGAATAACAAAGATATTCAACGCTAACAATGATGACTGGGATGAAAGGATACCAGCCACATTGTGGGCATACAAGACAACCATAAAGAGATTGCATAATCAGATTCCATTCCAGTTGGTATACAAGAAAGAGGCAGTAATACCAATCGAGTTTATCATACGAAGCCTCTTAATTTCTTCAACAACACACATGATAGAGGAAGAATCCATCTCTGCACGCCTCCAGGAACTACAAGATCTTGAAGAAGATAGATTTCTGGTAGATTTCCATCAATCAGTATAAAAAGAGAGACAAAAATCCTGGCATGACCGTCACATGAAGCACAAAAAATTCACTATTGGCGGAAAAGTACTGCTCTACGAAAAAAAATTCCAGAAGTTCCCAGGGAAACTTAGAATGCACTGGATGGGACCATATTATGTCATAGAGATAAAATAATTAAGCGCGGTTAGGCTGGCGCAACTAGATAGAGAAATACTTCAAGGATGGGTGAGTGACACATGCCTGAAACCCTATCATGAGTAAGCACCACAAATTTGTTTTTAATAACTCTCGCACCTAAGAGCAGTCAATAGAGTAGAGTAGTGTAGATATTTTCAATAACTCTCTCACAACCAAGATGAGCCATAGAATAATTATAGTAGGAATCCTTAATAAGAAGCCCACACAGTCGCACAAAAACGAAAATCGTCCCTGTTGCGATGTCGAGACCACATTGCAACTAATTATGGTTGGGGGGGAGATTCTACAGTGTCACATAGCCTGAGTGTGTCAAATATCATTCACTCATAATGACCCATCATACCGTTGTCAGTACGTAGGATCACTCGAATTTGAAAAATAACTGCCATAATTAGTAACCCCCATACCGTAATAAAATTTCTATATTAAGCCATAATTATTTCCCATCATGTCTACCCGACTCCCAAAGCCAACATCAGCACTGCCAGAATACACCTCACCCCGGTAACTAATCACACGATTATAGTTGTGGGAAAGAAAAAAAAAATTAATTAGGTATGGGGTCATATCAATATCATTCGTACCAGTAACATTACTTAACTCACATAAAGGAAGAAAGCACAAGAATGCTAGAAAATTCTAAGTTATCAGAAAAAGAAATAGCTATAACGACAAGCCCAATTTTAGCAGCAGAAGTTCAAAGAAGTTGATCAATAGGAAAAGTTCGAAGCAACAGACTAGTAGCAGGAGTTCACAGCAGTAGACCAACAACAAGAATTCAAGTATACAACAGAAGAAAGAAAATTAAAAATATAGGCACCTTAGTCATCAAGCCCGAGCTCGATGGAAGAATACAAAGGATGGAGTCATTGATAGGCTAATACGATAATGATTCATTGATAGATACACACTTCACAGACTTGTACCAGTTCCCAGCCATGGAAAGGAAAGTATACATCGAAAATTATGCAACAGAGGGACGAGGTGAAGTAGCGAAGATGAACCCAGACTTCAGAGGCATTCAGAGGTCAACTATCCTACACCTTAGGAGCCTTCCGGTATTTGGGACGATGGGATCAGTAATGCAATGCACTAATTTCTTGATGAGTAGAATTCAAAATGGATCACTATGGCTTGGGAGGGAGATCTGAATTCATGCAGAAGACATACACAGACTTACAACATTATTAGCGGAAGGAAACAACGTCTCAACGACCTTTCAAAATGTGTCTAAGAGAGCTAAGAAGACAGGATATTGTGACTACTACAGGAAGTATGAAACAAGAAGAGGAGGGTAATTAGGAGAAAAAAATGACCTCATAAACAACCCAGCGGTAAAATTCTCTTGCTATTTGATAGTTGGGAAAAAAATGAGTCACTACACTAAAGGGGAATTCACCCTAGACAAAATCTCAATCACAAAGCACTGCATTTAAGGAGCACAACTGAACTGGTGCACATTCTTGCTAAATGAGCTGTTTGAGGCTTGTGAAGATAGCTATAGGTGATCCACATGATTCATCTATGGTTATCTAATCATGGCCTTCGAAATGTGGAAGTGGAGTCACCCATGGATCAAATAGCTCGCAAAAATTACTCACGACCAACCAATGGCCCTAAGGTTCACGCCATGGAGAGTATCAGGGGACCCAAGTACTAAAGAAGTCAATGAGGAAGCTTTCACAGTTTGGTACAGACACATTGTTGACGTGGTTGGGAGACAACAAAGGGTTCCAAGGAGCATATTAAATAGATACTCTCCCAGATATGGTTTGGGGTGACCCATAACAGAACCTATATCCGACCAAGTTGTGTGGATAGAATACATTCCTTAAGAAGCCATTAAAGTTCCAAATAGAGGAATAGGCCTTCCACACAGAGGTTTTTTCATGGCCAGGGGTGGTGATGGAGATCAGAAGCAGGGTCCCACTTTACTCATTTGATGAAATTCTACCAAAAGCACTCTACAGGTAGACACCGGAGGAAGCAGTGCAGAGGATCTCGCAGCTGCAACTACGACCACTACTGGACCAACTCGACACACGGGTAAAAGGCTTCAATAAGGTAATAGAAACTCTTACAAGCACATCTACTGTGTTTCCAAATTTTTCTCAGTTTTAGACATTGAATTCTACATCCCCATCCATAACCAACCCCATCATTACTTCTCTACCATCCACCACATTCAATTCCCCTTCACTGACCACAGTCACTCCAATCCGCAAAACCAAGGCGACTAAGGCTTCAGTACCAACACCTGAGGGAAATAAAGCATGAACCACAACACCTAAACAAGTGGTTGATCTCACGGGAGAAGACCAGCCCCAACTTATGGTGACAAGAATATTGATTCAAGAAGAGCAAGAGGTTTCCACCCAAATCACCTCTACGCTACCTTTATTCGATCCATCATCAGTCCTAAACATCCAAAAATCATCGCCACTCCATACACACAATTCATCACCATGGACCTCATTCATGTCCCACCCCGCTCACACGTCGTCCACCTCTACAACCATTTCAGATACGATACCACCAGGGACCATAACAAATGCTGATATCGAGGTAGAAGTTAACTCGGGTATAGCTGGAGTACCTGAGGTTGAAAAAACCACAGTGGGATAGGGCACATTTCTAGAATTATTAATCCAGGAAGGGTCCTTAATTTCTGATACAACGGCCACCCCACCAAAGCTAAACCCTTTCTAGCAATCCAATTTAGTGTTGCAACAGTTCATACCATCTACTAGTCTACATGTCCCTGAACCCCAACCATCGCAACAGAGTCAGCGAATGTCCCCACAGGGACATTTTGAAATATCAATCGCAAGCAGGCAAATTCTCAGGGAGAGACATCCGACCCAAGAGATGTCGAGCACTAAGAACCTGCAAAATTGGGGAGCTAGCCAACTATTCAATTTCATCTAGATGGCAACACGACAAGAAAAAGGTCTGCATAATGACCTCCAACAGAGATTTGAGCAGTAGAAATAGCAAGTGATTGCACTTACTGATGAGTGCAATAAACTCCAAGGTGAGAAGGATAGCCTACATAAGCACCTGGAGCAAGTAACAGAGGCATTTAAAGACCTATGGCCAATTGTCGTTGCCCAGGACAAAAAAACACCAGAAGATATTTCAGCATGCTCAATGGTCGAAAGATGCATTCGAGTAAAGATGGCATGCACGAGCCTGAGAAGAGAAAACCAAGAATTGAAGGAGGCGCTTGCAGCCAGGCCAACATTTCCAGATCCCTCCATAGTATATGCCGATAAAATAGCAGAGAGGCAGAAACAAATGCACGACAGTAGGGAAACCCTCAGAACTACGGTCAAGGAAGCATATAGCCTACTAGAGAAGCTACATTAATGCTCAAATTCCCTAACAGGGAAAGCACAACCTGTTTCAGAGCAACTTCAGAAAATTTTCCTTGAGATCAGAAGAGCCAAAGATCTTGTCAGCAGAACACAACTGTATGACCAAGCAGATGCGCTTGAAACCAAAATTCAGGCAATTGAAGAACACTCAGCGTCAACGAAGCAACTTCTCAGGGACCTAAGACAATCTGTGAAGCAAAAGGCCAAGGCAATACAGCGATTGGCGGCTGAAGCAGAACCGAAGATACAGGAAGTGTTCAGCAAACTAACGCAGGGGGCGAATGCAACTAAGGCCGACAAGGTCGTCACTGAAAGGTCATCACTGAGACGGAGCCTATGCTTAAAGTGTGGCAACAAGCAATAGCTGAGTTTACAGAACTCAGAACATCAGCATTGAGCAAGATTCCCGAGTTGGGGCCTTTGTCGGAACATAGCGAAGCAGCAGGAGAAACTAGGCCAGCGCTGGAAGCCGACAGACCACTGGAAGCCGCAACAGCAGGGAAAGAATGACTCGGGACAAGTCAATAGCGTATGGTCGGCGCTTGTTGGGGCCTTTGTTTTTTGGACAGAACAGTTTTGAGTTGTGGAGAGCCGGAGGACAGGTGGCGGAATGCAATCAAGGTAGGCAGGGAGTTGTCATGGTTGCGGAAAGCCAGAAGACAGGTGGCGGAACGCAATCAAGGTAGGCAGGGAGTTGTCACGGTTGCGGAAAGCCAGAAGACAGGTGGCAGGGCATAGCCAGAGAACAACGCAAATGGCAGAAATGGGGGACAAGAACAAACAATAGAACTCCCAGTGATAAAGAAGAAGCGGAAGGCATCGGAGTGCAAGGGAGCAGATGAGCACAAAAGAGGCAAGGACGGCAGAAAAAAAATAGGCAGGCAGTCAGTTAGTTTGTTAGTTAGTTAGTCAGTCGGGCAAGAGGCCGATAGGAAGCAGAGCCTCAGGAGAGCTATGTGTGAAGTATTTTGTACTGAACTGAATTGAAATAGACTCTATGGAGTATGCTTATGCAGTTTTGATCTAGTTAATGAAATGGGGTTGTTGTTGTGTTGTAAATCATGAGTTGGTTTATGTTTCTGTAGGTTTTAACCCTGAAAAGAAATTAGCTACACACGAATCTTATAACAGAAAATAAACAATAGCGAGAGCATAAAACATAAAACAGATAAACACAGAGATTTTCCCCTGGATCCCAAATCGGGACGACCAGCTTGATTTTTTCATTATATTCCTTTTAGTGTTACAACACATATATATACATGCCAAAGCATACATAAACCCCAATCCATAAACCCTGGATTAGAACATAACCGTAGTTCCCTTGACCGGATCTACAAAAATACCAGGGGCCGAAAACCATCGTGCCCCAATACCATGTGCAAAACCATGCACAAAACCATGGACGCGGACTACCCACCGAAACATGACCAAAAAAATTTTCATGGAAAGAATATAACATATACCCAAATATCTTCCTTACCATGTTGCCTTTAGCCAGGGGACTACAAGAGAGCTTAGTCATTGGTCCAATTATTCAACACCCATTGTTTCTCTACACCAAGAGAACTTCCGAGTGCTCACAGACTTCATCAATGCATCTGCAACATTCTTCAAAGTGTCCACCTTTACCAGAAACACCCTTTTAGCCTCAACCATATCTCTAACAAAGTGATATTGAACATCAAGGTGTTTTGTCTTTGAATGATAAGTAGGGTTTTTAGCCAAGAAAAGTGCACTTTGGCTACCAACGCTCATCCTTACAGCTTGGTCAATGCAACTCTGATATTTTAATAAATCTCTCGTTAACCAAATTGCTTCCTTGATTGCATGAGTAACACGAAAGTGGCCTCGCCTTCATAGTTGAAAGAGCCACTACAGGCTGTCTTTTACTCATCCAACTGACTGCACCTCCAAATAGGCGAAACACATACCCACTTGTAGATTTCCTTTGGTCCAAATCTCCAGCCCAGTCTGCATCAACAAAAACAAGGATGTCCAAAACTCTGTCCAATCTTGGTCTTCCCTGGTAGCACAAGCCATAATCACTAGTGCTACACAAATATCTGAAAACCCGCTTCACTGCTGTCCATTGCTCCTTCCCTGGGTTTGACATAAACCTTCTCAATACTCCCACTACATGTGCAATGTCCAGTCTAGCGTACCTGTCGTTACACATCGGGGCACGACCGCACTGTATATGGGAACAATGTATGCAGCTCCTCTTCTTCTTGTGTCTTGGGACACTGTTCAACAGACAACTTTACACCTAAAGGAATAAGAACATTCACTGGTTTACTATCTTGCATATTGAACCTCTGCGATATGGTCTCGACATACTTCCTCTGGTTTAACTAGAGCTTCCTCTTTGCCCGATCTCTCTTAATTTACATGCCTAAAATATAGTTTTGCAGCACCAATATCCTTCATGTCGAAGTTGGAGGACAATTGGGTCTTCAAATCCTTGATAATTTCTTTGTCATTTCCAATCATCAACATATCATCCACATACAAGACCAAATAACAACAATGTCACCAATTGAATTAAAATAAATGACAAGATCCTCCTTGCTTTTATAGCTTAAGTCCCCATATACAGGTATCAAATTTATGATACCATCCTTGGTGACTGTTTTAACCCATACAAAGACTTCTTCAACCTGCATACCAGTTCTTTCTTACCATTCACCATAAAGCCTTCAGGGTGCTTCATGTAGATCTCCTCTTCTAGATCCTCGTGAAGAAATGTTGTCTTCACATCCATATGTTCTATCTCAAAATCAACAAAGAATAAAACACACAAGTAATTCAATATAAAGGCCACTTTAGTAACAGAGAAAAATATCACTAAACAAATCTCAAAGACTTTGAATAACTTTTCGCTACCAACCGAGCTTTGTATTTCTCCACCTTGCCTTCTACATTCATCTTCTTCTTAAACACCCATTTGCTCCCAATGGGCTTCCTTCCAGCCGGCAACTCCACCAGATCCCATGCATCATTTTTGTGCAAGGATGACATTTCATCAACCATGGCCTCCTTCCAGAGTTTTCCATCCTCTGAATCTACTGCCTCCCTGACAGTTCTGGGTTCATCATCAGTTATAGTTAAGGAAAAACCTAAACAAAAAGCAGATGGACTATACCTTTCTGGTTGCCTTCTTTCCCGAACTGATCTTCTCAAAGCTAGAGTTTGTGGCTCTTCATCTTCTGAGTCTTCTTCTATTATAGAGTCTGATTCATCCTCCTTTAGCTCAAACTCTATCTTCTCAGGTTCCTTTGGTAGGACTTCATGTTTAACAACATCTTTCACTTCTCTAAACACCACATCTCGGTTGTACACAACCTTCTTTGTTTTTGGGTTCCAAAGCTTGTAACCCTTTAAACCATCCTTATACCCAATAAAGATGCACCTTTCAGATTTATTATCCAACTTGGTCCTTTTCTCCTTTGGAACATGTACATATGCATCACATCCAAATACCCTTAGATGTGAAAGAGAAGGTTTCTTTCCAGTCCATACCTCATGTGGGGTCTTATCCTCCAACGCCGATGAAGGTGATCTGTTAACTAAGTAACATGTAGTCTCCACTGCCTCTGCCCAAAATTCTTGTGCTAACCCGGTACCACTGAGCATGCTTCTTGCCTTTTCCATCAACGTTCTGTTCATTCTTTCTGCAACTCCATTTTGGCCGAGAGAGTAGTATCTCACGGCTATACGTAACTCTTCAAATTCCTTTCGCTAACTCCCCACCAATATTCGTCTTCATCTTCTTTATCTTTCTCTCCGTTCCGGTTTTCCACCGAGCCCGAATTTTTTAATTATCAGTGACTTTAGATTTTCCTGCTAGGGTATGAGATCCATACTCTTGGAGCAGTCATCTATGAATGAAACATAGTACACAGACTTTCCCAGTGATGGAACTGACACAGGCCCAAACACATCAATGTGCACAAGTTCTAATATCTTGTTTTCCCTCTTAGCACCAGAAGGAAAACTCACCCGATTTTGCTTCCCATATACACAATGTTCACAGAAATCGAAATCCAGAGAACAATTAGACATACCTTCTACCATACCATTTCTATGTAGTATCCGAAGGCCCTTCTCTCCAATATGTCCAAGCCTTTGATGCCATAGCATGATCTTTTCTCCAGAGACAACTAGGCTTTCCATCCCACTTTCTGGAACCACAAAACTATTACACCCATCAATAATAGTGCTACCTTGTAGCTTGTACAAAGTTCCAGTCCTAACTCCCCGCATTAATACCAGTGCTCCCCGAACCATCTTGCAGGCATCTTTCTCGAACACTGTTTTTACACCTGCATCATCCATCTTGCTTACAGAAATCAGATTTCTGGCCAATGTAGGAATATGCAAAACACCAGGAAGTGTTCTAATCCTTCCACCTTGCAGCTTCAGCTTGACCTTTCCACGTCCGATGATTCTGGCCCTCCTATCATCCCCTAGGAAGACATCACCACCATCATATTTCTCATACTCGCACAACCACTCCCTATGGGGAGTGAAGTGAAAGGATGCACCTGAGTCAATCAACCATGACTCATGATCTACATGTGTATTTGAAGAAGAAGCCAAATACACATCCCCACCTTCGTCCGAGGTGGTTTTTGCCTCTGCAGAAGGAGCTTCATCAGATCCCTTTCCTTTCTCAGGAGCTTTAGATCTGCATTCCTTTTTGTAGTGCCCTTCCTTTCCGCATTTCCAGCACACCTTTACAAACTTTCTAGGAGATTTAGATCTCCCTCTAGATTTAAATCTCCCACTCGAAACCTTATTCTTGTTTCTGTTCTGGGACCTTCCTTGTACAGATAAGGCATCTCCATTCTGACCCTCCATATTTCTCCGTCTCATTTCCTCCGACAGCAAGGCTGAGACAATGTCATAAAAATTCAAGGTAGTTGTATTGCTACCTATTGCAATAACCAGACTGTCCCACGATTCTGGTAGAGAGCACAACAAACTGATGCACTTATCTTCATCTGAGATTTTAATATCAACAGACGACAGCTGACTTACCACAGTATTGAAGGCGTTCAAATGCTCTGTCACCGAGTCTCCATCCTTCATCCTCGGGTTATACAGCTTTTTCCGCAGGAACAACTTATTCACCAGAGACTTAGATTGGTACAAAGTCCCTAGCTTGTCCCACAAGGTCTTCACCGTAGCTTCCCCAGATACATTCAACAATACTGAATCTGAGACACACAACCGTATTGTGCTCTTAGCCTTCCGATCCAGTTTCTTCCAGTCTTCATCTGACATTGCCGTTGGTTTAGTACCCGGATCTACCGCGATCCACTGATCTTTATCCACCAGCAGATCCTCCATCTTGAGCTTCCACAACTCAAAACTCTGACCATTAAATTTCTCGATCTCTATCTTTCCGCCGCTCGCCATCTTCTTTCACCGCAAGAATCGATCCCGTAGATCTCCCACTGCACAGGGTCTACCACAGGCCCGAGCAAAAAACCCTCAACAACAAAGGCGTCCCCTTGAAGCCGAAACAGCTCTGATACCAAATGTAGGTTTTAACCCTGAACATAAATATCTACACACGATTCTTATAACAGAAAATAAACAATAGCAAGAGCATAAAACATAAAACATATAAACACAGAGATTTTCCCCTGGATCCCAAATCGGGATGACCAGCTTGATTTTTCATTATATTCCTTTTAGTGTTACAACACATATATATACATGCCAAAGCATACATAAACCCCAATCCATTAACCCTAGATTAGAACTCAAGTCGTGGAAAGAATATAACACATACCCAACAGTTTCCATGGTTATGGTGAATGTATGCCTAATTTAAATTTTAGTTCAGCGCTCTGAACATGTCCTGATGAATGATAGCTACTTATTAGAGTTGAAATATATATGTGGCTTCTAAATTCTCATAGCTATTGTCTGTGTTTGTAATATTTCCTCAACATCAATGATCTAGCCTCTAATCTTATTAAGGTCACGACACACCTCGGTTGAGACTCCATGCTCCCTTGAGTAGGGTGAAAATGCCGACATTTTTCTGGACTACTGCAGAAACCTTGCTGGCCTCAAACCTAAACCTGGGTCTTGCCCAAAGACCTCCTTTTTCGCCAACAATTAGCCATTGGCTATGAGTCTTGACTAAGAAATGCCAATGGCATTCTAGGTAAATCTTTGATAGCTTTTCAATATTCTTGGCCTTTTCTTGGACAAGTCCTACCATGTTTTGGTAAAATTTTTGATATTAGGAACACTTCCCCCGAGGCAGTCTTAAATAAGAATTTCATGCAACAAATTATCATCGATGGCTTCAATAAGGTCATTGGAGATATCCCTTGCATTAAATATTGTTGTTTTTTTGTGTTTGAGGTGGATTTCCCATTCTTTGAAGGCTATTTCCTTCTGTGATTCCTCTATCATTGGGAGATCATCTAATATCCCTTCAACATTGTCTTTCCATATTATTTATTTTACGATTTTCTCCTCAATATCATCAAAGTATGTCCTTCGTCAGAAAATTGATCTGCTAGTGCATTGGTTGTTTGACACAAATCGTGAATGATGGATAATTTATGATAGAAAGTGACTTTTGTTGAGCAAGGAGAGTATTTAATTCTATTGCTTCGCTTTTAAACTCAGATAATTCAGGGTTAAATTTCAGTTGTTTAATCCTGTGTTGTAATTCTTGAATTTGATCATCTCGGATCCTCAAATTAGAGTCATGTTGAATTTTATGGTCGTCGAAAATTTTCTAGAGCTCTACAAGTTGTCCTTCCATTGTTGAGTAATAATTTGTTTCTCATTCTCAAGGCCTTGTTCCAAATACATAATCCTGTCATATTTTTCCTTCAAAAGTTATTGTATCTCGATGGCGTTTTCCATAGTGGTAGAAGCATAAGCTCCTATAAACTAGTGAGTCTTCTGAGTTCCTCTACAGGGGTATACTGTGAACCATTACATACTATATCAAAAAAAGTGCTTCCAGGGACTAAGGCATGGGATTGATCAATATTTATTTTCTTTCTATAATATTCCCAAAAGGGAGAATGCAATAATACTGAAACACAATATAAGAACTGTAGCAAAATAAACAATAAATTTAAATACACATAAGAATGCACAGAAATTGCTGAGCCATTTTATTATATAGGAGGTGAGAAGGCAAGTACAACAATGCTCAAAATATGAGACACTCAAGCCAAAGGGATGGCCTGGAATGACTCTGCAATGATCCCACAAGAGGCACTGCGTACATTAGAGGAATTTTGAGGTCTAGAATGGGTATTCTAAGGAAATAATAAAATAATAGCTAAAACAATAAAATAATATTTATGAATTTTCAATTCACCTTTTTCACCACAATCCATGTAACCATAGTTAAATTCAATTCAAAAGTTGTACCAAAATAAAATTAATAAAAAAATTGTATTGATGTGACTACAAATAAGAATGAGATTTTCAAGAAAAAGTCATTATCATTGAACAACTAATGCATTTTTTCTTTGTACTTAAATAACTTAAAATAAAATATAAATATAAATTTATAAATCCTTAATTATATTATATGTCATTAATTAAAATTTATATTATTTAAATTTTATAATAATATGTAATTAATATAATTGTTGGGTGAAAATATATTCGTTTAATTCTGTTGTAGTACTTGCCCAACTATTTAATTTGTCAATCCGAGGTTCGTAGGCTTACGAGACACATGCACTATATATGCAGGATTGAAGTGGAACTAATTTAATCTAAATCACTGAAATCAAATTAATCTAGGAAGGCATTAAAACACTAACTAGGAAAGCAGGAAATTACATAAGGAAAAAAACAATACAACATGTGAAGAATTGAATGACATACAACATATGTGAGATCACAACAATAAAGATATCTCAAATTATATTACAAGAATCAAATTACAAATCATGAAAGCGTAACAATAAAAGAATATGAATTCAAAGCTAAGAATCCCTTTCTCCTAATTACAAGACTATCTCTCCAAACTCAAAAAAAACTCTATCTCTCTATTCTTCCCCTTTATATTCTAAAAATGAAGAGAGAGCACTCTCTTATATACATGAGGAAGATAACCATCTCATAATTACATATCCAATATTCTCTCAAGCACTCTCAACTAATTTCCCATTATTACAAAATATGATCCCTTTGAATCCTCCACACATCTCTCACATATCTTGGATAAGATATGCCAACCAAATCCTCCATGATCTTCTCCTTAGGAATAGACTTGAATAATTATCTCCTTAATATGGTGGAGGAGATATTTGAGACGTATCTTGGAATTAATCCTTCACATATTTCCTACACATTACAAAGCTCACATATTCTTGAGATTTATATAAAAAATATGTATATTTTCTAATATTTAATCATAAATTCACTTATAATACAAAAATGAATAAAATGGAAAATAAGAAGGTGAAACCCAAATGTATTTATGAAAATGATATGATAAAAGGTTAATGTAATAATGAAATGTAAGGAATAGTGAAGGAAAAGGTGGATAAAAATATGACATTTCTGAGTCCCAACAATAATATATAAATATAATATAATATAATATAATATAATAAATGTATAGGGCTATGCATTGATTCTTTCAAGAAATATGAAATGACAATAATATATTTTTATTCAAAAAGTGTGAAATGACAGTTATTATGAGTACTTTACTTTGACTTTAAAAGTACATAGAGCACTACCATGGTTAACCATGAGTTTTTATCCACCATTGAGAATGTGACAAATAAATACCTTTAACTCAAACAATGCCACCTCAACCATTAGAGATGATGCCATCCCCTAAAATGTGATTGGTTCTCATAAAATGAACATTGATTGTACATTTTCCTTAGAAGGCCCATTTTAGACCTCAAAATTCCCCTAATGACTGCTGAACTGCTGGAAGGTAAACTATGTTGTCCGCGACTGCAACTGTTGGGACTGCAACTGCCTGAAAGATAGAAATTCAGATCTAGGAAGAATGGGAGCTCCGATGATGCTGAAAACAGAGATCTGGGCTATATGATGGATACCCAAGATAACCCAGGAAGGGTTTCTTAGATCTGTCAATGTAAGAAAACCACCCTCTTAGGGCTTCACATATATGCTGCTTGGTATGCATATCTGAAGTTAGATTTGATGATATGATGACTACAATGATGCATAATCAGATTGATGCAAGAAGGGCCGACCCCTCCACTAGATCCTTGGGCTAAAAGCTCAAGATCTAGCTCCTCTAATCTCCTCCATTGAAAATAGCTATTGGATGAACAATAGCTCCAGAAAACAGCGCTATCAGAGAGGGAGGCTCAATAGCCTGCTGCTAGATATGTCAAATCAGCTCCTGAATGATGGAAATAATAAGTCCAATGTGAGGAGATGATCCCTCACAGGATTTCCAACTGAAATACTGGAAACTTCCTTCCTCCAATAGATCTACAGGACTGGACTGCACAATCCTTGAAGGGAATGCTGCTGCATGGAGGTAAAACCCAATGGCCTGAGTGCCAGATATAGATATGCTACTCCTAGAAGAATGAAAGTGAAGAAAAAAGTCGTAGGATGAATCCTCCACCGGTTTCCTAGCTGAATGCCATAAACAACCTCCTGAAGATGAGACCAATGCATGATAAGGAATGAAGTACAACCCTCTTTCAAGAGCTACTCAATGAAAGAGGAGGGATTCCTGCTCGAGAACACCCTTTGCTAAACAAAACTGCAATCTTAGCTAAACAGCTAAAAAATGCATAGAAATGTCCTAAGACAAATCTAGATCTAAACAGATCAAGAAATGAATAATCCAAATCATGCTTTCCATTCTGCCTTCACCTTCATTATATAGATATGAGCCTTCCATAGCCTTGGCCCACTCGAAAAATGTGCTGTACATGTGGACATAAGTTTCCATGGTTGACTGCATTGTTTCTCCATGTCCTCCATCATGTTCACATGGTGTAATCACCCTCTTCATCATGTGTGCATTAAATGCACCACTTCCTCCACTATCTTATCATAAGTTCTTTATGATCTTCTTTGAATGCAATATGATCTCAGTTGACCTTATCAAATATCCTCATGATTTTTCATTTAAGATCCATGATCTTATTTGACAGTTTCATCATCCATAATCTGTCTCATAAATGAGACATGATCTCCATTAATGGAGCTGATCCACTACTCCATGATTTTAGATCTAGATGTAGAATATCCACCTACACATATAAAAAGTGGATTTTATTCATCTTTGAGGATTATGGGTCCCTCCACCCTTTTATTTACTTAATCAATTAATTTTATTAAGAACTCTAATATTCCAAATATCATGTTAAAATTTTGGAATATTACAGTCCTCCCTGGAAAAATGTTGCTTGTCCTCAAGCAACTGCAAAAGTAGATGCTAGAGCAATATTTTCCCCTCCAAATGGCATCCACACAAGGAATGTCTCCCCATTTGCTGCAATGAGTTATGTATGCCCAACACCAAATTTTCCTCTCTATAATGTCTAGAGTGATATCTAACTGTGTAGCTAGATACCCCTCATCAATCATGAAGCTCTAAGTGACAACCACAAGCTGTCCAACACCCTCCAAAATACATGAGAGACATAAAGATAGATGGTTCCTTCCACAAGAGGAAAGCTCCAACTCACAAAGTATACCCCCATCCCATGCTACATGAAGTAAAGAGAGGCTTTTCATGCCTCCATCCTTAGCCCTATTGGCCTTGTTGGATCTAAGCATCATCCCAACATTGTACAAAAGAATAAGTAGAGATGTATGGGTAAACAAAGATTTCAAACCATATTCTCCCAATAGTAGCCAACACAAAAATTATCCCTATTGCCACACCACACGATCAAGATACCAAGTATGGTGTCCATACTTTCCATGTAAGAGCCATCGGAGGAGTTCCTCTTGCTTTGATCCTCCAACACTATCATGAAAAGTAGGGGAGTATGTAGGACCAAAGTCCTCCAATAAAAGCCACAACAGCAAGATCTCTTACTGCCTCTTCACATCATCATGTGAATCATGGAGAAACAACAACATACTGAAGGACATGTGGAATGTCATATCATCCCAATACAAAAAAACTCCATTATCACACATCATGAGAGTATTATGCCATATTACAAAAAATATCGAACACATAAACATGGGAGATGTCATGTGATGGCCAAAATCTCTCAACCAAAATTAACATGCCTTCTTCTGCTGCATTCTATCATTGATAAACAAGGCATGACTCAGAAAGACATGAGCTATTGGGTGGTAACCATACTCACCCAAGAACAGCCATCGCAACCATGCCTCCTTCTTCATTACATGAGTGTTTTCCAAGGTATGGATCAATGAAATAGGAGCCTTTGGGTAGTAACCAAACTCACCCAAGAGCAACCAATGTAACCAAGATTCTTGTTGGCCCATGTCATATATCTGCAAGTGGTCATGCAACCCCTTGCTTATCATCCTCACCCACTCATCTGAATGTGGATGATGAATGATGTTCTACATAAATAGGGTATCCTCCCTTTGTAGAATACCATCCACCTTAAACTGATGAAGAACTTTGCACTCCATGAAATATTGAAGTGCACCTCCAATAAGATCTCTTAATGAGACCTTCTTCTCATCAATGGACCTCCAAAACCAGTGAGGTTCTAGATTTGTTATAGGTAGAAGTTTCTCTTTGAGCTGTGAGATGCTCATTGAGAAAGTGTCATATAGAAAGGAGAAAAGGTTTCTCATCTCAAGATGTCTACCATTTATCATCTTAACCTCCATTTCTTCATGAGTGGAGCTACCTTCAAAATGCTCCAAGAATAATGGGGCCTCTTCATTATCACTGCTACTAAGTGACAACACTATAGATCTACATGGTAATACATATGCTATCTCAAAGCAAGGCACAATGCTGATCTTATAACCAGTCATTATACATAGGATCATGCTCATCCCATTTTATGAAACTCTACAATTCAACTCAAAGGGTTGAATGTAGCTCAACAATGATGAACTGGGATAGCTTTTCATCTCCTCCTTGATTAGATCAAGGGTCCTCTACGTTGTGATATGTTGCTGCTTCAAGTCAACATTTTGTTCTAACCCTTGGTTATGCATTGGTCCTGATGGCATGTCCCCATAAGTTTCAATAAGATCTACTAAAACAATATGTGATGAAAGCGCATGCATACCTTGGATCAATTGATGTGTGGGAACCTCTTGCAAGAAAACAAGAGTTCCTCCAACTGGGACAATAATGTCCCCAACTACTGGTAAGAGTGATGACTGCTCTTCTCTAAGTGTAAGAGCGCTGGAATCTTCCTCCTCTTCCTCATGCATCTCCTGATTCATGCATGGGACTCCATGTGCCAACAGCTCAAGACTATCTTGCAAATTTGCAAGTGTCTCTTCTCTGGATGTAAGTACTTTTGCAGCTGGTGGTGAATGTAGTGAATTCTTGTCCAGAGTGACAAAATTGACATCCTCCTTTGTTCCTTAGGAAATTTCTCTTTGTGACACATCTCTGGGTTTCTCACATCAAACTTATTCCTCAACCTGTGAAAGAAATCTGAATATTTAGTCACCTTTGCATGCTCCATGTGACCAAACCACTAATCATTTTCTTCACCTAGAAGATGAAGTGCTCCAATTTGGACAACCTATTTTTCAGCCATAGGGTGTAGCTCGAAAAATGTACCTAACTCTTTCCTCCAAGCCTTAACAATGCTTGAGGAAGATCCATCAAATGTAGGAAAATAGAATCTATTGTGCCTCTTCCTTTTATTATTGCTATAGGATCTTCTTTCTTCTCTGAGTTCGAAGAATTCATGGAGAGTTAGACTCTCTTTGAATGCTCTAGACTATACTTTGTACTCTTCAAGATATAAACTGAGAGTCTCATGAATCTCATGTTTTCTTCTTTCTTCATTTCTATACCTTTCACCGTCTTCAGATAAAGTAAGCATAGTAGATCTATGAGGAAATCTACGATTCTCCAGTTTTCTATCTTTTTGATAGGAAGTGCTTGGACCTTCCTCATCAAATTTGATTCTTGATATTCTTTTTTCCTTTCCCTCTTCATTTGATTGACCTCCTTGTAGAGATCTTGCAAGGATCTAAAAAGAGGAGTGTCACAACTATAATCCCCCTTCATGATAGATTTCATTTATCTGCTTCTTCTTTTGATGCAAAATATGAAGTGTCCACAAGCTGAGCCAAAGATCATGCTATGATACCACTGTAATATTCCCAAAAGGGATAGTGCCGTAATACTAAAAAAAATATAAGAACTGCAACAAAGTAAACAATAAATCTAAATACACATAAGAATGCACAGAAATAGCTGAGCCATTTTATTATATAGCAGGTGAAAAAGAAAGTACAAAAGTGCTCAAAATATGAGACACTCAAGCCAAAGGGATGGCCTGGAATGACCCTGCAATGATCCCACAAGAGGGACCGCGTAACTGATGAACTGCTGGAAGGTAAACTGTGTTGTCCTTGCTGCAATTGTTGAGACTGTAACTGCGTGCAAGATATAAAGTCAGATCTAGGTAGAATGGGAGCTCTGATGATGTTGAAAACAGAGATCCAAGCTCTATGATGGATACCCAAGATAACCCAGGAAGGGTTTCTTAGATCTGTCAATCTAAGAAAACCACCCTCTTAGGGCTTCACATATATGCTGCTGGGTGTGAAGATCTGAAGCTAGATCTGATGATATAATGGATGCAATGATGCAAAATCAGATCTATGCAAGAAGGACCGACCCCTCCACTAGATCCTTGGGCTAAAAGCTCAAGATCTATCTCCTCCAATCTCCTCCACTGAAAATAGTTGTTGGATGAACAATAGCTCCAGAAAACTATGCTGTCAGAGAGGGAGGCTCAATAGCCTGCTGCTAGATATGTCAAATCAACTCCTGAATGATGGAAATAATAGGTCCAATGTGAGGAGATGATCCCTCACAGGATTTCCAGCTGAAATACTGGAAACTTCCTTCCTCCAATAGATCTACGGGACTGGACTGCGCAATCCTTGAAGGGACTACTACTACATGGAGGTAAAACCCAATGGCCTAAGTGTTGGATATATATTTTCTGCTCCTGGAAGACTGAATGTGACGAAAAAAGTGGTAGGATGAATCTTGCACTGGTTTCCTAGCTGAATGCCAGAAACAACGTCCTGAAGATGGCACCAATGCCTGATAAGGAATGAAGTACAACCCTCTTTCAAGAGCTACTCAGTGAAAGAGGAGGGATTCCTACTTGGGAACACCATGTGCGAAAAAACACTGCAATCTTAGCTACACAACGCAAGAATGCATAGAAATGTCCTAAGATAAATCTAGATCTAAACATATAAAGAAATGATTAATACAAATCATGATTTCCATTATGCCTTCACCTTCATTATATAGATATGAGCCTTCCATAGCCTAGGCCCACTCCAAAACTACGTTATACATGTGGACATAAGTCTCCATGGTTGACTGTGATGTTTCTCCATGTCCTCCATCATGTTCACATGGGGTAATCACCCTCTCCATCATGTGTGCATTAAATGCATCACTTTCTCCACTATCTTATCATAAGTGTTTTATGATCTTCTTTGAATGCATTATGATATCAGTTGACCTTATCAAAGATCCTCATGATTTTTCATTTAAGATCCATGATCTTATTTGACTGTTTCATCCTCCATAATCTATCTCATAAATGAGACATGATCTCCATTAATGGAGTGCTCCGCTACTCCATGATTTTAGATCTAGATCTAGAATATCCACCTACACACATAAAAAATGGATTTTATTCATCTTTGAGGATTATGGGTCCCTCCACCCTTTTATTTACTTAATTAATTAAGTTTATTAAAAACTCTAATATTCCAAATATCGTGTGAAAATTTGGGGATATTACACTTTATTTGTCTCTTGACGACTGCTTTATGTTGAGGAATGTAGAATATGTCAAGGGGAGGAATATCTTCTACCCTTAAAACAACCTCAGAGGTTGGGAATGCTAGTACAATGTCAATGCCATCGATCTCTAAAGGCTTGTTAGAAGCCCCAATGGTAAGCAGGGTCTTCTCTACAGTTTCAGAAGTGCCTAATACCTTCTCTTGTGATGGAGTCCTTAAAATACTAGGTTTATTTCCTTTTAGAACCTAACTACATTGTTCACATCTCTCTTCAATCTTAGAGTTTGGAAGTTGTCCCTCAATATTAGTGGAAGAATAAGACCTTGTCTTTTTTGGGTCAGGGATACCAATAACCTATTTAGAAGAAATAATTGTAACTCCTTCTTGAGTTGTGCTTTCTTGAGGAAGTATCAATGAATCCATAGGCAGGTTAACAATCATTTTATCCCTGTATTGGTTGAACTAAATTATCTCCTTTGGATTCAATTATGTTGCTGCTAGTTTCAAAACTGGTGAATAAACAAAGGTTTTTTCAAATAGGTAATCAAACAAATCTGCCTCATGAGAAATTTTCTTGATACTTGATTGTCCAATGACTCTTTTTGCAGTTTTCTTGGGATCATATTGTCTGTTAGCAATAGTTAAAAAGTCGAAAATTTTGAATAGCATCAATTTCAAGACAAGCATGATTTTAATTATCTAGAGCATATACACCACACAGAATTGGAAAATAAGACCACATTTTCTTATTGGACTCTTTCAATATTTCTGAAAGCCCATTTTATATGGTATGGTATGCTATTTCTCGAGCAAGAATTGTTACTCGGATAAATCCCTCTCGCGGACAAGAGCGATCTCCTTAGTATCCCAACAGATAACTAGAAACAAATAGACATAAGAATATATATTTCCCTAATCTATTAGCATTCGGATGATCAAAACTAGAAAAGAGAGGATACTGATCTTACCTTTCAATGAGATGTTTGTTGAAGACCTTGCCTTTTGTCTTGAAGAAGTCCTTCAATGTTGAGAAGAAACCTGCAATCACAAATATGCAAAGAATCAAAACCATCTGCAGTATGTAATCATCCAAACTACTAGCTTAACTTAATGATCAAGGATATTAAGAATTGTAATTGTTTTAATGAATATGAAAACAAAGCAATGAGAAAAAGTATCCAAATGTATTATTCAGGAATAAAAAGAGAAATATTATAACCAAACCTTGATGTTGTAAAGATTCCTCCCGTATTCCTTCCCAATCTTCCTCCCTGAATTAACAAGCTTTCCACTGTAAAATGACCAGCATAATATTATCACAATTGAACCCCCTAACCCTAAATTTTCAGCTCAATTTATAGGAGAAACTGAAGAGGTTTCAGATCCACCAATAGAGGGGTGTGACCCACAAATGAGGGGATTAGGGTTACTTGATCCAAGGGGATAAGCTCCATGATTGGAGGGATTTAGCTCAAACTGGTGTGACTCAAAGGCCTTTAGTTGGAAGAATTTGTGCCCAACTATGCTTCTAGAAGTTACTTTTTGCCATTACTTCACTTTAAATGGGGTGCACAGGTTTTAACGGGACAAAAAGTGCATAATTCCGTACAGAATCTTTGTAATACCCATGCATGCCCAAGAAGTGACCACAAAAATTTCACAGACCATCTTTAAGAGTATTTAAGAGCTATTTTCCTAGTTTCCAGGAATTGGTTAAGGAATATAAATGTTTGACTTCTAAGGAAGCATGAGTAGCGATGGTGATAGATCCATATTGACCGTCCAATTTCATGGTGACAAAATGACGTGTAATATAGTGCCCCCTAAAGTGGAAGTCTAAGAAAATATTTCAAAAGAGTGAAGTGCTTTATCATACCAAAGATTGGATTAGAGACATCAGTCGAAAACCTGTAAGAAACTTTCAATTCAAATATATAATCATCACTGAGGTAGGCATCCTCATACTTAGAGCAAAACTAACCATATGTGTTGGTACATAAGTGACCTAGAATTATATCAATAGTAGACACAATATGGATGCAACCATCTCTTAGGAATTAGTCTACTGAAAAATTAATACATAAATCCTCGCAACTTATATGGTTGAAACTAGATCTAGGATCTTGATCTCCATTTCTCGAACTAGTACGAATCAAACCATGTGATTGATTGTAACTAATTCGAACATGGTAGATACCACTTGATTACCGGTCAATGATGAAAACTATTAACAAGTGTGAGAGAAACCACCAATAATTAAAATGGCTCTCAAATTACCCCAGTACAATCTATTAAATGTGAATGAATGATTTGCAGTTGAACACTCATAGAGTCATTCAATCGAAGGCCAATGATGAAAACCTGTCATCCAAGGCGAGAAACTTGCTATTAAGGCATTAAGGTACTGATAATATTTCTGGATCAAATTCCTTTTTCATCAGCTGGAGTTGATAGGAAGTGATACGTCGCAGGAGGGCCTATGACACAAAACCACTATGTCAAGTTTTGAAGAAATATTTTGCACAGATTAACTCACGGATGGTCAATGCGATTGGAGACAAATATTTGCAATGAAAAATGAATTGAATTTTAACTTTCGCTTGAACACATAACGACACTGTAAATGACTTGGAAACAATTGAATTAAAGATAATACCCAAAGTTAGTTGAATACTTTCAATGAGGTTCGATTAATTGTAAGAAAAACTTATTACCCAACCCAGACACGAGTGTGACAAAGTGTCATGTTCAAGAGTGACACGCTGCTTCTAAAAAAGTATAAAATATGGATTCTTATTCTCAAATTCCCCCCCACCATTATTGGAAAGAACCTCTTTATTTTTTTCAAGCTTGAGGAGGATAACATTTTCTTTTTGTGTAAGCTCATCCTTCGGATGAGTCCATCTTAGTAATTTTAACAAACCCTAGGAAGGAGTGGTTCGGTCTCGTTGTGATCGACGGGTTCCATACTATTTAATTTTAATGAGTCCAACATAGGATTAACTTGATGTTTTTCAGTTTTAGGGAGTCAGAAGAAAAAAATAAGAAAACTCCATGGTGTTCTTTTTCATAAATTTAGTCTTTCAAACCTAAAAAAGGATAAAATAATGTAGGAGAGCACTCTATTGGCCATGCTTAGCCAACACATACCTTTTTCGTAATTATTCTAGCTTATTCTGGAAAAGAGATAAACTTATACTGAGTAGACGACTGTTCATTTATTTTAACGAGTTTGAATAGTCAAGCGCTCGACAATATTTTCATGTTTAGAGAGTTTGAAAAGGGCTTAAAAGATAGCTCCATGGTTTCACTTTTTTTGTTTTTTTCGAGAGTCCGAAAAAGTGATAAACGTTTACTTTATCATCAAAATGATTTGTTTTTAAACACAATCTGTTCTCTGCACAAAATACTCGAAAATTACAATAATTTGTTCTCAATTATGGTAAAAATATTGAAAATTTGAACTTCTAAAGGCAAAAAGAATAAAAGAATATTATTTTATTCATAAAAACTTATAAAAATTGAAAAGAAAAAGTCATTTTCACCATTTTATTTCCAGAGCAGTAAAAATTGGTTTTTACCATAGACTTCCAAAGCTGATATCAGGCAAACCGGTGGACCATTTCATGAACCATCATTTCTAGGTATTTAATCACTCCATTATCTTGCATTCTATCCGTTTGATTTTTCATTTTAGGATTTAAGATTATTTTTTGGAGAAAATACATATTTACAAATCACCCTTGTGGGTGCGCATGTTTTCCTTATTGGGCCTATGCACTCCGATAATTTTAACACATAAAATTATCGTTTCAGCGCAATTTTTCTATACAGAATGTGCACAAAAATGCATGTGTACAAAGAAAACCCACGTAGGTTTTGTGGGGTTTTTAAAAAATGGTTTTATTTACATCAAAATTGCTCTAAGTTATTCCAAAATATTTTTAATGCTTTTTAATGATTGTTTGCAAGAAAATTGAAACAACCATGCTCGACTGGAGAGAATGCGACCATGAAACACATGATAATGAGGAAATTGATAGCCCAACAATTCTTCAGGCTTTAAATAACTCTAGACTATACAAATTTTGGTCCATACAGGGAATGAAAGCCCAAGTAGAGATGATGACCTGGTTGGTAAATGCCTAGGATATCTAGGAAAAATGATTTATCATTGGAGATCATAGGCTCATCATTGATGCAGAGGATATTTATTTCCTCACCTATTTTCCTGATCTCAAATTGATTGTTAGTTAATTTTGTGCTAATATTAGTTTCAGAATTAATCTGAAAGTGCTTTGGTTTTCTTATCGTACAAGGGTTTATACAAGTGTTTATGAGTGAAAAATCATTAAAATTGATAATATTAAGTGTATTTTATGAAATTAAAAGTATGGAAACTCAATGATGAACAAAAAAATAATTAAACACAACAAGCACAAATAACAGAGACAAATACACAAGTTTTTGATGAAGGAGTTAACCCCTCCTGGGCTACATCTCCTTGGACCAGATTCATAATGTGGGCCTTTGTATTAGCTTAAATTGTGAAAAAGTGTTTACAGTCTCCTATTTCCTCTGTTACCTGCTCCAATGGCTCCAAAACATCAAAATCTATGAATAATGACTCTTCCTGGGCCAAAATTGGTCGAAACTTGCCTCAGTTATGGCAAAACCAATTTTTCCTAGTTTTTCTCCACTAAATCTAGATGTCCGCCAGTTAACTCCACTAAATGTGGAAGTCCTCTGACTTTGGCGAGTCCACCAAAGGTGCCGCCAAGATAAGCATGTGTTTAAGTGGGGTTAAGTGCGTTTAGCGCTAACCCACACTTATATGTTAATCTCGGGTTATCGTGGGTCAACCACGTATTATGGTATTAATACACGACTTAATCGCATTTAAATCTCCGCTCAATCTCTCGCCGAACAGTCTTCAGCTCTTGGTCTTCCTGCCTTAGTCACACGTGGGAGGGGGCTGGCCCCCTTCGAACCCCCATACTCCACAACGGTGAAATTCAAATGAAAGCGGAAACCTTATGGAGTAAGGTCTGTAGTATATATGGTATAATGGTAAGGCATATTTTTTGCGTGTGGGTGGTAGTGGGTTCGACCCCAAACCTGCCATATAATTTTGGTATAATATGAAATGTCAATCTAATAGTTTAAAACATTGGATAATATATATATGTTGTGAAATATTATGTTTTATTGTTCCCATTCAACGATGGTTTCGAACTATGCATAAAAATTGATAATTCACCCAAATTTGACATTGATAAAAAATAACATGCCAACCACCCTTGCCATTGGGGGGGGGGGGGAACGTGGTAGCCTCCGGCTACACCACATGGCCCTTCCCCATTGGCCTAAATTCAAATTTAATAATATAATCCACCATTAAAAATAATTCCAAACTTCGGAATAGGAGACAAATTCAACTTCCCCAAGCAACATTGGCGAAGCTAGAAATGACGTTTGTCACAGTGTTATTGGTTAAAAAACTAGAGAATATGCCCTGAAGATTCCTAAGGTGCTGACTGGACTGCCAAGTCATCAGTCTATCAGTTTTCTGCACAATTTTTACTTGTTTGGAAAATGAATAGTAGACCATAACTCACTCATACGAACTCGGATTTTGATGAAACGAGTTGAGTTGGAATCCTAATGACGAGCTTTATGTAGTCGTTTAGGTTTGAAGCATTTATGAGAACTTTCATTTTTTAGCTAAATACTGAGCTCCTAATCATTCCTCCCCACTAGAAGCCTTTTGGACCCCAAAAGATACTATCAATTGTTCAGCAGGGGAGGGTACAACTCCCTCACCCTTTCAATCTCCATCCATGTAGCCTTTGAAGGATTTTTTCCCTTGATTCTCACTCTAAGGTATTCAACATTCCCTCTTCTTGATGTTCTAATTATTCTATCAAGTATGAGATCTTGTTGAAGTTCATCAAGATATTCTGGTGAGAAATAATCTATTGATGGAAGTTGAACATGCTCTCCTTGATCATCAATCAAACAAGGCTCAAGCAATCTCAAATTTTCAAAATTAACGACATAATATATTTGCATATAAGGAGGCAAATCTAGCCTAAATGCATTAGTACCAATCTTTTCAAGAATTTTAAATGGACCATAAAGAATTTGCTTGAGCTTTTTACCTTCCCCTTCCAATCTTTCTTTGCTGATATACAACCAAATTTCATATCCAACTTGGAATTTGTGATCAACACGGAGTTTGTCATGCCTTGCCTTGTAGTTTCTTTGACTATTTTCAAGTTGATGTTGCACTGTGTGATGTAACAACTAAATTTTCTCAATGAACTTCCTTGCCTTATCTATGTCACTATGACCATCTATAGTGACATCTTTCTACAAGATGAAGTACAAAGGAGATCTTCGCAAGTAACCATAACATGCATCAAATGGTGATGTGTTTGTGGAAGAATGATTTGCCTTGTTGTATGCATGCTAAATGTAATGCAACTGTTCATCCCACAACTTGGGATGCTTTCCGCAATAACCTCTAAGAATATGAATAATTTTCCTATTTACCACCTCGGTTTGACCATCTGTTTGTGGATGAAATTTTGTACTCTTCTTCAACTTTGTGTCCATCATGTCCCATAATTTTGAAAAAAAATTCCAACAAACCAGGAATCTCAATCACTTACAATAGAAGTAGGAAGACCAAAATGAACCCATACATTTTGAAATAAAATATTAGCAGTTTGTTCAGCTGTAATTATTTTCTTACATGGCATCAAAAGACACATTTTTCTGAACCTATCTACCACAACATACAAGTAATCATGACCTTTCCTTGACATAATAAGACCACCTACAAAATCCATTGAGATACTCTCCCAAGGATGTGAAGGAACCGGAAGTGGAGTGTACAATCCGAGTTTCCTATTGCTAGGCTTACTTATTGCACATAAAGAACATCCTCTAATAAAACGAGATACATTATCAATCATGCATGGCCAATAAAAATACCTTTGGATATTTGCTACTGTCTTTCCTACACTGAAATGTCCAACAATCAATGATGTCTGGGCCTCCCTTATGATATTTTTTCTTTCTCCCTGTGGTATACATAAATTTCCCAAGTGATACAACAAAATATTATGCACATGATAATGTAACTCTTCATTTTAGTTTCCTTGACTCAAGCTTTCATACACATCTTGAAAATCACTATCATATGTATATAGTTCAATGTAAATTTCATGCATAATTGAATTGTGCTTGAGTATAATAGATGAATTTACATAGGCCTAGAGAGCATATCAACTACCTTATTTTAGATTCCCTTTTTGTACCTGATATAAACAAATGAAATTGTTGTAGAAATCCCATCCATCTAAAATGTATTGATTCATGCAAATTTGATTGTGATTGTAAGTATTGCAATGGATGATGGTCAATATGGATAATGGTCTCTTTCCCCATTAAATAGTGCTTCCATTTCTTTAAAATTTGTACCAATGCATATAATTCTGTATCATAGGTGGGATAATTAGTCACAGATCCATAAAAAATTTCAGAATGAAATGAAATAGGCTTACCATGCTGCATGAGCATTACTCCCATAGCATAATCACTTGCATCTGTTTGGATCTCAAATGGTTGTGTTGAGCCCCAAGATTGTTCTTTCTTCCATCATACTTCACTCCATTTTCTTTTGTCCATTGTTATCCTAGGCCCAAATGATCAATGAAATTAGTTAAAATTACTTTAAGAATGAATATCATGGCTAACTTGCTAAGTTTTGTGATTTTGTCATTATAATGCATTTTGAACTGAAACTAGCTACAAAATGTAGACATTCTGTAGCTAGTTGCCAATTCTGCAGCTTTCTTCACGTTCAAGCATGTTCCAGGTGTCCTCTCAGGAAAAGCCACACATGGGTGTATTCCACATCATGTCCTCAACGTTTGTTGCTCACCATGAAGAATGAATGGAATTATGGACGTGGTTTTGTACGTGGGAACTCACACAAGGAGGCAGACTCCTAATAGGACAAGGACAGTCCAGATGTCCTTTGTCACTTTACGCTGCCATCTTTAGAGTTCTAGTACGACTTTGATATGAAAAGAAAATGATTCCCGCATTATCTCAAGTTCTGTTATGAAGATTTGTTATAAATGTACTCGAGAAACCGAGAGACAGACTTTAGACTTTGATTAGATTTCATGGATTGACTGCTATATTTCTGAAGACCGAGAATACTCTGTTTTAATTTATTTTCCTTTAATGAAGAAGACAACATTTCTTTGAATGCGTTGAGTTGATCTTGAGTTAGATTTTGTGCTACTCTGGTGGTAGAGGGCCCCTGCCTCCTGAGCGGCTTTACTTTCGCAATTTAGATAAGTATCTTAGTTCGTTTTCAATTTTTTGAAGTTTGCGTTCATAGTTAATTTCATTAGTCATTATAGATATACTTGTTCTAAGAAAATCTTCCAAAAAATCATTATAATGAATGAGAAATGGATGTAGTGTTATAGATTTGATTTGCAATTCCTTTCATTCATTATCACAGTTGAACTTACTCTAGTAAACTCTTCCAAGAAATCATTATGATGACTAAGGCATGACTGTGATACTGTAGGTTTCAGTTGCTTGTTTACACTAAGTAGCATAGCTGATCTTACTCTTAAAAAAGCTCTTCCAAAACATCATAACAATGAGTAGGAAATAGCTGCGATGTCTTAGTTTTTGACTGTATTTGCTTTTAGTAGTTATGTTTGTATTCAAATGCATTGAATTGTATAGCTAGGATTGTTCTAACAAGCTCTTCCAAAATACCATTCATGATGAACGAAATAGGCTATAGAATCCCATAGATTAATTGCATGATAACTTAGTTAGAGTACTCCGGAGGTAATTGCATTTAATTCATATTTTGTCATTTCATTTATAGTTTGATAATGGCTTTTTAGAGCATTGTTCACTGCAGACTAGTAGCACTCTAGTTTAGTTCTAGCTTAGCTCACTGTATTTACATTCCAAGATTAGTTGCCATCCATTGCATATTAAATTGCATTAGTTGTTAAACTTAAATACCACGGTCTTAATTATTTACAAAACTTCTTTTGTTCTAAACCTATATTAACTCATAATTATCTGAACAGAAGATAGTATCAGTATAAGGCCTGGAGTACTTTTTCAACCTTTTTAACATTTCACAAACAAGCCTTTCCTCAAAAGACTATTCTAAAAGGAAATCTGTAACTTTTGAGTGAGGTTTAGTGGTGTTAAACTAAGTTGCAGAATAGAATTAGGAGCTAGTTTTAGAGTAGAGATCTTATGATGTTACAAATGTTCTTTTTCAAATATGTTTCAACAAACCTTTAATCATGGATGAGATGTTGTATCATTATAAGTTGATTGTTTAGTTAGGAGAATT
The DNA here is from genome assembly GCA_034641835.2 of Pinus albicaulis. Taxonomy (NCBI): domain Eukaryota; kingdom Viridiplantae; phylum Streptophyta; class Pinopsida; order Pinales; family Pinaceae; genus Pinus; species Pinus albicaulis. The sequence goes on along the minus strand of CM076582.1, from coordinate 159,101,910 downwards.
TTTACACTTAGCTGCCCATTTCTCAAGCTCTTCCAAAATATCTTTAATGAAAGAATTGGACAAGTTAAGTTCATGTTGTGATTTATTTTCTTGAAGTCATTATCAAGCTTTGTATTTTGCTAAGTCATAGTTTAGGTTTGGTTCTGTCTCAGTATTTGCATTTGTCATTTGTCATAAAAAAATTAGGCTTCACTCTGCTTTTAACCAGTAGTTTCTTTCCACCAGCATTTAGTTCTTTCCCTTGTGAACATAAAACCATAAAAAGACCAAAAACATCATAAAACACTAGACACAATGTAGTAAGAAACAAACACCTAGGCACATACAGTGAACCACACTTCAGCAGTTTACCAACCTTGTTTGACAATTAAATGAACTCAATTTAGGAGACTAGGTTGAGCACAAACATTTTGGCGCCATTGTCGGGGAAGTGAAAACTAGGTAACCTTTGTTTCTTAACTCCCAAAAACAATGATATGCGTAGAGAGAGAGACTCAAGGGGTAGATTCATAAGAAGCAGAAGCAGAAGTTTGATTCCTAGAACACCACTTGTTTTACCTAGACCAAGAGCTAGTACACCTTCAACTCAGACCCACATTCCATGCTTTACTGATCCTAGACTTCTAGAAGACCTAAGATCAGACATTCCATTAGAGAGACCTTCCACTTCATCCACTGAACCTGTCTTAGAAGAAGATCCAAGGACTCCTGTTAGGGACACAAAATTTTCCACTTCCACAGAAGAATCAACCATGGTAGAAGAAGGAGGAGGAGGAGTATTTAATGGAGAACACACATTATTTGGAGGGGGTAGAGGTAGAGGTAGAGGAGAAGGAGGTAGAGGTGTAGAAGGAGAAGGAGGTAGAGGAAGAGGTAGAAGAGAAATGGGAAGCTCTTTTGGGTTCCCTATAATAGATGAAGAAACCAATACAACCATGAAAAACATTTCACCCTCTGTCCTTCCAAACTTCTATGGACTTAAAACTGAAGATCCTGAAACCTTCCTATTTGAATTTGAAATCCTGTGTAGAACTTAGGACTACTTACAAGATGCTCAAAAACTTAAACTATTTCCTTCAACATTGAAAGGAGCAGCATTGAAGTGGTTTATGAGTTTGATCAACAGTTCTATTAGGACATGGGAAGACATGAAACAAGCATTTCTAGAGAGGTATTTGGATTATTGTATGTCGGTCAATCATAAGGAAGAAGTGTTTAAGATGTTACAAAAAGAAGATGAAAACTTGGAAGATTTGTTGGAGAGATTTCATTACAACATCAAAAGAGAAAAAATGGAAAACTTAGATCAAGACACCTTAAAATATCTTTTGTTGAAAACAATTAGGGATGAATGGTTGGATATCCTTAACATGATGGGAAAAGGGGATATATCACAGTTCACATTACCTGAAATATCTGAGTTATGTATCAACCTTTCAAGAGGGAAATCTAAAACTGTAAAAGGTCCAAGAGATCCTGCTCTTGCAAGGGCAAGTAAGTCTGCTTCTGGGACAGTAAGTAGGTCAGAAATAGGACATATGCTTGATTATTTCAAATCTGACATCTTAGGGAGTCTTAGTGAACAAATAGACACCCTTAAATTACAAAACAAGCAAATAGCCGAATCTGATGCCTTAGCAATCTTTTGTCCCAAATGTAGAAAGAAACATGCCTTGAGAGAGTGCCCTTTGGATGTAAAAGTTGTAGAGACCTGTGTCATTTGTTCTGAAAAACATGAGACCAAGAATTATCCTTCCCTTCCTGGTCTCAAAGCTATCTTTCAAGAGGAAACTCCTACAAATTCCACATAATCTCTCAATTTTGTCTCTAGAAGGCCTTGGCAAGGACCTCAAACACAAGGATTCCATGATCAAATGTATAACCAACCTCCACCTTGGAATTCTTGGCAGCAACCTTGGCCTCAATTTCAAAATCAATCTCAAGCTTGGGCACAAGGAGCACAAAGTCCCTATGGAAGATACTCTCAATACTATCAGTATCCACCATCCTATCCACCATACCCACATTTTTCTCCTCAAAATCCTCAACAAAATCCTCAACAACATCATCAGAACCTACCACATCAAAATCAACCACTTCCATTACCATTTCCTCAAAAATCAAATCAGTTGCCTGCTCAACCCATACCAAACCCCAACAATAAAAATCCTTAGAACACATACATGATAGAAGGCCAACAGTTTCCAACTTATTTAATTACTCCTTTAGACCTTAGTAATGTTCAACTTAGGTCTAGAAGAATACTTGAAAAGAGGAAACCTTTCTGTGATCATACAAGAACAAGATAACTCTGAGGAAGATTCTCTACGGGTAAATAAAAGTCTTGAGGAAGACACATCTTTTCAAGACCCAAACACTAAAAAATTAAAGCAAAAAGAACCAATAATTTCAACTCCTGTATTAGTGTAGCCATCAACATCTACTTCTACACCTCCCTTTCCAGAAATATTACAAATTGATAGAGGTGTAGAAAAACAAATTATGGTGCCTAATTATGATTTCCTAGATGAGCTGAGAAATGTTTGCATTAAGATTCCATTATTACTAGCCATCAAGGAAATTCCAATTTTAGCCAAAACAATAAAGGAGTTGAGCATGAAGAAAAAAAGAAAAAGAATAAGAGAGACAAAGAAAATTCAACTGGCAGGAAAAATAGCAGACATTATGATGGGGAAGATTGCTATTCCAAAGTATCTAGACCCAGGAAATCCAGTTGTTAAAATTCACATAGATGTGTTAAGAAGAGATAGGTACGAGCTGGAAGTACTTAATAGACATATCAGGACTGAGAATGATATTATGAGGGAACAAGTTAAACTAAAAACCAGTATGAACTCAACCTTGTCTCTACAAATGGAAAAAGTGGAAAAGGCTAATGAAAAGTTGAAAAAGAGGAACAAGAAGTTAATCAAGGCACTTACTAATTTAAGGTTCAAGTTAGTCATCAGGAAGCCCAGAAGGCCTTTAACTTCCAGACAAAGAAAAAGAAGAGGGTTGGATGTTCTTGCAGAAGTCTTTGAGTTTATGGAATAAGTTGCATGAGGACATGCAAGAAGTCAGCAGTGGGGGTATGTTGAGCCCCGAGATTGTTCTTTCTTCCATCATACTTCACTCCATTTTCTTTTGTCCATTGTTATCCTAGGCCCAAATGATCAATGAAATTAGTTAAAATTACTTTAAGGATGAATATCATGGCTAACTTGCTAAGTTTTGTGATTTTGTCATTATAATGCATTTTGAACTGAAACTAGCTACAGAATTCAGACATTCCGTAGCTAGTTGCCAATTCTGCAGTTGTCTTCACGTTCAAGCATGTTCCAGGTGTCCTCTCAGGAAAAGCCACACATGGGTGTATTCCACATCATGTCCTCAACGTTTGTTGCTCACCATGAAGAATGAATGGAATTCTGGACGTGGTTTTGTACGTGGGAACTCACACAAGGAGGCAGACTCCTAATAGGACAAGGACAGTCCAGATGTCCTTTGTCACTTTACGCTGCCATCTTTAGAGTTCTAGTACGATTTTGATATGAAAAGACAATGATCCCCGTATTATCTCAAGTTCTGTTATGAAGATTTGTTATAAATGTACTCGGGAAACTGAGAGACAGGCTCTAGATTTTGATTAGATTTCGTGGATTGACTGCTATATTTCTGAAGACCGAGAATACTCTGTTTTAATTTATTTTCCTTTAATGAAGAAGACAACATTTCTTTGAATGCGTTGAGTTTATCTTGAGTTAGATTTTGTGCTACTCTGGTGGTAGAGGGCCCCTGCCTCCTGAGCGGCTTTACTTTCGCAATTTAGATAAGTATCTTAGTTCGTTTTCAAGTTTTTGAAGTTTGCGTTCATAGTTAATTTCATTAGTCATTATAGCTATACTTGTTCTAAGAAACTCTTCCAAAAAATCATTATAATGAATGAGAAATGGCTGTAGTGTTATAGATTTGATTTGCAATTCCTTTCATTCATTATCACAGTTGAACTTACTCTAGTAAACTCTTCCAAGAAATCATTATGATGACTAAGGCATGACTGTGATACTGTAGGTTTCAGTTGCTTGTTTACACTAAGTAGCATAGCTGATCTTACTCTTAAAAAAGCTCTTCCAAAACATCATAACAATGAGTAGGAAATAGCTGTGATGTCTTAGTTTTTGACTGTATTTGATTTCAGTAGTTATGTTTGTATTCAAATGCATTGAATTGTACAGCCAGGATTGTTCTAACAAGCTCTTCCAAAATACCATTCATGATGAACGAAATAGGCTGTAGAATCCCATAGATTAATTGCATGATAACTTAGTTAGAGTACTCCAGAGGTAATTGCATTTAATTCATATTCTGTCATTTCGTTTCAAGTTTGATAATGGCTTTTTAGAGCACTGTTCACTGCAGACTAGTAGCACTCTAGTTTAGTTCTAACTTAGCTCACTGTATTTACATTCCAAGATTAGTTGCCATCCATTGCATATTAAATTGCATTAGTTGTTAAACTTAAATACTACGGTCTTCATTATTTACAAAACTTCTTTTGTTCTTAACCTATATTAACTCATAATTATCTGAACAGAAGATAGTATCAGTATAAGGCCTGGAGTACTTTTGCAACCTTTTTACCATTTCACAAACAAGCCTTTCCTCAAAAGACTATTCTAAAAGGAAATCTGTAACTTTTGAGTGAGGTTTAGTGGTGTTAAACTAAGTTGCAGAATATAATTAGGAGCTAGTTTTAGAGTAGAGATCTTATGATGTTACAAATGTTCTTTTCCAAATATGTTTCAACAAACCTTTAATCATGGATGAGATGTTGTATCATTATAAGTTGATTTTTTAATTGTTTAGTTAGGAGAATTTTTACACTTAGCTGCCCATTTCTCAAGCTCTTCCAAAATATCTTTAATGAAAGAATTGGACAAGTTAAGTTCATGTTGTGATTTATTTTCTTGAAGTCATTATCAAGCTTTGTATTTTTCTAAGTCATAGTTTAGGTTTGGTTCTGTCTCAGTATTTTCATTTGTCATTTGTCATCAACAAATTAGGCTTCACTCTGTTTTTAACCAGTAGCTTCTTTCCACCAGCATTTAGTTCTTTCCCTTGTGAACATAAAACCATAAAAAGACCAAAAACATCATAAAACACTAGACACAACGCAGTAAGAAACAAACACCTAGGCACATACAATGCACTTCACTTCAGAAGTTTACCAACCTTGGTTGAAAATTAAATGAACTCAATTTAGGAGACTAGGTTGAGCACAAACAGGTTGTCTAAGATCCGAAAGAGCCAATACCGGTGTTGAAATTATATTTTTCTTTAAAGCATCAAATGCTTTTTTCTATACATCTCCCCAATGGAAGACTTTATTAACACTTGACAATGCATATCGCGGAGCTACAATGGAAGAAAAATTAGCAATGAATTTCCTCCAATACTATGCCGCCCCAAGAAATCTTCTTACCTCTGTAACTGTATTGGGCTTGGGCCAATTCAGAATGACATCTACTTTGGAAGGGTCGATATTAAACTCACCTCCTCCAACAATGTGTCCCAAATACACCAAAGAAGTCTTGCCAAACTCACACTTCGACATCTTTAAAAATAATTGCTCTTTTTTCAAGACATCAAGTACCTTGTTCACATGCATGAAATGTTCTTCTCTTGATTTTCTGAATATAAGTATGTCATCTAAGTAAAAAATGACAAAGTAATATAGAAATGGTATAAGCACATCATTCATGACTTTCATGAAAGTAGCTAGAGCATTTGTTAGTCCAAATGGCATAACTAACCACTCAAACAATTCTTGTCTAGTTTTGAGAGTAGTTTTCCAAATGTCCTCTTCAGCTATTATAACTTGATGATAACCAATTCGCAAGTATAACTTAGTGAAATATCTTGCATACTTCAATTGATCTAGCAAATCATCAATGCATGGGAGTGGGTAGCGATTCTTTACCATTATTTTATTCAGTGCACAGAAATCGATGCACATGTGCCAAGTCTCGTCCTTCTTTCGTACCAAAACAATTGGTGAACCACATGGCGAAGTAGATGGGCATATGATACCTTTGTTCAGAAATTCTTGAACTTGCTTCTTGATTTCCAAACTCTCCATAATTTACATGCGATACATACCGATTTTTGGAAGTGGAACATCCTGCTGCCACTGAATCTCATGCTGAATTCCCCTCTTGGGAGGTAACCCACTTGGTTCTTGAAACATCTCGCCATGCTGACTTACCACATCAAGAAAATTATATTTTAATTTTTCATTAGATCCTTCAAAATATTCATAGTCAACATCATCCTTTTTCTTGAGCATGAGAAGCACAAAATTTTTACTTGCATAAACTAGCCTCTTCATTTGCCCTACATTAACTAAAGAAATATTCAGTTTCTTGCGATGAGCTCTCACAATATAATCCACCCCATCCTTAAGCAAATGATATTTGTTCTCATGGAAATAAAATATTGCTTTCATGTCATACAAATATGGACTTCCCAAGATAATCCCGTAAATGTCAAGTGGAACCACATATAACTCGACTTCATCAACAAAGTTTGCAGTAATAGAAAATCTAAATATGCATTTCCTTGTAACTTGTAAATTATAATTCTTAAATATCCAACCCAAAGGGTATGGTTTATGATGTGGTATGGTTTCAAGGTTAAGATTTTTGACTAAGTCTTCTAAAATCAGGTTTTCTTGTGACCCACTATCAAACAAGACATCAATATTTGTATGATTTGAAATCACTTTAACATGGAACAATTCTATTCTTTTGTCTTCATTTGGAGTGTTGTTGTGACTATTTGAGAAACTAGTACTTGATATGGCTTCATTTCCTTTGTTAACCATGGCTATTATGTTGGTCTCATCCCCTGAATCAGATCCAAGACCTTGTTGTGTGTTGGCAATCATCTTTTGTTTCCCTTTGTTATTTGGTTTATTTGGACTTAGTTCGGGATGTAGTTTCCAACAATGGGCTTAATTATTCTCCTCCTTGGAACAATGTTTGCATGTAGTTTCCTCCCCTTCTTTCTTGATGCTTGCACTCTTCTTTCCCTTCCATTTTCCTCCCTTCTCTTTTCCCTTACCCTTGAATGGCTTCTTCTTACTACCCTCTTCCTGAATGTTCTTTCCCCTTGCTTCAATATGTGTGGCTTGCACACATACTTCATCTAAGTTGTTTGGGTTCAACCTAAGGATAGTATGTTTCAAGTAGTAATGTAAACCCCCAATATATTTCAAGAGTGTGTCTTGTGAATTCAAGTTTACTCCCAACAACAAAGCCCTCTTTCTAAACTCCTGAGTGTACTTTTGAATAGTTTGGCCTTTGAGTTGCCTAAATTTTTGTTAACTCATTATTGATTTTTGCATACAAGATAATGGATAAAATTGTCTTTTAATAGAAGAAATTAATTCAACCCAAGAAATGGATATCTTACCATGAATTCACATATCCTCTTGAGTCTTTTCCTCCCACCAAACTAGTGCTGCTCCTTCTAGCCTTAATGAAGCAAACTGGATCTTTATGTCGTCCTCTTGTAGATTCTGAATTCTGTAGTATACTTCCAATTGATAGATCCAATTTTCTAACTTCTCTACATTTAAATCTCCATTGCACATGGGAAGTTCAAACTTCATGTCCAACTTGAGTAATGGAGTATTTCCTTTTGGTATTTTTGAATGAGTGTGGGTGGTTTTTCTGGCGGATGTGGAAGATGAAGATGCTGATGAATATGACAAGGATTAGGATGGTGGCGATGGGGGTGGCTTTCCTCCAATGCCTTTCAAACTCTTCTCTTCATCCTTCTTACCATCTGAAATCCTTCTCCATGTGGAGGCTTTGAACCTTCTCTTGCTCTTTCTGCAGTGAATGCATCAAATGTGATTTTAAAAATTATTTGTATGTATTTGAATTCTCTCTTGACATCCTCTTCTTCTGAATGTCCATGAGTCTCTCCAACTCCTGACATAATGGCTAAGGATTCAAGCTCAAACTCTGATACTTGTACCTCTTCAATCACTTCAACTTCCTTTGCAATTTGTATCTCTTCAATATCAACTGCTTAAGATGAAACTTGAGGTGCTTCAAGTGAAATTTTCAATGGAAATAGGACTAACAACCAATAGCTTCCCTTATCCTCTCTGCAACTTCAACCTTGTAAGCATAAAAAATTGCAACTATTAAAACCCTTCTTGTACAATCTCAAAAAAAGAAAGAAAATAAACTTTAGCAACCTTGTTGTTAGCCACCTATAAAATTTGTTATAGAAAAAGGTGGCTAAAACTTTTAGAGCCTTCAAGGAACAAATTTTATTGCTAAAAAGTGTTGGCTCTTGAAGACTCTTAAAAGCCTCATGCCTCTGTCCCAATCTTCATTGTTGTGCCCATTCTACACTCAAAAATCCTGTTGATTCCCAAGAAAGAATACTGCTGCAAGCACCATTTTCATTTTCTCCCTTCTTCCAAAACTAACCTCATCTTTGCCTTTTATTTTCCCATGAAATCCTTCATTTTCATGTTTTTCCCCTTTTTCCTTCATCAAAACCCCTTTGATAAGGTTTAAGACCCTTTCTTGCCTTATCAGAACCCTCGAACTCCTTAAAAATCATTGAAAATCCATAAAAATGCATTTTTTGTATTATAGACTTAAGCCCCCTTGGGCTAAGTCTTTAACCCTTCCCCTCCATACGCCTTGGTGCTAGGACCGAGCGCTAGCCCTCCAAGTGCTTATTGCATAACCTGATGCCAATTAGCCCTCCATTCTAAACCCCCGGTCACATGGCTTTTCATATAACCCGCAGCCCCGTTGATGGATGCCAAGCCATATTGAATATTAATTTTTCGCCCCCAAAGTATAAACCTTTGTTTATATTAATTTGTCGGTTTTTTATTATTTCCTAAAGTTTCCGCCGGTGCAAAGTTCCATTCGCTCTCCACCGTTGATCTGATCTGCAGATCGACGACGCACAGTCTATCACCCTAGTGGTCCTCGCCAGCCACTTACCATTGTAAAACCACGCGGGATTCATCGCACCGCTTTCAAGACGAAGGTGGTTTTTCCCCGATCGATAGTGATTCCATACACCGGCTGACACGTGGCCTTGAGCACTGTTGACAAAACTGCCCTCATCGCGTGTTAAATGTCAGATGTGGAGTGGGCGCGATATTGATGTGTGCCGTCCGATCTGAGGCCGCTCATCGGACGGTGATCGTGCTCCAAAGACGCCCGTGCAATAACCAAGGTACGGTGCATTTCATTAAAGCGTCTCCGCCATTGATCTGATCTACAGATCGACGGCCCAAGCTCGATCGCTTTGTTTCCTCGCCCAATCGGCAAATCCGGACCCGAGAACATTATTCAACAAATTTTTATTAAAAGTTTGATGTCTGGACGCATTTTCTAAGGTTATTGATGCCTGTCCTCTGCCGTTGATCACTTGGGCCGATCTCATCCGACGGCCCACGATCGTCCCGACACCCGAATATGATTTTCGACCATTTTTCGCCAAAACTAAGGTTTTAAACCTTTTTTCTGTTTTTTATTTTATTTTTCTAAATAACGTGACCCCTCCACGTTTTTCAGCCACCCTCGACTCCGACCGTCGATCTCTGCATGATCAACGACTCTGATTTAATTTCCTCCTCTGCTTCCTTTTAACCCCTCTAATCAAATCTCGACCGTTGGATGATGCCATCCAATGGCCACACTCTCTCCACATGTCCTTCCGAAGCAGTTAACCTATACATGTAGGATTTTATAACATTTGTTCGTATTTTGCAGGGTATAACGGTTTTTCTGCTATGTCTTAAGAAAATTCAGAAGCAGAGGGTGACGATCCTCCTGCCTTCGATCCATTCAAGAGAATCATTCGCAGGGTTTAAGCTCCACGTTTCATCAATGGTTCATAAGGCATTGATGCCATATCACCCCTGCGCAGCCCTGTACACCAAAAAAACACAATGAATCAAGCACAGTCAGAGAGTATCAGTGTCGAAGATGAAAATGTACCAAGACAGGAAATTGAAGAAAACTCTGTGGGGATCACGACTAAGATGGGTTATCAAAAGCCTAATCCCCCAATTAAAACACAGTTTGAAGAAAATCTTAAGTGTTTTATCGACAGGAAAGCCTCCATCGCCACATTTGAGGCAAATCAATTCCTCCCAGCTACCAGAAAACCACCTGTGCCTCGAAGCATTCAATCAGAGGCCGAAGTTATTGATCAAGATCAAATATCTGCCTCACAATCCGGCCAGAGAGTAAAATCTGCAAACAAACTTAATGACAGAATATTAGCAGAGTTACTTCAACATAACAGAAAGCCTCAAAGGTCAACAAAAGCTCCCACCGAGCTTAATCTTAATGTAAAATATTTAATACAGAGGACACCTATTGTAAGCTTCTTCATCAAGCCCCCAAAGGCCAAGAAGCCATTTAAGTCTATATTAATTACTTTTTGAGATTTTTTATTAGATCTCACCTCCTCATTCTTCTATAAATACTTATGGAGAAGATGAGTGAGGGGTTGGTCGATGTAGTTGCTGAACTTTGAAATGTAATTAAGCTTGAGACTTCTATCTGTAAATAGTGTTCACTAGTCGTTGGAGCTCTGTTTGTGTTTAGATTAGTTAGGCTGAATAGTGAAGATGATTGCTGAACTGAAACATTGGACCTGAAGACTGTAACTGGTTTGACATCAATAACAAGATCTTTCTTGGGATCCTGGTATATATCACTGGTGAAGTGCCCCTTTTCTTTGTTATTGTTTTTCCTTCTATGTATGTCATATTGTTCACTATTCTCTGATAAAGAACAACATTTATAGAATTAGGATTTACTGTTTACCAGTACCCTTCTCTCATAGATAAGCTATATCTCAATATTTTCCTCCAATTTGTTTATTTAAGAATGATTCAATACAGTTTAAGCGGTTAGGAATGTTGGCGTTCCCTTGTACTACTGTTTTCTTTGAACCTTCTTCTTGAAAGTTATTTTCATCATTTGCTTATTAAAGTTAGACTAGAAAAGTGATGGTTAGCCCTGTTTCTAGTTTCTATTCTCCAAAGGCAGATTCTGAAGGTTTCCCTTGGTGTCGACTGAAAGCAGACCAGGTTTAAAAGTAGCTTATCTGATCTTAAGTTACACTTTGTTTTCTCTTATGTGTTTTCATACTTTCTGAAGGTAATTATGCGGATTACTGGATTGTTTGTCAATTAAGATGATTTAATACAAACTTTCCCAAGAGATCTATGTTTAGCCCTGTTCTTGGTTGGTTTTAAATAGTTACTTAAGAGGCTTTTCTTGTTTGGAATTACTATAAATCCCTTGTGAAATTATTATCAGTTTCCACCCCTCCAACACTTTATTGTTTCCATTCCATCATTTTAATCTCAATATTCTTGTGATATAGATGAATTGCCCCTTGGATCACTCTTGATGTTGTTGCTCAATTAAAGCCCTGCTATGACTCCATAGCCCAATGGACTAAAAACCAGCGTTATATCTATATTTTTAGACAAAGCTGTTCTATTCACTTGCGACTTCTCACCTTTGAAACTCTTTGCATTTAGGATTCTCCACCTTAAATAGTAACCATGCTCAACCATCCAAAAACAAAACAAAACCCTCGGCCTTCATAACTAGCCTAATATCATTACCCCAAAATTCAAAGACGAATCCATCTTTGCACTTATTGGAGAGATCCCTTTCCGGATTCAGGAGGGCTAGATCCTAGAATCCCAAAGTGGTTGAAACGATGTTTCTCCTTGCGGTCAGACTTTTTCCAATCTTGTTGATTACAGGGACCTAACATTTTTGGCGACTCTGCTGGGGAACTAAGTCGAGTTTACATCTTAGTTTCCTTTAGAAATCTCATAAAACCTGGTGAGTAAAAAGCAACCTTTTCAAGCACTACCAAGGAATGGTAATCATGATAAAACCTGTCTGAAGCAGTAACAAACTAGGCAAACCCTAAGATTCTCATAAGGCTTTATCTAACCTTGAAAAATAAGCTGGCTTAGCCATAATAGTACATTGTCTTTGTCTCACAACCGTAGCTAAGTTTTGAAACAGAGTAAGGATATTATTAGAAACCACACAACTGAAAAATAACTCAGAAAAACACCAAAAATATTTCAGATTGGTATCCAATAAACATGGTGGTGGACCATTATAAAACTTTTTATCTCCTTAGGAGCTAAAAACTTCCACTTGGCGACTCCAAAATCCTTAACAGACCTTAAGACTCCACTGGGAAGAACCTTTGTCATTATAACGTGGTTTAAAATTCAGTTAGAGGACTGTAGGATTTGAATTTATGAAACAAAATTAGTTAACCTCTTAAAGACTGTCATATCTGGTTGAAATTTTCTTATTTAAAGTTGGGTCTAAAACACAGCATAGTGGCTTCTAGAAATATTCATACTAGAGCCCATCCTGACCCTGATCCACTTGAGATAGTTGATAATCCAGAAAGTATCCTTTGGAAGTCTCCTAGGATTAAACTTCCAACTGTTTTCAGATCACCCTTGAGAGCTAATTCAGTCCTTGAAAATCTTTCAGATCTACAACAATCAAAATTTGACTTAGTAAATCCCTTTAGAACTAGGTCTCTTGGTGTGGCAGTGACAGTGGAGGCCATGCCCAAAACTAACACTAACCCCAACACCATCACTAATAGTAATTCTGAGTCTTCTCTTTCATCTCCTGAAACAAGTGAACATCCTGGTAGCAGAGAAACAACACCTCCTGATTTACATTTCCTTCACAACCTAGGGGTCTCTCATCCAAGATCAACTCAACAGTCTATTCCTGGTCCATCCACTTCTGCTCACCCTACATTCACTGTCCAAACCACTCCACTTCAGCCCACTTTCCCTTTTGTGAATCCACCCCCACCATATATCATGGCAGCATGGTATGCTCCCTTAGTCCTTCCTGTACCATTAGTCAATCTCCCACAGGACTATCAGTCCAAAATTCCATTATATGATGCTAGTAATGCTACAACTGCATCAAAACATGTGGATAAGATGAATGACTACTTTGACAGAAATGAAATTGGTGATGATTCTGTTAAGCTTAGATTATTTTCTCAAAGTCTGGGGGGAGAAGTAAGAAAATGGTTTAAAGGTTTAACCCCCCATAGTATTAATGATCTCCAAGCCTTCCATCAAACATTCTTAAACAAATGGGAAGTAAAGAAAAACCCTCTCCAAGTCCTTTCTGATTACAAAAATCTCTATAGAAACACTGGGGAAAGTGTGCAAGCTTATTTCAATAGATTTAACAGTGTGTATAATGCACTTTCTCCAGAACTAAAACCTCCACAAGGCTCAGCTCTAAACAAGTTTCCTGAAGGATTTGACCCCGAGATGTCCTATCAGCTGAGGGAAAGAGATCCTGCAACTCTTGAAGAGATGCAAAAGGGTGCTCTTTCTATGGAAGTCAACTTAATGGAGAAGAGAGCAAGAATGAAAAATGAAAAGAGAGTGTCCTTTAGAGAGGAATCTACACCCTCTAATTCAAACTCAAAAATGGAAAGAATGATGGAAGAGATGATGAAAGAGATGAGCATAATTAAGAGAGCACAAGCCAGTCAAAACCAAAATTCTCCTCAAAATAGAAATCAGAACCAGAATCAGAATTTTAGAAGGAACCAACCTCCAAACAGACCTAGGGAAGATGATCAACAGATCACTCCTCCATTTCATCAAAACTATGTAAGTGAGGTTGAGGAAACATATGAGATAATAGAAGAAGATGATATCAACATGCTCGGGGTAGATAATGATGACTTCGAGATTAATTATGATATAAAACAAGGTCTATACACACCTTATGATGACAGAAGAGATGACGATGAAAATTATTATCAAGACATGGAAAATGTCATCATAGAACCTCAAAAAGAATATGACCTTAGAAGCAAAACCAGTCAACAAACTCCCAACAACAAAACCTCTGCCAAATATTCACAAGACAACGCTACAACCAAGCCTAGAATGGTAAAAAAAAGGACAAAACAGTAGCTGTATATTCTGATAATGGTAAAGAGAAAGGCACTCAAAACAAAGAAAAATAGAGTGCAGATATTAGTAGTACTAACATCTCAGCTAGTACTCCTGTTAAAACCATTTTGTCAAATGTAAATAGGAAAAATCAGAAAGCTGATATTGTTGATAGAGTAACAACTAATAAGGCCGAGACCAGCACTTTAAAGAGTCAAACTCCTTTCAGCCTAGAGCAGGAAATTTCCAAAATCAAAATCCCTGTTCCTTTGACTGAGTTAGCTGCCCAGCATGTATATAGGACCCAAATTTTGAAGGTTTTAAACATAGAGGACTTTAATGAAACTTTCAATGTTAATGATGACCATCCAGAGCTTATTTTTGGTCCAAAGATTGAAGGTATGTATCAAGAGGGACCTGTTCCTCCCTTTTATGTGAGTTTAAATGTTCATGACAAAATTTTACACAACGCTATGCATGAATCTGGGGCTTCTCATAATTTGATGCCAAAAGCTGTAATGAATAGCCTTGGTTTAGAAATCACCAGACCTTACAAATATCTTTACTGATTTGACTCAATCAGAGTAAAATGTTTAGGATTAATCAAAGACCTCTGTGTTAACTTAGCCTAGATTCCAGCCAAATGCATAGTAATGGAAATTGTTGTGGCTGATGTTCCCCCCAAGTATGGAATGTTGTTATCAAGATCGTGGGGGGATAAGTTACAGGGGACTATGCAGATGGACATGACCTATGTGACTATCCCTATTTTCAATCAGATGAAAATAATTTATAGGGAGTCTCACATGCAATACATAGTTACAAGTCAAGACAGACCGCAAAACTCCCCTTTATACTCTGTAAACACAGGCCTTGATTCATTTATCCTTTTTAATGAAGAAACATTGGATGAACAAGTAACTTTAACAGAGTTTATGGTCGATAGAGAGGAGGAGGTAAACACCACAGAACTGTCAAAACAGTTTGCTGAACCGATAAACAACATCGAACCAAATATGGGTCTTGAAATACAAGTCATGTGTCCTGTTAGGAATCTGTAATTTTAGCAGATTGGTAAGACTAAAATTGCAGAAGCAACATTATTTCAACCAACTTTTGGATTCTAGGATCTAGCCCTCCTAAATCCAGAGAGGGATCTCTCTATGAATGAGTTTAAAGATGTGATCTTTAATAGCTGAAATTATGATATTAGGCTAGTTATGAAGAGCTTGGGTTTTGTTTTGTTTGTTTTGGGTGGGCAAGGACATGATGAAAGTGAAGGAAGTTTCAAAATGAAGGGTGAAGGTGTTTCCAGATGAAGGAATGATTTGGCTGACAGAAAAGGCAAAGAAAGTTTTAACCCATTGGGCTATGGAGTCATAGGAGGATTTTAATCGGACAGCAAGGTTCAAGCAGGATCCATGGGGCAAGTCACTTATGTCAAAGGATCTCTTAAGGTTATTTTATGGAATGAAACAGATAGGAAATGAAGAACAACAAATGAAGGTATAGTGAAACAGCCTAAGATCAAATAAGTTCTTTTAAACTATGTTGCTTCAGCATGTACTTAAAGAAAAACATGAGAGTATTATGAGATCAGGTTAATACCTTTAAACTAGCCTTCCTTGAAGTTATTTCAGTTAGAAAACATTAAAGACAGTTGAACAGCTTAAGATCAGGTAAGTGCCTTTAAACTACCCTGCTTTCAACATATTCAATAAGGAAAACATAGAAGTATTCTGAGATCAGGTTAATACCTTTAAACTAGCCTGCTTTGAAATACTTTCAGTAAGAAAACATTAAAAGACAGTTGAACAACTTAAGATCAAAAAAGTGCTTTTAAACTATATTGCTTTTAGCATATTCAATAAGGAAAACATAAAAGTATTCTGAGATCAGGTTAATACCTTTAAACTAGCCTGCTTTGAAATACTTTCAATAAGAAGACATTAAAAGACAGTTGAACAACTTAAGATCAAACAAGTGCTTTTAAACTACATTGCTTCAGCATGTTCAATAAGGAAAACATGGATAACAGTGAAAAATAGCAATTTAGATCAGACAAGTGCCTTTAAACCGGCCTGCATTGATGTACTCTTCAAAGAGAACATTCAAATGAAGAAAACATATACAATAAATTTTTCAGTGAGAGTAGGGTACTGTAGAAAGTAAATCCTAGCTGTATGTTTATTGCTCTTTATTGGAGAAAATGAACAGAATGAAAACATTAAGCAAAATAACAATTGACAGTGAGGAACACATCGCCATTGACACAAATCAGGATCCCATAAATCAATAGCTTGTATTTGATGTTCAAACCAATTACAATCAGCAAGCCCGATGGGTCTCTGCAACTTCAACTTCTCATATCAGCTTATATATCTTTGAGTTGCAAATAGGGCATCAGTAGCTTCAAAATAACTATTACATGCATTCAAATGTCGAGAGACCAAAATTTTCTCATCTTCTACAACAGTATTTATAGAAGAATGAAGAGGTGGGAGGATTTCCCAGGGGTCAAGTATCCTTAATTATGTAATCAATGCAATTCCTGGCCTTTGGGAACCAGGCAAGGCATACGGTGGGAATGCAATTGTTTATAACTCTGCTTCATAACTCTGTTTGTGTCTTTCGAGGCCTGATGATTGAAAAGATCTGCTTCTGGACTGTTCTTTAACCTTTAAAATAGTTTTGCTGACAATTTGGATATAAGACCCTTGATTAGTATTATTTGTTCGGCGGTCTTTGATTTTCTGTGAGGCTGTAGGTGCCTTTAGAAGCTGGAGAAGGTTCAATTAGCCTCTGTTTTGGCATCAAAGTAACTCTGTAGCCATTCTTTGTGTTGAAGACCCCGCAGGAGTAACTCTTCGGCTGCTTTTGAGACAAATATCTGATCCTGATCAATAAATTCGGCCTCTGATTGAATACTTTGAGGCACAGGTGGCATTTCAGTAACTAGAGGGATCAATTTGCCTCAATTGCGATGGTGGAAGCGCTCTTGTGAATAAAACCCTTAAAATATTCTTTGAACTGTGTTTTAAATCGGGGATTAGGCTTTTGATAACCGTCTTAGCCGTAATTCCCATAAAAACTGTCTCTAATCCTCTGTTCTGATACATTTTGGTCTTCGGCACTGATACTCTTTGACTGTGCCCCTTTCATGGTGTTTTTGTAGGTGTGCAGGGCTGCGCAGGGTTTATAAGGTATCCATGCCTGAGAAATCACTAAAACAATGTGCATGTCCACCCTTTGGAGGATTTTCTTCGACGAATCGAAGACGAGAGGGTCGTCACCCTCCGCCTCTGAATCTTCTTTGAAAATTGTGAAAAAATGATAAGAACCCTGCAAAACACGGAAAAAATTATAAAACCTGCGTATATAGGTTAACTGCATCAGAGGGCGTGCGAGGAGATCGGAGCCGTTTGATGGCATCATCCAACGGTCAGGATTGATTGGGAGCGATCGTGGAATGGGTGAAAGAAGGATTAAATTCGAGCCGTTGATCGTGCAGAGATAGACGGTTGAGATTGAACGAGGTGGTCAGAGGAGAAGGATGAATCTGAGCCGTCGATCGCGCAGAGATCGACGGTCAATATTGGGCAATGGAAAGTCAAACGGAGAGATCGGGCGATGAATTGTAGGCCGTCGATCTGCAGATCAGATCGATGGCAGAGATTGATTTGCCGCTGTACGATGGCCCGGTTATCATGCATGCACCTTCGTTAACCATCGAGCAACTTCGGCGAGCGATCACCGTTGGATCAGTGGGCTCAGATCGGACGGTCCACAGCAATATCGCTGGGCGTCCTCGTCTGAACGATAACGCGCGATGGATGAATTTAATACGCGGTGGATGGCGGTTTCCGGAACAGTGCTCGGGACGCGTGTCAAGTAGCGTATGGAATCGCTGGCCTTCAGGCAAAAACCGCCCTCCGCCAAAGAGTGGTGCGATAGAAACCACGTGGTTTTGGGAAAACGGCGCACGGCTGGGGGGTCCACCGGGAGGCGCGCTCCGCACCGTCGGATCTGTGGATCAGATCGACGGTCGAGATTGCTCCACATTTGCATGGGCAGAAAATTTAATAAAATGTTAATTCGACAGTTTAAATACATATTCAAAGGTTTTTTAATGTTTTGGGCGAAATATTAATTTAAACCGGATGAGCGCCCGACTGCTCAGCGCGCGGTCACGGCGCCAGGGTGTATGGGCGGAAATGCTAGGGGCTTAGTCCAAGGGGGCTTAAGCCCAATACATAGGAAATATGCATTTTAATGGTTTTTCTCATGATTTTCAAAGGTTTGAGGGTTCCGATAAGGCTAAGAAGGGGTCTTAGACCTTATAAAGGGGATTTTGATGAGGGGGAAAGGAGAGAAACATGAAAATTAGGGATTTTCATGGGAAACGAAAGGGTTAAGAAGAGGTTAGTTTGGAACAAAGGGGAAAAAGGGAAAAAAGGGTCTTGTAGCAGTATTTTGACCTTGGAAATCAGCAGGATTTCTGAATGGGGAATGGGCATAGGAGTGAAGATTTAAGACAAAAACAAGGGGCCTTCAAGAGTCTTCAAGAGCCAACAATTTTTTGTTATAGAAAATTGTTCCTTGAAGGCTCAAAACAGATTTAGCCACCTTTTGATATAATCACATTTTACAGGTGGCTAACAGTGGCTCCACTTGGGGATGGTGCCTTCTTGAAGGCATCAAGAACTTCAGACTTGCATTCTCTGGGAGGTTGACCTGTGCCTGATCCTTTGATGTTCTTTGGGAGGCTGATCAGTTGCCTAATCCATTGGGCTGCTCTGCTTTTACTGGGATGATATTTCTCTGAAAAACATATTAGCAACCATGAAAAACAATGGATCTTCATCAATAAAAACTTCTCCCTACCCAACCCTACTGATCTAACATGTTTTCTTCTTTAGAGTGCACTTGGATTGGCAAACTCTTTTCACAACATTTTATTCTTTTGAAAGCAGTAAATCTAATCTAATTATACTCCTTATTTCTCCCTGAACTCAGATTTAACAGTTGAGTTCAAGTGATTCTCTACCTAATCTACTATCTGTTGGGATTAAACTGTCCAACAGATCTTATTCTCTAAATTTCTAAAACATAAATTTAAAAACAGTCAAGTCAAGATTAATTTGTTTGACTTGCTGTGATCTATGGCATAAAACAAGTTGCACACAGACATTTATTTTGCAGAAAATTAAATAAAAATGGAAGGCTTATGATCTGAAAGTTCAAAGTATTGCCTTCTCTTTTTACAGCTCTGTTTTGACTTTGTTTGAGCTGTTCTTACTTTGTCCTTCGGTTGAGATTTTGAGCTAATTAGAACCAGATTTTGATCTTTTTTGACTCAAGAAAACAAAACATATTTGAGTCATCTCTCTTTGAAACCTTAGGTTCATATTTTGATCTTGTTTGAACCTCTAATTTCTATCCTAAACTATCTACTGATAAGCCAAGATTAAATAGTTTGGCCAATCGAATTCACTATCTTATCAACAGAAAATTTAAAGCTAATTAGTCAAGATTAGACAGTTTGACTAACTAGAAGTGTGTTATTTAGGAGTGGCATTTAAGCTTGCACACTTTCAGATTTGTTTCTCTTTTTTGGTATGGGGCTGTACCTTTCTTGTTTTCACAGTCTGCCCTCTTTTCCTTTATTTTCATTGTTTTTGTACCTTTTTTCTTTTATGGGAATGAACAAAGAAAATGGTATTTATAATGGAAATGAAAGCTTTAAAATCGAACTCAGCAGTAGTAATGCTTAAGGACCCTGCCATTGATAGGACCCCCAAACAGATCTGTGCCATCTAACTCCTGTAGAAAAAAGGCATTAGGACCAACGGTGGAGTAGATGATGTAAGGACCTTGCCACAAATTGTCAAATTTACCATGTTTTCCCTTATCCTCTCTTTTGGAATCCCATTTGAGTACATTATCTCCAATGTTGAAGACACAAGCCTTTGTTCTTTTGTCAAACAACTTCTTAAGTTTTCTTGCACCTTCTGAGCCCTATGGTAAACCTCTTCCCTAGTCTGCTGAAGATGTATTGTCTGAATGATTCTCCTAATCATGTTGTCTTCTTCTGACTGTATTTCTTGGATTAATTTTATTACTGGTACACATAGGTTGGTAGGAAACACTACATCTGCTCCATAAACAAGCTGGTAAGGGGACATTCCAATGGACTTTTTTGTGGTCAATCTGTCTGCCCACAGAGCATGCACCAACTTGTTATGCCATGATTTTTTGTTCTCTTCAAGCAGCTTCTTGATGATGGTCACCAAAATTTTATTTGATGATTCTGCTAGCCCATTACCTTAAGGGTAGTAAGTAGTAGAATGAACAAGTGTAATCTGATACCTGTGACAAAACTCAATCATCTTTTTAGAACAAAAAACTGCAGCATTATCAGTAATAATCTTCCTAGGGCATCCGAATCTAGACAAGATATGCTCTTCAAGGAATTTTATAATGATAAAATCTGTGGCATTCCTAGAAGGGATGGCTTCAATCCATTTTGTGAAGTAGTCAGTGGCTGTGAGAATCCGTTTGTGTTGGGCAGATGAAGTAGGATGGATTTCCCCTATAAAATCTAGGCCCCACTGTTGAAAAGGAGCTTCAACAGTGATAGGTTGTAATGGTAAAGGAAGAAGTTTTCTTTTGCCTTAAAAAATTTGGCATTTGTGACAGACAATTATCATTTTATGGACATCCTGAAAAAGGGTGGGCCAGTAATAGCTAGCTCTAAGGATTTTATTGGCTGTGGTTTTCCAGTAAAGATGGCCTCCACACTCTCCTTCATGGAATTCATACTTGATCCTTTCTACATCAACTTCAGGCAAACATTTAAGCAATAAACCATCCGCATTTTTCCAATATAAACCTTCATTTAAAATGAAATAGCTCCTAGTTTTCAATTTTAAAAACCTTGCCTTTGTTTTTGATAAATCAGGAGGAGCATTAAGATTTGCAAGAACATACAAGATATCAGTGTACCAAGGTGAGTTTTGAAACTGCTCTTCGATAGTGGGAGTAGGTAATTCTTCCTGTTCATCCAAGGAATCTACCATGTTAATGTCAAGGGCTTGTAGATTAGATTCAGCCATTAGTTGAGCTAAGCCCTGACCTTTAATAAGTTTGGTTGGTCTGATTTCCAAATCATACTCTAATATAGCAGCAATCCATTTACCTCTCTTTCCATCTGGGTCTTGTGACAAGATGTCTTTTACCACTATATTAGGTACATAGGCAATGACGTGGGAATGTAGAATATAAACCCTGAAGTCCTTTAAGGCCTTTACCAAAGCATAGCACTGTTTTTCCATTATGTTATATTTCAAGGGTGCATCCCTTAAAGCCTTGCTGAAAAAAGCAATGGGTTGTTCCTGTCCCTCTGGGTTTTTCTGCAATAGGACTGTAGCCACTGTATGCTCTGAGGCAAAGGAGAAAATAAGGAACTCTTTTGAAAAGTCCGGGCTGATTAGGACTGGTGCCTGGGTGAGTGCATGTTTTACCAATTCGAAGGATTTTCTGGTTTCTACATTCCACTTCACTCCTACTTCTTTCTTGAGCATATTAGTCATGTTTCTAAGGAGCTCCACTAAGTTGGGAATAAACCTCCTCAAGAAGTTAATCTTTCCAATAAAGGACTGCAATTCTTTTATGTTCCTTGGTTGGCTAATTTGTAGTATTCCCTCAACTCTATTTGGATCTATTTTAATCCCTTCTTCTGATATGATATGGCCAAGGAGTTTACCCTCCTGAAGGCCAAACACTGTCTTTTTGGGATTTAAAGATAACCCAAACCTTCTGCACTTTTCAAGGACCTTTATTAAATGTTTTAGATGCTCTTCATCGGATTTGGAATAAACTATTATGTCATCAAGGTAAATCACAATGAAGTGTCCTATCTCCTCTGAAAATGCAATGTCCATGGCCCTTTGGAAAGTGGCCCCAGCATTCATTAATCCAAAAGGAATTTTCACATACATGAAAGTGCCCCAAGGAGTGGTGAAAGCTTTCTTGAGTTGGTCTTCTGGGAGTACTAAAACTTGGTTATATCCTAAAAAACCATCTAACAGAGAAATCCTTTTTGATGCAACTACCCTTTGTATGATGTGTTCCATTTTGGGTAAAGGGTAATTGTCTTTTAGGGAGGCTCTGTTAAGGTTTCTGAAGTCAATGCATAATATGATTTCTCCTGTCTTTTTCCTAACGGCTACAAGGTTAGAAACCCAATCTGAAAAACTCACAGGCACAATGATTCCTACCTCATACATTTTCTTGATTTCCTTTTCTACTAGAGGTAGTTGTATTGGATTAATTCTACGCAGTTTTTGCTTAAAGGGTTTTTGGTTTTCCTTCAAAGGGATATTGTGCTGGATGATTTCTGTATTGTAGGCTTTCAAGTCTTCATAGCTCCAAGCAAACACATCGAAAAACTCTTTAAATAGGTCAACGTATTTTCTTTTCATATCTGGTGGCAAGGACCTAGCTAATTTAATCATTTTGGGCTGATCCTCGGTGCCTATGTTGCATTCCTCGACCTCAGACTCTGTGTATTCTACGGTGGGCTTCTTTGCTACATCGTTGAAATCAAAGAGGTCTTCTAACGGTGCTAGTCCCCTAGGTATGTTCTTGTCCCTTGACGATAATACCTCAATGTCTTCGTTTTCTGTGTCCTTGTATTCTTCAGTATGAGTGTCAAGTCATTTATTTAACATGTTGATTTCTATGGGACCAGATGGTTTTTCTTTTTCAGGGGACTTCTTGTTTAGGCGATTTTCATCAGATTTAGAATCTGAATCAGATGATTCAAATTCATTCCTACCCAGCAGAAAATCCTCTATCTATTTGTCACCCTCAAAGACCTACCAATATTTTTCATTATCTGGCACTGCTGGTCTAAACTTAATTTGAGTTGTACAGTCTTTGGTTCCAACTGGCGTTAAGCATGTTCTAGCTGCAAAAGCTAAATTGTGTGCGGCAATATTTCTTTTTCTTGGGAAAAAAATTAATTTGGACTCCTCAAAAGTTTTTAAAAGGTCCGTGACATCGTTTCGATAAGCTCTAAGTCTGGGATGATTTGCGTTATATTCCCCATTGACTTTTTTGATGAGTAGTTCTGAATCCCCATACACATTAATTCTTGTGGCTTCTAAATTTTTTAACAGATGTAAGCCTAAGAGAAGGGATTCATATTCTGCTATGTTATTGGAACACTGAAAGTTTAACTTGCAGGAAATGTTTTCTATGTGGTTGTTTTCAGTGTTAGTAATCTAGACACCTGCCCCAGCATTGCTCCTAGTACATGACCCATCAAAATACATACTCCACAGAGGACTATTTTCGGTTTCGTCTTGGTTATTGTCCCTTCCAACCAACGTGCTCAAGGGTTGTTGTGAAATCTCGGCACCTAGTTGTATTTGTTTCACCTTATCAGGTTTATCATGGAGCTGAGCGTGAGGGGCAGTCTGTTGTTTTCCATGTTGGCTTTGTTCACTCTGGTCCGTTGTTTCAACGCACTGTTCCAAAGTTTCTCTCTCGTTTTCTTCCATATCTAGAACTGCATTTATTTCCAGATTTGGAGTCTCTAACTGTTTATCTGAGTCACTGTGTTCTGGCTTTGACTGTTTTGTGGGTTCATTATTACAGAAGATAAACAAATCCAGGTCAGTATGGACAGAATAAATGGGAGAATTTTCAGGCTTTTCTGGGCTACTGACCATGAATTTCATGTGTGACTCTCTGTAAATTCTTCTGAGTTGGCTAAAAACAGGAATAGTGGCATATGTCTCGTCCATATGTATGGTACCTTGCAGCTTGGCACCCCACGATCTTGACAATAACATGCCATACTTAGGAGGCACATCAACCACCAAAACATCCATTACCATGAATTTGGCTGGGATTTGGGTCAAAGTCACACAAAGATCTTTGATCAGGCCAAGGCACTTTACTCTGTTTGATTCAAAAGAATATAAATCCTTGTAAGGTCTGGTTATTTCTAATCCAAGCTTTTCCATTATCACCTTTGGCATAAGGTTGTGCAAGGCTCCAGAGTCATGCATAGCATTATGCAGGATCTTTTCATGAACATTGAAACTCACATAAAAGGGAGGTACAGGTCCCTCTTGATATATACCTTAAATCTTAGGACCAAAAATAAGCTCTGGCTGGTCATCATTGAGATTGATTGAGTCATTATTATCCTCAATATTTAAAGCCTTCAAAATTTGGGTCCTATATACATTCTGGGCAGCTAACTTAGTCAGGGGAACAGAGATTCTGATCTTTGAAATTTCCTGCTCTAGGCTGAAAAGAATCTGGTTCTTTGATGAACTTGTCCCAGCCTTACTAGCTCCCAGTCTATCAGCAACATCAGTTGGCTGATTTGTTCTACTCGTTTTTGAAAAAATGGTCTTAACATGAGTACTAGCTGAAGTGGTAGTACTACTAATGTCCGCACTCTGCTTTTCTTTTTTTGAGTGCCTTTCTCTCTATCTCTATCAGAATTCACAGCTACTGTTTTATCCTTTTGTTTGACAAATTTAGGCTTGGTTGTAGTGATGTTTTGTGAAGATTTGTCAGAGGTTTTGGTGTTGGGAGTTTTTTGACTGGTTTTTCTTCTAAGGTCGTATTCTTTTTGAGGTTCTATAATGACATTTTCCCTGTCCTGACAATAACTTGCATTATCATCTTTGTTGTCATCATAAGGGGTATGAAAACCTTGTTCCCTATCAAAATGAATCTCGAAGTCATCATTATCTACTCCCAACATGTTGATATCATCTTCCTCTGTTATCTCCTCTGTTTCCTCAACCTCACTTATATAGTTTTGATGAAAGGGAGGAGTGATCTGTTGATCATATTCCCTAGGTTTGTTGGAGGTTGGTTCCTTCTAAAATTCTGATTCTGGTTCTGATTTCTGTTTTGAGGAGCACTTTGGTTTTGGCTTGCTTGTGCTCTCTTGATTATGTTCATCTCTTTCATCATCTCCTCCATCATTTTTTCCATTTTTGAGTTGGAAGTAGAAGGTGTGGGTTCCTCTCTAAAGGATACTCTCTTTTCAGCTTTCATCCTTTCTCTCTTCTCCATTAAGTTGACTTCCACAGAAAGAGCACCTCTTTTCATATCTTCAAGAGTTGCAAAATCTCATTCTCTTAGCGAATAGGTCATGTCAGAGTCAAACCCTTCAGGAAACTTTTTTAAAGCTAAGCCTTGTGGAGGTTTTAGTTCTAGGGAAAGTGCATTATACACACTATTGAATCTAGTGCAATAATCTTGCACACTTTCCCCAGTGTCTCTATGGAGATTTTTATAGTCAGAAAGGACTTGGAGAGGGTTTTTCTTTACTTCCCATTTGTTTAAGAATGTTTTATGGAAGGCTTGTAGATCACAGATACTATGGGGGGTTAAACCTTTGAACCATTTCCTCACTTCTCCCCCTAAGTTCTGAGCAAATAACCTATGTTTGACCGAATCATCATCAATTTCATTCTTGTCAAAGTAGTCATTCATATTATCCATATGTTGTGATGCAGTTGTAGCATTGTTAACATCATATAATGGAATTTTGGACTGATAGTCCTGTGGAAGATTGACTAGTGGTACAGGAAGGACTAGGGGAGCATACCATGCGGCCATGGCAGGAGGTGGAGGTGGATTTACAAGAGGGACAATGGGCTGAAGTGGAGTGGTTTTAATAGTGGATGTAGGGTGAGCAGAAGTGGATGGACCAGGAATAGACTGCTGAGTTGATCTTGGATGACGGGCACGTAAGTTGTGAAGAAAATGCAAATTAGGAGGTGTTGTCTCTCTGCTACCAAGATGTTCACTTGTTTCCGGGGATGATAATGAAGACTCAGAATTTGGCTGATATAAATCATCAAGAGACCTAGTTCTAAATGGATTTACTAAGTCAGCTTGTGATTTTTATAGAGCTGAAATATTTTCAGGGACTGAATTAGCTCTCAAGGGTGATCTAAAAAAAGTTGATAATTTAATCTCAGGAGACTTCCTGAGGATACTTTCTGGGTTATCAACTACTTCAGGTGGGTTTGGGTCAGGGTAGGCTCTGGTGTGAATCTTTCTAGGAGCCACTATGCTGTGTTTTTTAGACCCAAATAAACAAGAAAATTTCAACCAGGTATGACCGTCTTTGAATGGTTAACTAATCTATTTATAAAAAAATTCAATCCTACAGTCCTAAAACTAAGTTTGAATGATATTATGATGATCAGGGTTCTTCCCAGTGGAGTCTTAAGGTCTGTTTAGGGTTGTGGAGTCGCCAAGTGGAAGTTTTTAGCTCCTTTTAGAGGTAAAAGGTTTTATGGTCCACCACCATGCTTGTGAAATATCCCTTTTCAAGGATATCCGGGAACACACCAAACTCTAACCAGAGATTGACTGGGAGGGCATTTACCAGATATGTCACCTTTGAAAGAGGATGAGATCTGGAGGCTAATTGGCCCTTTCCAGACTCTGTCTAAGAGTATGGGGTAAAACACATCAAAGGTTAGTGAAAAGTAAGAGTAAGTGTTTTACTACCAATCTGAAATATTTTTAGGTTTTCTAAGTTCCTTTTCAATTGAGTGGTTTTTAAGAATATCCTAACTCTGTTTCAAAACTCAGATATGGTTATGAGACAAAGAAAGCCTACTCTTATGGCTAAGCCAACTGGTTTTTCAAGGTTGGATAAAGTCGTACGAGAATCCTAGGGTTTACCTAGTTTGTGACTGATTCAAACAAGTTTTATCATGATGAACATTCTTTGGCAGTGCTTGAAAACATTGCTTTTTACTCACAAGTTTTATGAAGTTTTTAAGGGAAGTTGTCCCCAGTGGAGTCGCCAGAAATGTTAGTTGCTGGTGGCTCAGCTGGTTTGATAAAGCAATTGTTCTTGAACTGAATCCCTGATTTTCTATGGTTAACCTTAAATGATGATGATTCTGGGTTTTGTCCCCAGTGGAGTTGCCAGAAATGTTAGGAATCTGTAATTTTAGCAGATTGGCCAGACTAAAACTGCAGAAGCAACATTATTTCAACCAACTTTAGGATTCTAGGATCTAGCCCTCCTGAATCCAGAGAGGGATCTCTCTATGAATGAGTTTAAAGATGTGATCTTTAATAGTTGAAATTATGATATTAGGCTAGTTATGAAGAGCTTGGGTTTTGTTTTGTTTGTTTTGTTTGGGCAAGGACATGATGAAAGTGAAGGCAATTTCAAAATGAAGGGTGAAGGTGTTTGCAGATGAAGGAATGATTTGGCTGACAAAAAAGGCAAAGACAGTTTTAACCCATTGGGCTATGGACTCATAGGAGGATTTTAATTGGACAACAAGGTTCAAGTAGGATCCATGGGGCAAGTCACTTATGTCAAAGGATCTCTTAAGGTGATTTTATGGAATGAAACAGATAGGAAATGAAGAACAACAAATGAAGGTATAGTGAAACAGCCTAAGATCAAATAAGTTCTTTTAAACTATGTTGCTTCAGCATGTACTTAAAGAAAAACATGAGAGTATTATGAGATCAGGTTAATACCTTTAAACTAGCCTGCTTTGAAGTTCTTTCAGTTAGAAAACATTAAAGACAGTTTAACAACTTAAGATCAGGTAAGTACCTTTAAACTACCCTGCTTTTAGCATATTCAATAAGGAAAACATAAAAGTATTCTGAGATCAGGTTGATACCTTTAAACTAGCCTGCTTTGAAATACTTTCAGTAAGAAAACATTAAAAGACAGTTGAACAGCTTAAGATCAAACAAGTGCTTTTAAACTATATTGATTTTAGCATATTCAATAAGGAAAACATAAAAGTATTCTGAGATTAGGTTAATACCTTTAAACTAGCATGCTTTGAAATACTTTCAATAAGAAGACATTAAAAGACAATTGAACATCTTAAGATCAAACAAGTGCTTTTAAACTACATTGCTTCAGCATGCTCAATAAGGAAAACATGGATAACAATGACAAAGAGAAATTTAGATCAGACAAGTGCCTTTAAACCGGCCTGCATTGATGTACTCTTCAAAGAGAACGTTCAAATGAAGAAAACATAGACAATAAAGTTTTCAGTGAGAGTAGGGTACTGTAGAAAGTAAATCCTAGCTCTATGTTTGATGCTCTTTATCAGAGAAAATGAACAGAATGAAAACATTAAGAAAAATAACAATTGACAGTGAGGAACACTTCACCATTGACAAAAATCAGGATCCCATAAATCAGTAGCTTGTATTTGATGTTCAAAATGGTTACAATCAGCAAGCCCGGTGGGTCTCTGCAACTTCAACTTCTCATATTAGCTTATATATCTTTGAGTTGCAAATAGGGCATTAGTAGCTTTAGAATAACTATTACATGCATTCAAATGTCCAGAGACCAACATTTTCTAATCTTCTACAACAGTATTTATAGAAGAATGAAGAGGTGGGAGGATTTCCCAGGGATCAAGTATCCTTAATTATGTAATCAATGCAATTCCTGGCCTTTGGGAACCAGGAAAGGCATACGGTGGGAATGTAATCATTTATAACTCTGCTTCATAACTCTGTTTGTGTCTTTCGAGGCCTGATGATTGAAAAAATCTGCTTCTGGACTGTTCTTTAACCTTTAAAATAGTTTTGTCGACAATTTGGAGATAATACCCTTGATTAGTATTATTTGTTCGGCGGCCTTAGATTTTCTGTGAGGTTGTAGGTGCCTTTAGAAGCTGGAGAAGGTTCAATTAGCCTCTGTTTTGGCGTCGAAGTAACTCTGTAGCCATTCTTTGCGTTGAATACCCCGCAGGAGTAACTCTTCGGCTGCGTTTGAGACAAATATTTGATCCTGATCAATAAATTCGGCCTTTGATTGAATACTTTGAGGCGCATGTGGCATTTCAGTAACTAGAGGGATCAATTTGCCTCAATTGTGGCAGTGGAAGTGCTCCTGTCGATAAAACCCTTAAAATATTCTCTGAATTGTGTTTTAAATCAGGGATTAGGCTTTTGATAACCGTATTAGCCGTAATTCCCGTAAAAACTGTCTCTAATCCTTTGTTCTGATACATTTTGGTCTTCAGCACTGATACTCTTTGACTGTGCCCCTTTCATGGTGTTTTTGCAGGTGTGCAGGGATGCGCAGGGTTTATAAGGTATCCATTCCTGAGAAATCACTGAAACAACGTGCATGTCCACCCTGTGGAGGATTTTCTTCGACGAATTGAAGACAGGAGGGTCGTCACCCTCTGCCTCTGAATCTTCTTTGAAAATTGCGAAAAAATGATAAGAACCCTGCAAAACACAGAAAACATTATAAAACCTGCGTGTATAGGTTAACTGCATTGGAGGGCATGTGAGGAGATCGGAGGCGTTGGATATCATCATCCAATGGTCAGGATTGATCGGGAGCGATCGTGGAATGGGTGAAAGAAAGATTAAATCCGAGCCGTCGATTGTGCAGAGATCGACGGTCGAGATTGAATGAGGCGGTCAGAGGAGAAGGATGAATCTGAGCCGTCGATCACGTAAAGATCGATGGTTAGGATTGGGCAATGGAAAGTCAAATGGAGAGATCGGGCGATGAATTGTGGGCCATCGATCTGCAGATCAGATCGACGGCGGAGATTTATTTGCCGCTGTACGATGGCCCGATTATCATGTGCGCACCTTCGTTAACCATCGAGCAACTTCGGTGAGCGATCACCGTTGGATCAGTGGGCCCAGATCGGACGGTCCACATCAATATCGTTGGGCGTCCTCATCCGAACGATAACGCGCGATGGATGACTTTAATACACGGTGGATGGTGGTTTCCGGAATAGTGCTCAGGACGCGTGTCAAGCAGCATATGGAATCACTGGCCTTCGGGGAAAAACCGCCCTTCGCCAAAGAGTGGTGCGATAGAAACCATGTGGTTTTGGGAAAACGGCGCATGGATAGGGGGTCCACTGGGAGACGCGCTCCGCACCGTCGGATCTATGGATCAGATCGATGGTCAAGATTGCTCCACATTTTCACGGGCATAAAATTTAATAAAATGTTAATTCGATGGTTTAAATACATATTCAAAGGTTTTTTAATGTTTTGGGCGAAATATTAATTTAAACCGGATGAGCGCCTGACTGCTCAGCGCGCGGTCATGGCGCCAGGGTGTATAGGTGGAAATGCTAGGGGGTTAGTCCAATGGGGCTTAAGCCCAATACATAGGAAATATGCATTTTAATGGTTTTTCTCATGATTTTCAAAGGTTTGAGGGTTCTGATAAGGCTAAGAAGGGGTCTTAGACCTTATAAAGGGGATTTTGATGAGGGGGAAAGGAGAGAAACATGAAAATTAGGGATTTTCATGGGAAATGAAAGGGTTAAGAAGAGGTTAGTTTGCAACAAAGGGGAAAAAGGGAAAAAAGTGTCTTGTAGCAGTATTTTGACCTTCGAAATCAGCAGGATTTATGAATGGGGAATGGGCATAGGAGTGAAGATTTAAGACAGGAACAAGGGGCCTTCAAGAGTCTTCAAGAGCCAACAGTTTTTTGTTATAGAAAATTGTTCCTTGAAGGCTCAAAACAGATTTAGCCACCTTTTGATATAATCACATTTTACAGGTGGCTAACACGTCCTTTGCTTTTAAACCTTGACACTCAAGAAAACGTGCCTCCACTTAATGAAAAACCTGAAAATTCAAAGCAAATTCAATTAAGTGCCGCTAATCATGAACAAATAGAAAGCACAGTAATTGAAGAGGATGGTAACCAAACATATGAAATTGAAAATAGTCCTCTATGGAGTATGTATTTTGACAAATCCTGCACTAGGAACAATGCTGGTGTATGGGTTTGGATTTGCAACACTGAAAGCAACCACACAGAAAGTCTTTGATGTAGATTAAACTTCCAGTGTTCAAATAACATAGCGGAATATGAATCCCTTCTTTTAGGCTTACGATTGTTTAAGAAGTTAGGAGCCGAAAGAATCAATGTGTATGGGGATTTAGAGTTAGTCATTAGGCAAGTCAATGGGGAGTATAACGCAAATCATCCCAGGCTTAGGGCCTACCGAAATGATGCCATGGACCTTTTAAAAACTTTCGAGGAATCCAAATTGATTTTTGTCCCAAGAAAAGGAAATATTGCGGCCCACAATTTAGCCTTTGTAGCTAGAACATGCTTAATGCCATATGAAACCAAAGACTGCACAACTCAGATAAAATTTAGACCAGCTGTTCCTGATAATGAAAATATTGGCAAGTGTTCGGCGGAGACAAACAAATAGAAGACTTTATGCAGTGCAGAAATGAATTTGAACTTCACAGTTCAGATTCAGATTATGAAACCAACTGCCCTAGTGAAGAAAATTTTCTTGGTGAAGAAGAACCACCTCCT
Organism: Pinus albicaulis; assembly: GCA_034641835.2. Lineage (NCBI taxonomy): Eukaryota > Viridiplantae > Streptophyta > Pinopsida > Pinales > Pinaceae > Pinus > Pinus albicaulis. The sequence goes on along the minus strand of CM076582.1, from coordinate 159,070,492 downwards.
GAATGTGCCAATTTAAATCTATTTTCAAGCAAACTTCACAGCAAAACATAACGGATTGCAGAGGCAGAAGCAGAGAACTTAGAAACTCTGCAATCCAATGATGAAAGTTTGCCAAAGGGTCTGTCTCCTTTAGAAGAGTTGTTCGATTTTAATGATGTGGCCAAGGAGCCAAAACTGGAACCTGTAGAGACTGAAGTGGAAGAGTGTAATATTGGCAGTGAACTTAAACCTATGATGATTAAACTGTCCAAGACTTTACCAGCTCACATTAAACTCAAATACATAGAGCTATTTAAAGAGTTTTCTGATGTTTTTGCGTGGAGTTACAAAGATCTTAAGTCCTACGAAACTGAAATAATACAGCACAAAATCCCTCTCAAAGAAAACCAAAAACCATTCAAATAGAAACTGCGCAGAATAAACCTTGTTCAGTTGCCTTTTGTTCAGAAGGAAATCATGAAAATTTATGATGCATCTATTATTGTCCCTATTAGATATTGTGAGTGGGTGTCTAATCTAGTGTCAGTTAGGAAGAAAACATGAGAGATCAGGCTTTGTATAGACTTTAGAGACTTAAACAAAGCTTCATTAAAGGAAAACTACCCTTTACCTAAGATGGATCATATTTTACAAAGGGTGGTAGGGTCTAGAAGAATTTATTTGCTTGATGGCTATTCAGGGTACAATCAGATCTTAGTCCACCCTGCTGATCAATTAAAAACAACCTTTACTACACCATGGGGCACTTTCATGTATGTGAAAATGCCTTTTGGTCTAATGAATGCTGGAGCAACTTTTCAAAGAGCCACGGACATAGCATTCTCGGAAGAGCTAGGCTACTTCATCATTATATACCTTGATGATGTCACTGTGTTTTAAAAAACAGATGAAGAGCACTTAGAACATTTAAGAAAAGTTTTCGAGAAATGAAGAAAGTTTGGAATATCCTTAAACCATAAGAAGACACTATTTGGTCTCCAAGAAGGTAAACTTCTTGGGCACATTATTTCTAAGGAGGGTATAAAGATAGATCCAAAGAGGATTGAGGCCATATTGCAAATCTCTCATCCTCGGAATATCAAGGAGTTGCAATCTTTCATTGGAAAGATTAACTTTTTGAGAAGGTTCATCCCCAACTTGGCTGAGCTCCTTAGAAATATTACAAACATGTTGAAGAAGGAGCAAGGGGTAAAATGGACCTTGGAAGAAAAGAAGTCTTTTGAGCTGGTGAAACAAGCATTAACCAAAACACGAGTTCTAATAAGTCCTGATTTTTCAAAATATTTTTATATTTTTTCATTTGCATCAGAACATACCATAGCTGCTGTCCTTTTACAGAAAAATCCACAAGGACAAGAGCAGCCTATTGCATTATTTAGTAAGGCATTGAGGGATACCCCTCTGAAGTACAACATTATGGAGAAGCAAGCTTTTGCTTTGGTTAAAGCTTTGAAAGACTTCAGGGTGTACATCCTTCACTCACACATAATTTCCTTTGTTCCAAACTCAGTCATTAAATACATTCTAACACAGGACCCAGATGGTAAGAGAGGTAAGTGGATTGTTGTTATTCTTGAATATGATTTAGAGATAAAACCCACTAAACTCATCAAAGGCCAAGGTCTAGCTAGATTAATGGCTGAATCCAATTTTGAAGTTCTTGATATTAATATGATTGATGATTTTGATGATCAAGAGGAAATATCAACTCCAATTGTTGAAGACCATTTTGCGAATTCCTCTTGGTATGCTGATATTGTTTATGTTTTGCTTAATTTGAATACACCTCCTGGTTTAAAAAAAACAAAGGCAAGGTTATTAAAATTAAAGGCTGTAAAATATTGCATTATAGATAAATATCTTTATTGGAAAAATTCAAGTGGTCTATTGCTTAAATGTTTGCCTGAGTTTGATGCAGAGAAGGTTAAGCACCAGTTCCATGAAGGAGAGTGTGGAGGTCATTTGTATTGGACGACAACAACCAACAAAATTTTGAGGGCTGGTTTCTATTGGCCTAATCTTTTCCATGATGTGCACAAGATGATCATAGCCTATCATAAATGTCAACTTTTTGAAGGCAAAAGAAAACTGCTACCCCTACCTCTGCATCCAATCACTGTTGAAGCCCCTTTTCAATAGTGGGGACTTGACTTCATAGGAGAAATCCATCCACCATATTTTTCCTAGCATAGATGGATTCTCAGTGCCACAAACTATTTCACTAAGTGGATAGAAGCCATACCTTGTAGGCAGGGCAATGATTCTGTTATTTTGAAATTTATGGAGACTAACATTCTCTCCAGATTTGGCTGTCCTACCAAGATTATCACTGATAATGCAGCAGCATTTGGATCAAAGAAGATGGTTGATTTCTGTCACAGATATCAAATAACATTGGGGCATTCCACGGCCTATTACCCTCAAGGTAATGGACTTACGGAATCCTCAAACAAGAGTTTAGTGAACATAATCAAGAAACTGTTGGAGGATAACAAGAAGTCTTGGCACACAAAGCTTGTTCATGCGCTTTGGGCTGACAGATTGACTTTGAAGAAATCTATTGGTATGTCACCTTTCCAGCTTGTGTATGGTACTGATGTAATTTTTCCAAACAGCCTTGGGGTACCAGTGATGAAGTTGATCCAAGAGTTGCAAACTGAAGAAAATAACATGATCAGAAGGATAAATCAGACCATCCATCTTCAGCAAACCAGAGAGGAGGTTTATAACAAAGCATTACAAAAGCAGGACATCATTAAAAAGATTTTTGATAGAAGAACAAAGGCCGGCAATTTCAAAATCGGGGACAAATTTTTAAAGTGGGATTCAAGGAGGGAAGACAAGGGCAAGCATGGAAAATTTGACAACTTATGGCTTGGCCCTTACTCTATTCATTCAGCTGCTGGTAACAATGCCTATTTCTTACAAGAGTTGAATGGAGCAGAATTGTTTGGGGGTCCTGTCAATGGCAGGATGATTAAATATTACTTCTCTTGATCCATGCTATGTTTTGAAGCCTTTTTATCTTTTTTCTCGTTATAAATATCTCATCCACCACTGCATTCAAAGTCAGAAAAATCAAAAATACAAAAACAATGAAAAAGACAAAAGAGGGCGAAAATGAAAACAAGAAAGGTATAGCCCCATATCGAAAAAGAGAAACAAATATGAAAGTGTGCAAGCTCAAATGCCACTCCTAAAGAACACACTTCTAGTTAGTCAAATAGCCTAATCTTGACTAATTAGTTTTAAATTTTCTGCTGATAGGATAGTGAATTTGATTTGCCAAACTGTTTAATCTTGGCTTATCAGTAGATAGTTTAGGATAGAAATTAAAGGTTCAAACATGCTCAAAATCTAAACCTAAGTTTCCAAAGAGAGAATGACTCAAATATGTTTCAAATTCTGAGTCAAAAGATGTAAAATTCTGGTTCTAATCAGCGCAAAATCTAAACCAGTTGACAAAGGAAAGACAACTCAAAACAAAAGTCAAAATAGAGCTATACAAAAGAGGAAGGAAATGCTTTCAAATTTCATATCTCAGGCCTTCCAATTTTTGTTTTAAATTTTCTGCAAAATAAATGCCTATGTGTAGCTTGTTTTTATGCCATAGATCACAGCAATTCAAACAGCTCAATCTTGACTCGACTGTTTTTAAATTTATGTTATAGAATGTAGAGAATAGAATCTGTTGGACAGTTTAATCCCAACAGACAATAGTTAGTTAGAGAATCATATGGGCTCAACTATTTAATCAGAGTCCACGAAGAAATTGGGAGTAGAATTAGATTAGTTTTGTGCTTTCAAAAGAATAAAATGTTGTGAAAAGAGTTTGCCAATCCAAGTGCACTCTAATGAAGAAAAAATGTTAGATCAGTAGGATTGGGTAGGTAGAAAGCTTATATTGATGAAGATCCATTATTTTTATGACTGCTGATATTTTTTTAAAGCAAGATCATCCCAGCAAAGGAAGGGCAGACCAATGGATGAGGCACAGGTCATCCTCCCAGAGAATGCAAGTCTGAAGTTCTTGATGCCTTCAAGAAGGCACCATCCCCAAGTGGAACCATTGTTAGCCACCTATAAAATTTGTTATAGCAAAAGGTGGCTAAAAATTTTAGAGCCTTCAAGGTACAAATTTTATTGCTAAAAAGTGTTGGCTCTTGAAGACTCTTAAAGGCCTCATGCCTCTGTCCCAATCTTCATTACTGTGCCCATTCTACACTCAGAAATCCTGCTGATTCCCAAGAAAGAATACTGCTGCAAGCACCATTTTCCTTTTCCCCCTTCTTCCAAAACTAACGTCATCTTTGCCTTTTCTTTTCCCATGAAATCCTTCATTTTCATGTTTTTCCCCTTTTCCCTTCATCAAAACCCCTTTGATAAGGTTTAAGACCCTTTCTTGCCTTATCAGAACCCTCGAACTCCTTGAAAATCATTGAAAATCCATAAAAATGCATTTTTTGTATTATAGACTTAAGCCCCCTTGGGCTAAGTCTTTAACCCTTCCCCTCCATACGCCTTGGTGCTAGGACCGAGCGCCAGCCCTCCAAGTGCTTATCGCATCACCCGATGCCGATTAGCCCTCCATTCTAAACCCCCGGTCACATGGTTTTCCATATAACCTGTGGCCCCGCAAACGGGCGCCAAGCCATATTGAATATTAATTTTTCGCCCCCAAAGTATAAACCTTTGTTTATATTAATTTGTTAGTTTTTTATTATTTCCTAAAGTTTCTGCCGGTGCAAAGTTCCATTCACTCTCCACCGTCGATCTGATTTGTAGATCGACGGTGCGCAGTCTATCACCACAGTGGTCCCCGCCAGCCACTTACCATTGTAAAACCATGTGGGATTCATCGTACTTCTTTCAAGATGAAGGTGGGTTTTCCCAGAACGACAGCGATTCCATACACCAGTTGACACATGGCCTTGAGCACTGTTGACAAAACTGCCCTCATCGCGCGTTAAATGTCGGATGTGGAGTGGGCGTGATATTGATGCGCGTAGTCTGATCTGAGGCTGCTCGTCGGATGGTGATCGCGCTCCGAAGACGCCCATGCAATAACCAAGGTACAATGCATTTCATCAAAGCATCTCCGCCGTTGATCTGATCTGCAGATCGACAGCCCAAGCTCGATCACTCTGTTTCCTCACCCAGTCGGAAAATCCGGACCCAGGAACATTATTTAGCAAAGTTTTATTAAAACTTTGATGTCTGAACGCATTTTATAAGGTTCTTGACGCCTGTCCTCCACCGTTGATCACTTGGGCCGATCTCATCCGACGGCCCACGATCGTCCCGAACCCTGAACATGATTTTCGACCATTTTTCGCCAAAACTAAGGTTTTAAAATTTTTTTCTATTTTTTATTTTATTTTTCTAAATAACGTGACCCCTCCATGTTTTTCAGCCACCCTCGACTCCGACCGTCGATCTCTGCGCGATCGACGGATCTGATTTAATTTCCTCCTCCGCTTCCTTTTGACCCCTCTAATCAAATCTCGATCGTTGGATGATGCCATCCAACGACCACGCTCTCTCCACATGTCCTTTCGAAGCAGTTAACCTATACATGCAGGATTTTATAACATTTGTTTATATTTTGCAGGTTTTAACGGTTTTTCTGCTATGTCTGAAGAAAATTCAGAAGCAGAGGGTGATGATCCTCCTACCTTCGATCCATTCAAGAGAATCATTTGTAGGGTTTAAGCTCCACATTTCATCAAAGGTTCATAAGGCATTGATGCCATATCACCCTTGTGCAGCCCTGTACACCAGCAAAACACAATGAATCAATAACAGTCAGAGAGTATCAGTGTCGAAGATGAAAATGTACCAAGACAGGAAATTGAAGATAGCTCTGTGGGGATCACGGCTAAGATGGGTTATCAAAAGCCTAATCCCCCAATTAAAACACAGTTTGAAGAAAATCTTAAGTGTTTTATTGACAGGAAAGCCTCCACCGCCACATTTGAGGCAAATCAATTCCTCCCAGCTACCAGAAAGCTACCTGTGCCTCGAAGCATTCAATCAAAGGCCGAATTTATTGATCAAGACCAAATATCTGCCTCACAATCTAGCCAAAGAGTAAAATCTGCAAACAAAATTAATGACAGAATATCAGCAGAGTTACTTCAACATAACAGGAAGCCTCAAAGGTCAACAAAAGCTCCCACCGAGCTTAATCTTAATGTAAAATATTTAATACAGAGGACACCTATTGTAAGCTTCTTCATCAAGCCCCCTAAAGGCCAAGAAGCCATTTAAGTCTGTATTAATTATTTTTTGAGATCTTTTTTGAGATCTCACCTCCTCATTCTTCTATAAATACTTCTGGAGAAGATGAGTGAGGGGTTGGTCGATGTAGTTGCTGAACTTTGAAATGTAATTAAGCTTGAGACTTCTATCTGTAAATAGTGTTCACTGGCCATTGGAGCTTTGTTTGTGTTTAGATTAGTTAGGCTGAATAGTGAAGATGATTACTGAACTAAAACATTGGACCTGAAGACTGTAACTGGTTTGACATCAATAACAAGATGTTTCTTGGGATCCTGGTATATATCACTGGTGAAGTGCCCCTTTTCTTTGTTATTGTTTTTTCTTCTATGTCATATTGTTCACTATTCTTTGATAAAGAATAGCATTTATAGAGTTAGGATTTACTGTTTACTAGTACCCTTCTCTCACAGATACGCTTTATCTCAATGTTTTCCTCCAATTTGTTTATTTAAGAATGATTCAATACAGTTTAAGCAGTTAGGAATGTTGGCATTCCCTCATCCTACTGTTTGCTTTGAACCTTGTTCTTGAAAGTTATTTTCATCATTTGCTTATTAAAGTTAGACTAGAAAAGTGATGGTTAGCCCTGTTTCTAGTTTCTATTCTCCAAAGGCAGATTCTGAAGGTTTCCCTTGGTGTCGACTGAAAGCAGACCAGGTTTAAAAGTATCTTATCCGATCTTAAGTTACACTTTGTTTTCTCTTATGTGTTTTCATACTTTCTAAAGGTAATTATGCAGATTACTGGATTGTTTGTCAATTAAGCTGCTTTAATACAAACTTGCCCAAGAGATCTATGGTTAGCCCTGTTCTTGGTTGGTTTTAAATAGTTACTTAAGAGGCTTTTCTTGTTTGGACTGACTATAAATCCCTGCAGAAATTATTATCGCTTTCCCACCCCCTCCAACACTTTTTATTGTTTCCATTTCATCCCTCTAATCTCAATAATCTTGTGATGTAGACGACTTGCCCCTTGGATCATTCTTGATGTTGTTGCTCAATTAAATCCCTGTTATGACTCCATAGCCCAATGGACTAAAAACAAACGTTATATCTATCTTTTTAGCCTAGCTGTTCTATTCAATTGCAACTTCTCACCTTTGAAACTCTTTGCACTTAGGAATTTCCACCTCAAAAAGTATTCATGCTCAATTATCCAAAAACAAAAAAAACCCTTGGCGTTCATAACTAGCCTAATATTATTACCCCAAACTTCAAAGACAAATCCATCTTTGCACTTATTGGAGAGATCCCTCTCCGGATTCAGGAGGGCTAGATCCTAGAATCCCAAAGTGGTTGAAACGATGTTTCTCCTTGCGGTCAAACTTTTGCCAATATTGCTGATTACAGGGACCTAACACTTGTGACATGATACCAACTTGATCTGAAATTGATTTTTAGTTAATGCTATGCTAATATCATTTTCAAAATTAATATGAAAGTATAATATTCCCAAATTTTCACATAATATTTGGAATATTAGAGTTCTTAATAAACTTAATTAATTAAGTAAATAAAAGTGTGGAGGGACCCACAAACCTCAAAGATGAATAAAATCCACTTTTTATGTGTGTATGTCGATATTCTAGATCTAGATCTAAAATCATGGAGTAGTGGAGTAGATCCATTAATGGAGATCATGTCTCATTTATGAGATAGATTATGGAGGATGAAATAGTCAAATAAGATCATGGATCTTAAATGAAAAATCATGAGGATCTTTGATAAGGTCAACTGAGATCATAGTGCATTCAAAGAAGATCATAAAGCACTTATGATAAAATAGTGGAAGAAGTGATGCATTTAATGCACACATGATGGAGAGGGTGATTGCCCCATATGAACATGATGGAGGACATGGATAAATAGCGTAGTCAACCATGGAGACTTATGTACACGTGCACAACACATTTTTTGAGTGGGCCTAGGCTATGGAAGGCTCATATCTATATAATGAAGGTGAAGACACAATAGAAGGTATGATTTGGATTATTCATTTCTTGATCTGTTTAGATCTAGATTTGTCTTATGACATCTCTGTGCATTCTTGTGATGTTTAGCTAAGATTGCAAGTGTTTTTTAGCACTGGGTGATCTGAAATGTGAGAACTTCTTATTTCTAATACAGAGATTGACTGTAGGGACATTTACTAGATATGTTGCCTTAAAGAAGGATGATCAAGCGCTTACATACCCTTTTATAGACTGTTAGTTTCTAAGACACAGAAGTAATCACTAATGATATGGAAATAAAACTACTTGTTTGCTGTTCAAGGTATTCATTATCCATAAACTTATGTGTGCAAACTGTTTTATATGTTTTGCAATTGGAACAAAATTCTTTTGGTAAAATTCCAAGTCTTTTTGTGTGTAGGAGGCTTATTTATTTTTATTGTTTAACATATTTAACTCTTAAAAAACACAGTAATATAAATCACATATATAACACAACATATGATAAGGCAGTTCACCCCTCCTGGGCTACATTTGCAGGGTCCAAGGCCCCCAAATGGGCATGTCCTTGCTCTTATTATGCTCAAAATTGGTTATACAGTATGAAGAAAGCCTAAACAGGAAAAAATAATTGTAGAAATGAGTTTAGAACATAGAAAACAACAAATATAGGCTTTTGTTTCACCTTCAATGGTTAACCATAGCCCAATACAACTCCAACACTCCTTAGGCCCTGATGGCTCTTCAAGATTCTCTGCTGAAAAAGTACCTGAAGATGAGCTCTGTTGCCTTTGAAACCTACACAATTGGCTCTAGAATGCTCAAATTACCCAAAAAAAAAAAAAAAATCGCTCCAAAAGGTTTTCCCTAGCAAAAGTTATGAGCAAAACGAATTTTGCCCAATCAGGCCTAAAAAACCTCCACCAAAAGTGGAGAAAATATAGTTAAAGCCACTAATTATGGCATTGGCGCCAATCTTGGGCGGAGTTCGCCATTGAAGCCGCGTGGTTTAAAGGTGGAAATAAATGTTACGGGTCACATGTGACCACAACTGTCACAATATATGTTGGAGCAACGGTTTTAATAACCGTGTCATTTAACATTTAACGTAACTGTTGCTACCTTTTCATGTGAACAAACTGAATATTCCATTGACTGTTACCGTAACGTTTGTTAACCACCCGAAATATGGACCTGGTCCCGAGCTTGTGGTTGTATGGATAGGGGGCTGGCCCTTAGGGGCTAGCCCCCTTTCGGCCCGAACTCAATTATTAACAAACTTCAAATATATGTAAAGAACCATAAGGGGTAAGATCTTCCATGTAGAGCGCTCGGTCGGGCCACCCAGCTGGCAGCGCCTAGACCTCGGTTCAAATCCTTGAAGTTGCATAAATTCTACACCACCAAACTGTGAAATCTTGGGGCCACGTGGCGCCCCTTGATTGGCCAAAATAGAATATTCTATGGAATATTCTGTGGAATATTCCTCAAATATTCTGTGGAATATTCCCTTTTTAATATTTTTTTATTCAAAGTCAAACTAAGTCAAGCTGGGCTTTTCTTGAAATTGTGAAATTTCAAATTTGAATATCTTTCTCATACAGTATCTGTTTCGAGTGCCGTTCATGGCTACAATATCGTTTTGACGAGACCTTTCCTGTCATTCTGGTTTCAACCAATTCTAAGCAAATAAAATTTTGAGAATTTTCTTCAATTAGGACATGATCACCTGATCACACCTCCTAAATGGGAAGCTTTTGGACTCCAAAAGCCTTCAATTACCTATTAAGAAGATGAGGGTACATGTCCCTCACCTTTTCCACCTCAATCCACTTTTCCTTACTCGGTTTTGCTGCCTTTAAGACCAACCCGAACATAATCAACATTTCCCCTCCTTGAAGTGCATGTCCTTCTATCAAGGATAGCATCCTTCTTTTAATTCATCCAAAAATTCTGGTGAGAAATTCTCTATGGATGGTAGCTGAATGTCACTTTCATTATCAACAATTAAAGGAGGTTCATATAAACGTAAATTTTCCACATTAAAAACGGAATACATTTGCATATATGAAGGAAAATCTAGTTGAAAGCATTATTTCCAACTTGTTTAAGGATCTTGAACGGACCATAACAATAGGCTTCAAATTTTTACCTTCTCCTTGCATTCTTTCCTTACTAATATGCAACCATACCTCATCTCCTTCTTGAAACTTATGATCGACTCTATGTTTATCATGTCTCTCCTTGTACTTGCCTTGAATTTTTTCAAGTTGTTCTTGAACTTGCTGATGTATGAGCTGAATTCTTTCAATGAACATGCGAGCTTTGTCAATTTCACTATGCCCATTAATGGCAACATCGTTCTCAAGAATGAAATCTAATGGTGACTTAGGCAAATACCCAAAACAAGCTTCAAAAGGTGAAGTATTTGTAGAAGAGTTCTTGGCCCGGTTGTAAGCATGCTGAATGTAATGCAAATGCTCATGCCAAAGCTTGGGATTCTTGCTGCAATAACCTCTCAAAAGATGTACAATGGTTCTGTTCACTAGCTCTTTTTGGCCATCTTTTTGTCGATGAAAAGCAGTACTCTTCTTCAACTTGGTGTCCATCATCTTCCATAGATTGGACCAAAAATTCCCAAAAAATATGGAATCCCTGTCACTAACAATAGAAGTAGGCAAGCCATAATGAACCCATACATGTTGAAAATATAAGTCAACAATTTGTTCAGTAGTTATAGTTTTCTTACATGGCATAAGAATACACATCTTGCTGAAACGATCAACTACTACATAAATATAATCATGCTGCTTTCTAGATAATGGTAGCCCTCCAAAAAAATCCATAGAAACACTTTTCCATGGTCTAGAAGGTACCGAAAATGGAATATATAAACCAAGCTTCCTATTGCTAGGCTTTCTTGTAGCACATAATGAACAACCTCTGATGAAACGTGAAACGCTATCTACCATGCGAGGCCAATAACAATACCTTTGTAAATGTGCCACTGTTTTGTTTACCTTGAAATGTCCAGCTATGAGAGAAGAATGAGCCTCTCTCATCATGCTTAATCTCTCCCCCTGTGGTATACATAACTTGCCCAAATGAAACAGAAAATTATTATGCAAATGATTATCATTCTCCTCAACATGATTCCCTTCACTCAAGTTAGCATACACATCCTTAAAATCAACATCTTATGCATACTATTCTATGTAGCTCTCATGTACAATAGAATCATTCTTAAGTAAAGTAGTAGCACTAATAATAGGCTTTGAAAGCATATCAAAAATTTTATTGAAAATACCTTTCTTGTACCTTATTACCAAGTGAAATTGTTGTAAGAAGCCCATCCATTTGAAGTGTCGTGATTGCTGCAATTTACTTTGCGACTGCAAGTACTGTAAAGGCTGATGGTCAGTATGAAAAACGGTTTCTTTGCCCATCAAATATTGTTTCCACTTTTTGATGCTTTGTACCAACGCATACAAATCCTTATCATATGTAGGATAATTCACAACAGCACCATTAAATGTCTTAGAATGAAATGCGATAGGCTTACCATGCTGTAAGAGAACTGCACCCATGGCGTAATCACTAGAATCTGTCTGAATCTTGAATGGCTGTCTCAAGTCCGGTAATGCAAGGATTGGAGCTGAACTTATATTCTCTTTCAAAGACTCAAAATATTTTTGTTGCTTGCCTCCCCATTGGAAAGCACGCTTCACACTAGTCACTGCATGCATAGGAGCTACTATGGCAGAGAAGTTAGAAATAAACTTCCTCCAATACTGAGTTGCACCCAAAAAAATTCTTATCTCTGTAATGGATTTGGGAGTAGGCCAATCCACAATGGCTTCTACTTTGGAAGGATCAATTCTCAAAGTTCCTCCTCGTACTATGTGTCCCAAATAAACCAAAGAAGTCTTTCCAAATTCACACTTTGACATTTTAAGAAATCACTGATTTTTCTTCAAAACATCAAGTAATTTCTTAACATGCATGACATGCTCTTCTCTAGTCTTGCTAAAAATTAATATTTCATCTAAGTAGACAATAAATAAATCATCAAGAAAAGGACGTAAGACATCATCCATTACTCGCATGAAAGTTGCAGGTGCATTGCATAAACCAAATGACATAACAAGCCACTCAAAGAGTCCTTGTTTGGTTTTAAAAGCTGTCTTCCAAATGTCACTTTATTCAATTCTAACTTGATGATAACCACTATGTAAGTCTAACTTAGTGAAAAATTTATCATCTTTCATCTGATCTAACAAATCATCTATCCTTGGAAGTGGGTAATGATTCTTTACCGTTATCTTGTTCAGTGCCCTGAAGTCCACACACATGCGCCAAGTTCCATCTTTCTTTGGAATCAACACTATCAGTGACCCACATGGCGAAGTGCTTGGACTTATGAAACCCTTGTCCAAAAACTCTTTAATTTGCTTCTTTATTTTAACATTATCCATGATAGACATGCGATACATGCCTATGTTAGGAAGTGGACAATCTGGATGTAAATGGATTAATTCATGCTGAATCTCCCTTTTTGGAGGTAAACCTACTGGTTTCTGAAAAATCTCATGATGTGCATCAACTACATCATATAAATCTGATTTAAGCTTGGAATCACAATTTTAAAATGACTCATGATTCACATCAACCTTTGACTTGATCATAATAAGTACAAAACTCTTGCTTTAATTAACTAGCCTTTTTACCTGTCCCGCATTTACCATCGCTATATTTGTCTTCTTGTGATGTGCTCTGACAATATACTCCTTGCCATCTTTGAAACGATGATATTTATTTTCATGGTGATGGAAGATCGCTTTCCTGTCAAATAAGTAAGGACTTCCCAAAACAATTCCTGATATATCAAGCGGTACGACATCAAGTTCAACTGTGTCAATAAAGTGTGTAGTTATTGCAAAGCGCAATATGCACTTTCTTGAGACTTGTAAGTTTGCATCCTTGCATATCTACCCAAGTGGATAAGGCTTTGAATGTGGAATAGTTTCAAGTTTTAGCTGTTTGACCAAGTCTTTTGATATGATATTTTCTTGTGACCCACTATCAAACAGTGTGTCAATTTTTGTATGTTTTGAGACTACCCTCACATGGAACAATTCAATTCTTTCTTCCTCATTAGGAGCTTGTACATGACAGTTTGAAGTACTAGTGCTTGCATTAGTTTCTATTTCCTTTCCCTTCATAATTTTCAAACCCATGGCTGCAATTTTTGTTTCGTCACCTGAATCATCACCTAAATCTTGTGGTGTAGTTGTAGTAGCTGCAGTTTTCTTCTTTCCCTTGTTTTTGTTAAACTTGTTTCTTTTTTCAGGATGTAATTTCCAATAGTTTTTCTCTTCATCTAAGCTAGTAGGATTAAACATCAGGATAGTATGTTTAAGATAACTATGCAAACCACCTATGTACTTTAAAAAAGTGTCTTGGCTTTGTAAATCTACCCCAAGTAAGAGTGCTCTTATCCTAAATTCCTTGGGATAGTCTTGCACATTCTCTCCCTTAAGCTGTCTAAATTTTTGCCAGTTCATTATATCATTTTGAAGGTGAGAAAGAGGATAAAATTGTTGCTTGATTGCAGGAATAAACTTAGTCCATGATAAAGTAATCTTACCATATTTCTTGATTTCATCCTTGGTTTTGGCTTCCCACCAAACCAATGCCGCTCCATCCATCCTTAGTGAGGCTAGTTGTATTTTGGTGTCATCATCATGAAGATTTTGAATCCTAAAATAGAAGTCCAATTTTCTGATCCAATTATCTAATTTTTGTGCATTAACATCACCATTAAACATTGGAAATTCAAATTTGACATCAAGCTTTAACAAAGGATTTTTACCATTTGTTTTTGACTTATGTGACTGATTTACCGAAGTTGAAGAAGATGATGTTGAGGAAGAGGATGATGATGGAGATGGTGGATCACCATTTCCTCCATTCCCTTTCTTTGACTTATCATTGTCCTTCTTTCCTCCTGAGGAATCCTCTCCTTTTTGGTTTTTAGACCCTTCTCCAGCAATCATATCATTTCTTTCTTGATAGAGGATCCTTACCATTTCAGTCATATGCAAGAAAGCTTTCCGAAATATTATTTCTTCTTCCTTGGGATCCATTTCTTCATGAGCTTCTTCTTCTCTTGAAGACATGCTTGTAGCTGCTTCTAGGGCTCTTGGAGGTGGTTCTCTAACCCTTCTTGGTTGTGGATTAGTTTGTGCACTAACCAATTTTCCTTCACCTCTCTTGACTTTTAACCTAGTAAGCATCAAAACTTGCAAAAAAATGACTTAACATTTGCACAAATCAAGTGTTGAGTGAAAACTATAGCTCAAAACCATAAGCTCTGATACCAATCTGATCTAAAATGTGAGAACTTCTTATTTCTAATACAGAGATTGACTGTAGGGGAATTTATTGGATATGTCACCTTTAAAGAAAGGATGAGATCCAGAAGCTACCTGGCACTTTACAGACTCTGTCTAAAGAAATAATAGAGGTAATCACTAATGATTTGGAAATGAAACTACTTTTTTGCTGTTCAAGGTATTCATTATCCATAAAAATTATGTGTGAAAACTGTTTTATATGTTTTGTAATTGGAAAAAAATGCTTTTGGTAAATTTCTGAGTCATTTTGTGTGTAGGAGGCTTATTTATTTTTACTGTTTAACATATTTAACTCTAAAAAAACATAGCAATATAAATCACATATATAACACAACATATGATAAGGAAGTTCACCCTTCCTGGGCTATATCTGTCGGGTCCAAGTCCCCCAAATGGGCATGTCCTTGCTCTTATTATGCTCAAAATTGGTTATATAGTATGAAGAAAGAATAAAAAGGAAAAAATAGCTGTAGAAATGAGTTCAGAACATAGAAAATAGTAAATATAGGCTTTTGTTTCACCTTCAATGGTTAACCATAGCCCAATACAGCTCCAACACTCCCTAGGCCCCGACAGCTCTTCAAGCTTCTCTGCTGAAAAAGTACCTGAAGATGAGCTCTGTTGCCTCTGCAACCTGCACCATTGGCTCTGGAATGCTCAAATTACCCAAAATAATAAAAAAAAAATTAGCTCCAAAAGGTTTTTCCCAGCAAAAGTTATGAGCACAACCACTTTTGCCCAATCAGGCCTAAAAAACCTCCACCAAAATTGGAGAAACTACAGTTAAAGCCACTAATTATGGCATTGGCGCCAAACCTAGGTGGAGTTTGCCATTTAAGCCATGCGGTTTAAAGGTGGAAATAAATGTCACGGGTCACATGTGACTGCACCTGTCACAATATATGTTGGAGCAACGGTTTTAATAACTATGTCATTTAATATTTAACGTAACTGTTGCCGCCTTTTCATGTGAACAAACCACATATCCCATTGAATGTTACCATAAAATTTGTTAACTACCCGGAATATGGTCCTAGTCCCGAGCTTGTGGTTGTATGGATAAGGAGCTGGCCCCCTTTCGACCCCAACTCAATTATTAACAAACTTCAAATATATGTAAAGAACCATAAGGGGTCAGATCTTCTATGTAGAGTGCCTGGTCAGGCCGCCCGGCTGGCAGCGCCCAGACCCGGGTTCAAATCCCTGAAGTGCATAAATTTTACACCACTGAACTGTGAACTCTTGGGGCCACGTGGTGGCCTCCGAGCAGGCCACGTGGTGCCCCTTGATTGGCCCACACAGAATATTCTATGTAATATTATGTGGAATATTTTGTAGAGTATTCTCGAAATATTCTGTGGAATATTCCCTTTATAATTTATTTTTAATTCAAATTCAAACTAAGTTAAACTGGGATTTTCTTGAAATTGTGAAATTTCAAACACTAATATCTTTCTCATATAGTATCGGTTTCAAGTGCCGTTCGCGGCTACGAGATCGTTTTGATGAGACCTTTCTTGTCATTCTTGTTTGAACCAATTCTGAGAAAATAAAATTTTGAGCATTTTCTTCACTTAGGACATGATCACTTGATCACTGGGTGTTCTCGAGCGGGAATCCCACCTCTTCCCCTGAGTGATCTCTAAGGAAGAGGGTTGTACTACATTCCTTATTAGGCATTGGTGCCATCTTCAGGAGGTTGTTTCTAGCAATCAGCTAGGAAACTGGTGGAGGATTTATCCTACTACTTTGTTCTTCACATTCAGTCTTCCAGGAGCAACAGATCTATATCTGACATTTAGGCCATTGGGTTTTACCTCCATGTAGCAACAGTCCCTTCAAGGATTTCACAGTCCAGTCCTGTAGATCTATTGGAGGAAGGAAGTTTCGAGTATTTCAGCTGGAAATCCTATGAGGGATCATATCCTCACATTGGATCTATTGTTTCCATCACTCAAGAGCTGATTTGACACATCTAGCAGTAGGCTATTGAGCCTCCCTCTCTTACAGCACAGTTTTTTGAAACTGTTTCTCATCCAGCAACTATTTTCAGTGGAGGATATTGGAGGAGCTAGATCTTGAGATTTTAGCCCAAGGATCTAGAGAAGGGATCATCCCTTCTTGCATAGATCTGATTGTGCATCATTCCAGCCATCGTATCATCAGATCTAGCTTCATATCTGCATACCCAACAGTATATATGTGAAGCCCTAAGAGGGTGGTTTTCTTAGATTGACAGATCTGAGAAACCCTTTCTGGGTTATCTTGGGTATCCATCATAGAGCCCGGATCTCTGTTTTCATCATTGGAGCTCCCATTCTGCCTAGATCTAACTTCATATCTTTCTGGTAGTTACAGTCCCAACAGTTGCAACAAGGATAACACAATTTAACTTCCAGCAGTTCAACAGTCACACAGTCCCTCTTGTGGGATCATTGCAGGGTCATTCCAGGCCATCCCTTTGGCTTGAGTGTCTCATATTTTGAGCACTGTTGTACTTGCTTTTTCACCTCCTATATAATAAAACGACTCAACTATTTCTGTGCATTCTGATGTGTATTTAGATTTATTGTTTACTTTGCTTTAGTTCTTATATTATGTTTTAGTATTACTGCATTCTCCCTTTTGGGATATTGTAGAAATTTCTTTGGTTTGCTTATCATACAAGGGTTTATGAGTGAAAATTCATTAAAATTGATGATATTAAGTGTATTTTTTGAACTTAAAAACATGGAAACTCAATGTTGAACAACAACATAATAAAACATAGCAAGCACAAATAACAAAGACAAATACACAAGTTTTTGATGAAGGAGTTCACCGCTCCTGGGCTACATCTCCTTGGTCCATATTCATAGTGTGGGCCTTTGTATTAGCTTCAATTATGAAAAAGTGTTCTTTACAGTCTCTTGTCGCCTTTGAAACCTACTCCAATGGCTCAAAAACATCAAAATTGAACAAGAATAACTCTTCCTGAGCCAAAATTGGTTGAAAATTGCCTCAGTTATGGAAATACCATTTTTTCCTAGTTTTTCTCCACTAAATCCGGATGTCCGCCAGTTAACTCCACTAAATGTGGAAGTCCGCCAAATTTAGCGGGTCCACCAAAGGCACCACAAAGATAAGCATGTGATTAAGTTAACATAAGCATTTGTTTAAGTGGGGTTAAGCGTGTTTAGTGCTAACCCACACTTATCCGTTAATCTTGGGTTATCGTGGGTTAACCATGTATTATGGTATCAATACATGACTTAATCGCATTTAAATCTCTGCTCAATCTCTTGTTGAACTCTCTTTAACTCCCAGTCTTCTCACCTTGGTCACATGTGGGAGGTGGCTGGCCCGTGGGGCTATACCCCTCTGAACTCCCATACTTCGTGATGGTGAAATTAAAATGAAATTGGAAACCTTATGGAGTAAGGTATGTGGTATATGGTATAGTGGTAAGGCATATTTGTTTCGTGTGGGTGGTCTATGTTCGACCCCGACCCCGCCATATGATTTTGGTATAATATACAATGCCAATACAATAGTTTAAAACTTTGGATAAATGATACATGTTGTGAAATATTATGTTGTATTACGCCCATTCGACTATGGTTTCGAACTTTGCATAAAAATTGACAATGCGCCCAAATTTGACATTGATAAAAATTAACATGCCAACCACCCTTGCCATAGCGGGGGGGGGCATATGGCAGCCTCTGGTTGCACCACATGGCCCTTCCCCATTGGACTAAATTCACCCTTAATAAGATAATCCACCATTAAATATAATTCCAAACTTAGGAATAGAAGACAAATTCAACTTCCCCAAATAACATTGGCGAATCTGGTGATGACACTTGTCATAGTGTTACTGGCTGAAAAAATGGAGAATATTCCCTGAAGATTCCTGAGGTGTTGACTAGACTTCCAAATCATCAGTCTGTCACTATTCTGCCCAATTTTTACCAGTTTGGGATAACGAACAACAAACCATAACTCACTCATACGAACTCGGATTTTGATGAAACAAGCTGCGTTGGAATCTTGGTGATGAGCTCTATCTGGTCATTCAGGTCTGAAGCTTTTTTGATCACTTTCATTTTTTAGCTAAATACTGAGCTCCTGATCATTTCCCCATAGGGGACGAGACATTTCTTTGTTTGGCACATGGCCATGAGTGCAACCCATTGCTTCCTATATGGTGCAATATTTCACTCAGGATTCATAATGGAAAGATGGTCAAATCGATATAAAAACTATCGAACAACTTGATCTTAAGATTATTGCTTTCACAATTACTATATTATGTGGTAGTGCGGCCCCCCATTTGGCCACCAAAGCATAGATGCAAAAAAATGTTGAATTTTCTGATGTAATGATATTCAACTGGTGTGAAGGAGTAGTTTTGAACATGAAAGGAAAAATCACTCGAGCGAAGAATGGTAAGCTAAAGAATTTCGGCTATGGTTCCATTCTTATATCTTTTGATTTAGAGAGGATTCCACTCCACATACCGCAACAGTATTTAGTGGATCCTACAGGACCGAGAGATCCTCACATGTTGCGATGGGTTTCATTGATTGCTCGCCATGGCGGCGATGGTGGTCCTATTGTCTGATATACACCTAAATTCTTCATATGGATGAGAAGCTATATTTTCATGATCTAGGACTTCCCTTATGCAGGGGTGGATATCAAGGTGACCCTAATACAACACTCCCACCTGGAGAAAAGTGGGATGAGTCAAGTAAAATGTCTCATTTTGAGTTTTTATGTTTTATAATTTTTATTTGATTTTTTATTATCCAATACTGATAATAATAAAAAAAATTAGCATAGATGTAGGCCCAATACGATCAACAGTGCTTCGTTTATTTGATAGACGAGGAGCACAACCTATAGCAGCAGTTCCACCGTAGACTGATGTAGATGAAGCTCTCATAGATTTGGAACATAATCTGGAGAGGTTGACCATAGATATCCCAAAGACTGGGGTAGATGATTTACCTCTTTGATACCAGAGGCATGTGACTGGGGTTCCTGGTCCATTCAGATGATACATACGCCGAGTGGCGTGTGCTATTCTCTGCTATCATGATCATCATCATGCACAGTTTTTGGTCATTTTAGACATTTTTTTTTGTATCAGTATATTTATATCACAAGGTGTTTGAGACCGATGATCTTAGATGATGTATATTTTTTGACAAACTATGATAAACAACTATTTTGACCTAATGATGATTACTACTTTCCGTCTTTGAGTATCTTGTTCAATATGGATTGAATATTGTTTTGATTTACATTCAATGTTGCAAATTTATATTTAAAACTTGATTATCCAATGCATTAGCTAACGTGTTTAAATTTCTTGAAATGTGTTGATATTCAATGTAATCAAATTGTCTTTCCAAGAGACAGACCGTTAAAAACATTATTAACAATAATGGATTGATGATTGCATAAACATTGTTTAAATGTAATACAATGAGTTGTGAATCTAACCTAACAATCAAATGTCGAATGCCAAATGCAATGGCATCAAATAATAGCTCAATGACTGCGCTATATTATGCAATATTGTTCGTTGTTTGACCGAGGCAAACCCCAAGAATAGAAACTAACTCATCAGTGGGTGAATAGTTAACCCAAGCAGTGGAAGATAGGTTTCGTATACCATGACAGGTGCCGTCAGCAAAGCTAATGTAAGTACAAGGTAATTTCTACATATGAAATATCAAGAGTAATCAATATAAGCATGAAAAGTAGTAGAAAATCTCAAATAAAAATAAATAATCTAAGGCACACTTTTCATAAAAATATAACTAATGTACAATGAAGATCTCCACAAGATAAATCATGCATAATATCTCTTCAGATAAATAAAATTTATGGGATTATCTAACGAGACACCGTCATAATCAACTAATTCATAGGTGTTAAGCCCCAAAGATGTTCTTCTCTTTCACCACATTCCTCTTCATTTTCTTTGTCTCTCATCAATTACAGGCTTAACTGATCAATAGGATTAATTAAAATTGCTTTAAGAATTTATATAATGATTAACTTGCTATGTTTTTAAGATTTTGTTGGTGTAGTAATTTTGACTAAGACTCGGCTACAGAATACAGGCATTCCGTAGCCAGTCGTCTTTTTTGCAGTCATCCTCATGTTTAGGTAGGTTCCAGGTGTCATTGCAAAGAAAAAGGAATATGGGTGAAATCCACAACACCTCCCCATCATCTCTTGCTCCCCACGAAGTCTGAGTTAAAGTATCAAAGCGGTTATGCACGTAGAAGAGAAGCAGTTTCCTATCAAAACACGGACTCTACAGATGTCCGCAGTTAAGCACAAGACTGTTAATAAGAGTTTTAATTTGATTAAAATTGGGAAAGACACTTATCCCCGTTTTTCTCAAAGAGTAGTTATGTAAATTCATTATAAGTATGACTCGGGAGATCGAGAAACTATTGGTTAGATTTTGTTTTGTTGCTAGATATTTGAAGGCCGTAAATACTTTGTTTTGAAGAATTTCTCCTTTAATGAAAGAAACATCATTTTATTGCACGAGCTGAGTCAATCTTGAGTAGATTTGCGTGCTACTCCGGTGGTAGAGGGCCCCTGCTACCTGAGGAGCTTTGTTCATATAATTTAGATAAGTAATTTAGCCTCGTTTCATTCCTAGTTTAATTGACTTTCTGAACTTTGAGTTTTTATTCATTTGCATTAGATGCTACAACTTAGTCTCGTTCTTATGTACTCTTCCAAAATATCACTAATGTCGAATGAGATGTGACTGTAGTATTTTAGGAGTTAGTTTTACGTTCTTATGCTCAATTACATCAGTTGTACAACTAGTCATGATCTTATAAACTCTTCCAAAATATCACTAATTTCGGATGGTACATAGCTGTGGTGTTTTAGAGCTTTTTTGTGTTCTGTTGAATTTTATGCTTTCATGTTCATTTACATAACATGTTGCAGCCAGTCCTGTTCTACAAACTATTCCAAAATACCACTAATTATGAATGAGATAGAGCTGAAACATTCCAGTAATTAGTTGCATCCTTAGTCTAGTGGTAGCACTCCGGAGGTAGATGTCATCTTAGTTTAATTCTATCACTATATTTCAAGTTTGATAATGGCACTCTAGTTCAGTTTTAATTCACTGCATTTCAAGTTAGATTAGTGGCATTATAGTTCAACTTTGTTCACTATATTTCAAATTAGGTTAATGGCACTGTAGTTTAGTTGTGGTTACTGTGTTTCAAGTTTTATCAATTGCATTCTTAGTGTTATCCATTGTTCTTTAAGTAGTATTAATTGTTAACATCAGATTCCATGGCCTTCATTATTTAAAAAACTTATTTTGTTCTGACTTTCTATTAATACATCATCATCTGGACAGGAGTTAGTCATATCAGTTTAAGGCCTTGATTATTCTGCAATCCTTTGCAAATTCACAATTAAACCTTTCTTTCCAAAAACTATTTTAGAAAATCTCTAACTTTTGGATGAGGTTTACTAGTGACAAGCTGAACTGCAGAATGGAGTAGATTACAAGTTAATTTAGAGTAGAAATATTATTGTGCTACAAATAATCTCTTTTCAATTGTGTTCCAATAAACCTCTAGCCATGGATGAGATTCTTTGTAATATTGTAAGATTATTGTGTCCTTAGGAGAACCTCATTTGTATTAAACTTGTTCTTTTCTCAAACTATTCCAACATATTCCTAATGAATGAATTGGATGAGTTCATGCTATGAGTTATTGAGTTCATGTTGTGATTTGTTTCCTTACTAGGAGTCATTATCAAGCTTTGCATTTTCTGTTCTTTAGTGTCATACACAGTTTAGAGTAGGTTTTGCTTTGTTTTAGGGTAACCATCCACTTCTCTTTACCAACACTTGGTTATTTTCCTTCTTGACATAAAACCATAAAACCAAAAACATCATAAAAACACTAAACACAACGTAGTGAGAAATAGATACCTAGGCACATATAGTGCACCACACTTCAGCAGTTTACTGACCCTGGTTGATAATTTATGACCTCAATTTAGGAACACTAAGTTGAGCACAACAATAGGTCCCTTTTGCAAGCACATGCTTAAAAATTTAAGGGCCATGCCACATTGGTTCAAATTCACCAGCGCCTAGCTTATCATGAGCTTGATTGTATACTAAGACTAGATCACCTTCTGAATAGATAAAAGGGTTAATGCTTTAATCATATTGTGCCTTAATACATTTTTTATGAGCTTTAGTAGCTAATGCAACAGTGCGGCGAGTCTCATATAATTATGCTAAGTATAAGAAGTGCTCTTCCTCTTCAGAGGTAGTTGGTAATAACTCAATGGCTAGTTTTAGCGACGAAAATTCACATTCAATGGGTAAAGCAACTTCCAAACCGTAAACGAGTTTAAAAGGTGTAAACCCTGTAGATGTTTTTTTGGGGGTACGATATGCCCACAATGATGAGAAAAGCATGGTGTACCAATTCGATTTATGACTTCCTACAATATGTTTAATCAAATTGGTTGAAACTTTGTTTACAACCTCAACCTGAACATTGGGATGTTGGTAATAACGTGTGGAATTATCATGGCATAGGTCAAGATGAGTGGAAATTTCAGTCATCATAATGTTTTGAAAGTGGCTACCATGATATGTAACGATGGCTTTAGGGACATCGAACCTAGAAATCAAATGATTGAATATGAAAATAGTTGCAGTTTCACCGTCAACCTTAAATGTAGGCATTGATTTGGCCCATTTGGTAAAACAATCTACACTGAGAATAATATACCCATGCCCCCTGGACGAGTGAGGGTTACATGTAATGAACCCCATTTTTTGACAACTATGATTGGGTGAAGAGAAGCGGGAGGTGCGTGCATATTTCGATAAAAAAATTGACAATTGTGACATTTTATGACCGCAAGGATACAATATTTGAAGAGTGATGACCATAAATAGCCATCGTGAAATATATTTTGGGTTGTGGCAAACCCATACATATGACCACCACATGCTCCAGAATGGAAGTCAATTAAAACCCTTTTGGCTTCTTCATGAGTTAAAAAACATCGAAATATAGAATCGACACCACGACAGTAAATAGTGTCGCCAACAATGTTATATTGTTAAGACTGGTATCGAATCCTACGTTGATCAGATTGTGAAAGTTCAAGCCGAAAATTTTGGGTTAGAAGATATATAATGATATCTCCATACCAAGGATCCAAAGTGCTAATCAGAAACAAGATTCACTAGGAAGATGATCTTCCGCCACAATTTTGGATTCAGTGTAGGGAAAGTCACACATAAGCTTAGCAAAGACTACTGATTTCTTGGATTTGGTTTTTTCAAATTCCAAATCGAACTCTTGTAGGATAAATGTCCACTTCGAGTATTTCCCCCTAGCATTTTTTTAGTCAAAATGTACATCATAGGGTTGCAGTAAGATATCACGATCGTTTTGCATAAAAATATGTAGTGACGGAAACTTTGGACAACTTGAAAAACTGCCAAGGCCATTTCCTCCACACGCGTATAATTGATCTTGGTCGGTTTAAGGTTTTGAATTGAGTAATAAATCAAATTTTCATTGTCAGATTCATCCTCTTGAACTAAGAATATTCCAATGGTGGAATCAAATGCAGCTAAATATAACAATTAATCTCGGTGATAATCAGGTGGATGCAACAATGGTGCATGCATCAACACGTGTTTAAATGCATCGAAAGCTTTATCGACAAGATCGTCCCAAGTGAAAGTAACATCCTGTTTTAATAACCAAGTGAAACATTTAGTTAACTCCACATAGTTAGGGATAAAATGACGTAAAAAGTTTTCTTTCCCTTGCAAACTATGGAGTTGGCGAAGAATAGAAGGAGGAGGTAATTTGAAAATAGCCTCAACCTTCAGAGGGTCGACATGAATGCCTTCCTTAGAAATAATGAAACCCATCAGTCATTCTGATTGTACACAAAAAAACACATTTGTGTTGATTAAAATGGATATTGTAATGCCTACATAACATAAAAATGGCATGTAAATGTGTAGGATGGTCTTGCTGGCGCATAGAATGAGCAGGTAAGTCATCCATGTAGGGTTTCACAATATATTTGATGTTGTGAACTGTGTAAGACATGGCACTTTAAAAAGTGGTGCTAGCATTATTCAATCTAAAAGGTAATTTAAAATATGCAAATGTGCCCCATGGACAGATAAACACAGTTTTGGGCTGATCGACAAGGAGTATGTTTATTTGATTGTAACCAGAGAATCCATCCATTAATGAAAATATTTCGTTTCTGGCACAACCATCAAAAATTTGGTCGATGTAAGGGGTGAGATAATTGTCTTTGGGACAAGCCTTATTGATATCCCTATAATCGACACATACTCTGATAGTTCCATGTTTCTTGGTCACCGGAACTATGTTGGATACCCAATTTGTAAATGGAATAGGATAAATGAAACCTGCGTGTTGGGGCCCTTGTTTTGAAAACTTGTTTTGAATATTTTGAATTTTGAATAAAGGACAGATTTTGGGTTACGGAATGATGACACATGGCAGTTGCAACCAAGTCGCAACTACAGTAAGTAGCGGAACTACTGAATTTGCGAGGGAACAGGTACATAGCTAAAGAAAGCAGATGCATGAGTACATATGAAGAGAACATACACCAGAAGACAGAGAGCAGAACACAGAGACAACAAGAGAGAAGTCGGAAGAAACTGAAGAAGACCGCAAGAGGAACTAATAGTTGCGATAGCGGGTGAATAAATAGCCATCACCCGGGCAAAAGAGAAAGAGAATGAAGAGCGACTAAAGGAGATTAAGCGGATGCTGCAGAGGGAACGCAGACCGGGCATGATATCTTTGTAGTTCCTAGGGTTCTCTTATTTACCGTTCTATTCTATAAGGCGTCTCTATCAGACTTGTAAGCTCTCCTCGCGGAAGCAATGTAACTATGGGTTTGGCCGAAGATATCAATATACTTGTAGGTTGCTGTCTTATTATGTGATTCACATGCATGCATGATGGTTGTGATGATTTAAAATTTTATTTGCTTAATACCTGTACACTCTCTAAATGTTCTTGCATATATAACAATGTTTATGCAATCAATTCACTTTTAATCATGAGTTGCGGATCCTTTCTCTGCTATCAATCTATTCCCCTTCTGCATGTGGTTGCAGCATGCCTCGGGTGAGACTCTCTGCTCTTCGGAGTAGGGTGATAATGCCGATGTGGTTCTAGACTACAACGGATTCCCTTGTTGGC
Organism: Pinus albicaulis; assembly: GCA_034641835.2. NCBI lineage: Eukaryota > Viridiplantae > Streptophyta > Pinopsida > Pinales > Pinaceae > Pinus > Pinus albicaulis. The sequence continues at coordinate 159,044,558 of CM076582.1, read as the reverse complement.
CCCAACCCCTGAACCTAGGTCTTGCCTGCGAGACCTGTTTCTTCGCCAACAAATGGTTCCGTTGCCAGGACCTGCATGTTATGAGGGGAACTAGATCATGGTATTGAGGATATTTGAAGGAGAAACACGGAGATGGTGGGATAACCATCTGGACTAGTTCGTTGCTCAGCAATCGGAGTTGACGAATCAAAAGGAAAGGGTGCTTAAGGATCTCGTCCTTTTCTCAGACTCCGCTAGTGATACCTATGAGATCCTTTGGGGAAAATTCCCTAGCGACCTCTATAATTGGTTGTGGAGGTTACAGATGAAGGTGCCTCAGGATAGCTCGCGGAAGATAAACCGCAAGTGGGTGCACGGGGATCTGGTGGCTCTGCATCGGTTGAACACTGAGTTGACTCGTGCGGTGGATTTTTGGGTAGAGACCACTTTGGACGGATATATTGTGGAGTTTTCTACAGAGTGCTACCAATCCTTCTCGAAGGCTGAAGCTATTTTCCACTCCGAGCCAAGGGGGAAGCTACTTAAGGAGATTCCGCTATGGATTAAGGCCCTGATGGTGGACGAAGGGCTGATGGAATTCCAAAAGTCGAGCATGGAAGCGTAAACCTCCAGTGTTGGGGGAAGGGCCGAAGGGATAGATGCTACGTGAAGTGTGAAGCGGGAAGTGGGGGATGGATGCTAAGGCCGCAAGGAAATTGAGGGAGTGACGTGCACATCGGCGGGCGCAGATCACCGATAGGTGGCGAGAAAGGGTGATGCGGGATTTAAAACGACGGGAAACCAATAGGAAGAATCAAGAGGAGGCGCCTTAGAGGATAGGAATTATGGACACTCAGGCGGATACCCTGGAAAGGGAGGGGACCGCTGTGGGAGTATGGCGGGTGCAGGTGTGCAGCCCGAAGAAAGTTCCGATGGCAAATGGTATGTCATGATGCAGCGGTTGTTTCAAGAGTGGACGACATTCATATCTCTAGGTAGCCCTACTTCCAAAAATTTGCACGGCAAGGATCCCTACCTTCCCCTGGTACTCTATCAACCTTTAAGTAATATTTTCGTTAAGTTACAAGCATTGAGTCAATTGCACAACATTTCATTGTCAACAACAACATACGTTAATAGTAGCATCACTAGTAGTATTGCATTCCCTAGTGGAACAGTTACACAACTAGGACCCGGAGGATTTATCCTGGTCAACCCTCCGCAAGTAAATATGGCTGGGTCATTCAACCGGTATCTAGAATTCTCTAGCCGAGGCAATGATGATGTAGAGCAGCATTGGTATCTCTGCGAAGCCATATGGAGGGCTCGACAGACGCCAGACGCAGGGAAGCTAATAGATTTCCAAACCACGCTTAGAGAGAGGGCTCTACGGTGGTTTATCAAGTGGTCCAAGGCCCATCCTAATCCAGTAATCGCGGACATTAAGCGGGATTTTTTCCGGGAATTCAAACTTCCCCAGACGGACCAGTAGGGTCTGTCCAAGCTTTGGGAGATTAAGTAGAAAGAAGTAGAGACTGCATGGGAGCTGATACGTCGATTCAAGGACGCGATCGGAAAAATCATCTACATGATCGACCCAAACCATCAGAGGGACTGGTTCATCAAGGCTCTGCTTCCCTTGACGCGAACCCCCCTCACCCAGCAGAAGATTGAAAACTTGCAGGATGCTTTGGAACATGCCATGAAGATAGAGGCCATGGCAGGCTACCCTTAGGAATACCGGGGAGGGCCGGCCCCGCAGGATCCTTCCTTGATGGGATTGCAGCATCAGATTGCTAGTCTAACAGAGAAGCTCAAGGAGATGCAGCCTATAAGACCAGCCAGGTCAAACGTTTAGTGCACTCACTGCCTGGTGGAAGGCTACGTCGCAACTGAGTGTCCTCGGCCGCGGGGCACGTGTGTGGGACCCTCTTTTGCGGCAATCCAGGGGGGTCCACCCATGGGGGGTGGCGCAGCGATGAATCCGCAGGGGGTATACCAGCCGCAACAACCTTATGTGGGGTTCCCATCTCCACCAAACCCAACTGCCATGGAATATTGCGAGATTTGTCGGACGATGGGGCATAAACCTCAGATGTTACCTATACTGCAGAAGTACTCCAACGTCCCCAACAATGTATACTATGAGTTTTGTGCGTCCATGACTCAAAACACTGAGCAGTGCAGGGCTCTCGACGCACTCGCGGACTGGTTGGACCGACCCTCCTATAGGGTGAACGAGGCTTCCAGGGGAAGAGGAGGTGGCATGCGCAGAGGCCGCACAGGGAGACGAGGTCTAGTGAAATGCTACAACTATGACCAGGAGGGTCACGTGGCTTGAGAATGTCCCCTTCCCTGACATCGTTGGTGTTCCCAGTGCCGCGTGAATTCCCATGCAACAGAGGACTGTCAAGAACTCATCAAGAAGTGGGAGGAACGGGCACGGCAGAGGGGCATGAATTTGGTAAAATCCGAGCCGCGAGGAACTGTGACTCAGGCCATGCAAAATGTAGCAATTGTCACGCATGACGGCAAGAAGATGGGAGAGGACGCTCATGGAAAGGAGCCGGTCTGGGCTATTCAGCCTGCCTCCCCGAAACAAATGATTCGGCTAGACGCACAGAAGAGGTACTTTCAGGAGGCGGTGGAGGCGTTTGCCCAGCTGGGGGGAGCCAGAGGCCTCGAGGTACCCCCGACGACTGGCTCCGGAGAAAAAAACGTTACGGTGTCCTTGATTGAGGAATGACTTCAAGTGTTCCTTAAGATTGTTGATAATGCTTCGAGGTAGGACCAACTCAAGCATACCCTGGAGGATGCACTGCGGGGGAATATGAGGCTGAGGGAACCTGTGGACACAGCACCCCAGTATGTGCAGTGGGTCAAGAGGAGTAAGCGCCGCACGAGAAAAGAGTTCCGGCTTAACACGTAGGTTGTGGGATTCCAAATCAGTGATACAATGCTTAATTTGGGGTCTGACGTCAACATCTTGCTAGGCATTGATTGGGCTTTTGAGAATTATGCCATCATCGACCTCAAAAAGGATCTGATGATCTTTGAAGATGGAGAGGTCCGGGTCACTCAGCCCCTCGACCTGTATCAAGGCCCACGATATACCAAAACTGTGGACAACCGGGAGGATGCTCAAATGATGGACCACCTTTATCAGATGACTGCAGGGAAGCGGGAGGACTATATCAACCCGACCGCAACTGGCTTCGTTAGCTGGTGCAGTGTCCAGAGCTCGGAGCTGGGATCGGAACTCGTTTGGGAAGACTAGCAACAGGGGGGGTACGAGACCAGCATGCGGAGATGTGCCGCCATTGCCTACGTCTGTTGGATTGGCGCTGAGTTCAGAGAATACCCCACCTTGTCGAACATGCAGGCTGTCAATACCTTTATTGCAAAGGTGGAGGACATGGTACCAGAAGGAAGCAGGATACCACTTTTGGATGTTGCACTACAGTCCACATCAGCTAGGTGGTGGAGGAACCACCGCAAAACCTTGTCGCGGTGGAGTTGTGTGGTGAAGGCTTTGAGGGCACGGTTTAAAGAGGACGAAGGCCCTCGAAGTGGGCACAGGTACTAAGGGACTTTCGATCCACGGGACCACCTGAGGACCTGTGAGGAGCAGTGGCAAAGTCTGGGATACCCACAAGAGCTATGGGTACATCGGTTCATCCACTCCTTAGATACCATCCCCCAGGCCTGGTACTTAGAAGAAGAGCGGAAAAGAGGAACCAACTCTTGGCAGGAAGTCACGAACAAATTTGTTCGGTGCTTCTTGTTCAAAGGAGAGATAGAGCTGGTGTCCCGAGCACTACAAGCTATCAAGGGGGTACTGTTTCTCCTCGACCCAGAGACCGACGGGAGCACCGTTGCGTCACATCCTGAGGCCAGGTGCGAGTTGGCTTGCCAATGGATTGATGGCGATCCAGACGACGACAGTCTAGAGGACCTCAGGCACCTATATTTCGAAGATAAGGAAGGCGAGCGGAACATCAACGAAGAACCGACCACCGAAGGCGTCCATTTATAGCCGCTGAAGACTAATAAATTGAACATCGGCATGGCGGAAAAACCCAAACTGGCTACAGTTGGGGATTACTGGGACGAGGAGACGACAAGGGAAATTTTCAGCCTCCTCTAGGAATACGAAGACTTATTCCCTTCATCGGTTGCCGATCTGAAGGGTATCAAAGGTGACCTCGGAGAAATGTGTATTGTGCTGAAACTGGATGCCAGGCCCGTAAAGCATCGACCCTATCAGTTGAACCCACGAATCAAAGAAAAGGTCAAGATGGAGATTGAAAAGATGATGGCCGCAGGTCTCATATTTCCTGTGGGAGAAGCAGAGTGGGTGAGTCCTATCGTCATTAAGAATAATAAGGAAAAGGTTGAGATACGCGTCTGTGTGGACTACTGGAGTCTGAACAACGCCTGCATCCATGATCCATTTCCCACTCCTTTCAGTGACGAAGTATTGGATCATGTTGCGGGAAATGAAGCTTTCTCCTTCACTGATGGTTTTTCAGGTTATCATCAGGTGCGCATTGTGGAAGAAGACAAGCTGAAGACGACATTCACCACCGAGTGGGGATCGTTCGCATACCACATGATGCCGTTTGGCTTGAAGAACGCCCCAGCCGTGTTTTCCCGGATTGTCATCGCTGCTTTCCGGGAGTATATCCACAAGTTCTTGGAAGTCTACATGGATGATTGGACTGTCTACAGTTTGCTGAAGAAACACGCCACCCTGTTGCGTATCATGTTTGATCGGTGTCGCCAATTGCAGATTTCCTTGAACTTGAAGAAATGCATTTTTGTAGTTTCTTTCGGCACATTGTTAGGACACGTGGTGTGCAAGCAAGGGGTCTGCGTCGACCCCGCCAAGGTAGCAGTGATCTTCCACATGGAAGCCCCCGAAACGGTGAAGCAGTTGTGGGCACTACTTGGGCACACAGGATATTACAGGCGGTTTATCTGAAATTACGTGAAGATCACTACCCCTTTAGAAAATCTCCTGCGGAAGTCCAAAGTATTCCAGTGGACGGAGGAGTGTCGAATGGCCCTTGAAACTCTGAAGGAAAAGCTGGCGACAACGCCTATTCTTGTTCACCCAGACTAGGATAAGCAGTTCCATGTGCATATTGACGCTTCCAGTATTGCACTTGGGGTTGTCTTGGCGCAACCCGGGGAGATGACAGTTGACCACCCAGTCTACTTCGCCAGCCGCAAATTGTCTAATGCGGAGAAGAATTACACCACGACCGAGAGGGAGGCCCTGGAAATGGTGTACTCACTCCAGAATTTCTGCCACTATCTTCTAGGGGGAAATTCAACTTCTTTATAGATCACTCTGCATTGAAGTACCTGGTAAATAAGCCTGTCTTGGAAGGATGGATTTGTCGTTGGCTTCTACTCTTCCAAGAATTCACGTTTGAGGTGATTGTCAAGCCCGAGAGGTTGAACATCGGGCCTGATCACTTATCTATGTTGGAGACAGGGGAGAACGACGACTCTCTCGATGATCAACTGCCGGATGCTGACCTCTTCCGAGTCGAAGATGTACCAGATTACTTGGATGATATTGCCACCTATATGACCATGGGGCAGTGCCATCAGCACTACACCCCACTCCATAAATGACACTTGGTCGTCTGCGCTGCCGAATACCAACTGATTGCAGGGCAGTTATACAAACTGGGCCTTAATGAGGTTTTGCACAGATGCATACTTGACCATGAACGTGAAGATGTGATGTGGGAATGCCACAACGGTGTTGCGGGAGGGCATGTGGGGGCGAAACCTACCGCGAGGAAGGTAATCCAAGCTGGACTGTGGTGGCTGATGGTCCATGCCAATTGTAAGACATTTGTTAAGAGATGCGATGTATGTTAGCGGACGGGGAGGCCCTCTCACCGGGACGAGCTTCCACTACACCCAGTACATGTGTTGCGGCCGTTCAAGAAGTGGGCTATCAACTTCGTAGGCCCCATAGCCCCGGTCGCCAGGCATTCCAAAGCCCGTTACATCATTACCAGAACCGACTACCTCACCAGGTGGGTCGAGCAGTGGCGGTACGCGACTGCATGGCGGATACAACAGCACGGTTCATCTTTGAACACATCATTAGCAGGTTTGGTTGCCTGCAAAGCTTAACTAGTGATCAAGGTACGCTTTTCATTAATGACACGGTCAAGTCGCTGTTGGACACATTTATGATTCAACATCACAAAAGCAGCCCATACCACTCGCAGGCCAATGGTACTGTTGAAGCGTTTACTAAAATTATTGAAAAGGGGTTAACAAAGATCTACAACGCCCAACGGGATAACTGGGATGAGTGGCTACTAGCTGCACTCTGGGCCTACCGGACTATGGTGAAGCGCTTGACCAATCAGACACCGTTCCAGTTGGTGTATGGCCGGGAAGCTGTGATTCCCACCAAGTTCACTGTACCAAGTCTTTTAATTGCCACATCTGTTAGAAAATTATATATTATGGAGCAACGCAACACATAAAATATGTGGAAAATACAAGCACACAAAAACACATAAAACCAGAGAGACACAGATATACGTGGTTCACCTAGTTTGGGCTACGTCCACCCCAAACAGCCAGTCCTTCCTTTTTATTATCCAGAAAAAAATTAAGAGACAAAACCTACAGCAGATCCGCTGTAATATCCTCTGTTCTCTCTCACAGTCTCCCTCTCTGTTTCTCGCTCCGAGAATACACACACAATACACAGCCACAATACAATACCCTCATATATACAAAGGGGTTTCCTTCTAGGGAAAAAAACCCTAATATAAGCATAACTTCTACTGTAAGATCATTTGCCTAATGAACGGCCTAGATTGACTAGAAATTACTATACTTTTACAAGGCAAATTTACATCTGTTTTTAGCTTCGGGGGCGCTGCCCCCGAAAACCCCCGCCAGGGGGGGGCTCTGAAAAGCGTTACCGCCCCCCCTGGACCCCCCACGGCAACGATTAATTACGGGTGGCATTGCCTCCCCTTTGAAGGTATAGGGGTCTAATGCTGTTGTGTAGTCAATTTAGTGTCCTAAATTGCTAACATAAATTATCAACCAGGGCTAGTAAACTGATGAAGTGTGGTGCACTATATGTGCTTAAGTGACCTCTTCCTTACTTCGTTGTATGTATTTTATTGATGTTTTTGGGGGTTTTGTCTTTTTAATACGCTAATCTATGTTCAAAAGATGAAATCAAATATATGTCAAAAAGAAAGGAAAAAGAAACCTTAGACTCAAAACAAAGTGTAATTGTAAATTCCATCCCTAATTAGGAAAATGGTGAAAAACAAAACATTCTAATCCATGGATATCCTAGCTTGCAAATGAACATGAAATGTAACTCAACATAATACAACCAAGTCTCTTTCATCTAATATTGATATGTTGGAAGAGCGTTTTAAGAAAAAGAATGATTGTAAGATAATGAGGATCTTTTAATCTAATTGCAAAACAGAAAATGCTTATTAACTTAACATGATACAACCAAATCTCTTTCATCTAATATTGATATGTTGGAAGAGCGTTTTAAGAAAAAGAATGATTGTAAGATAATGAGGATCTTTTAATTTAATTTCAAAACAGAAAATGCTAATTAACTCAACATGATACAACCAAATCTCTTTCATCTAATATTGATATGTTGGAAGAGCATTTTAAGAAAAAGAATGATTGTAAGATAATGAGGATCTTTTAATCTAATTGCAAAACAGAAAATGCTAATTAAATCGACATAATACAACCAAATCTCTTTCATCTAATAATGATATGTTGGAAAAGCTTTTAAGAAAAAGAATGGTTGTAAGATAATGAGGATCTTTTAATCTAAAAAAACTAAAGTGCTGGTAACTCAAGATGTCACAATTAAATCCATTTCATGAATAAAGATATGTTGGAGAAACTTTAAGAAAGGATTAACTATAACATCATGAGGATCTGTTAGTTAAACAAATAATGCAAGACATGAATTAAAAGCTACTTATCTAGAAAGCATGTAGAAGCCTCGGATAGTAGGGGCCCTCTGCTACCAATTTGGTGTAATCCTTCTTCAGCTCCTTAAAATTGTAATCAAAACACCATCAAGAAACTTCTTTATTAAAAAAAACTCACAAATCTACATCCCATTCCATCTTAAGCTTTATTACAAAATACTCTCTATTCCTTTCTCTTCTTCTCCTATTTTTCACTACTTTTTTATTACCATGATAGGAGAAAGCTTCTCCTATTTATACAAAATATGAGGAGTTATCTCATTAATGGGAGTCCATGAATCTCTCCCTCCATCTCTAGAGTTACAATCAAAATAGGAAATGATAAGACACATGTCTTTCTAGAGTTTCAACACAACTAAGAAATGAGACACATATCCTCTTAGAGTTTCAATACAACAAGGAAATGAGACACATCTCCTCTTGATCCCATGATCTTCTCCAACCAAATTCGAATTTGGCCTTAGAGTGCCACATAAGGGTCTTCTAGAAGTCTCATTTTTGACCTACACATGTCATAAAACTCATAACACATATATAGATATATGAAACTATGTTAAGTTTCTAGTTTCTAATCATAACTTCACTTTAAATACATAAAATAAATAACTTTGGAAAACAAGGATCCTAACCCATATATTTATGAAAATGGTTACTTGATGTAGGGTTTTAGGTCAGATGGCTATGAAATAAGACCTAAATGGTTATGACATAATGGAAATATGTATGAATATGGAAAACACTTTTGAGACTCAACAACTGTGATACAAAGTAAACAAGATAATCAGGCTCCACACCCGACAATCTCCCACTTGGAGACTGATTGTAGCAACTCCATCACTGCTTCATTTGCTGGACAATGACTCCTCTTTGAACTTGACTATTCCTCATCTTCATCGTCATCCTTGAAGACCAATTGAAATTGAGCATGTTCTTAGTTTCTCCTTGGTTACAACTTTTGTTAGCATATCTGCAGGATTCTGGCTAGTGTGTATCTTTTCCAGCTTCAACTCTCCATCTTCCAATACTGACCGTATGAAATGGTACTGGAGATGTATGTGTTTAGTCCTGGAATGAAATGCTGAGTTCTTTGCAAGATGAATAGCACTTTGGCTATCACTGTATAGTGTGCCCATATCATGCTTCTTACCCAATTCATCCATAAACCTTTGTAACCAAATCATTTCTTTACTAGCCTCTGTAGCAGCAACATACTCGGCTTCTGTTGTTGAAAGTACAACAACACTTTGGATTTTTGAAACCCAACTGACAGCTGTTCCACCTACAGTAAATACATATCCTGTAGTGCTCCTCCTATTATCTCTGTCACCTGCCATATCTGCATCAACATATCCCTGTAGAGCAATGCTTGAACCACCAAAGCATAATGCTTGATTTGTGGTACCTCTCAAATATCTAAGAATCCATTTTACTGCCATCCAATGTTATTTTCCTGGATTATTCATGTACCTGCTTACAACTCCCACTGCATGTGCAATATCAGGCCTTGTGCAGACCATTGCATACATTAAGCTTTCAACTGCTGATGCATATGGAACTTTAGACATATAATCCATGTCTTCTTGGGTCTTTGGGCACATCTCCTTACTAAGTTTGAAATGGATAGCAAAAGGTGTACTAACTGGTTTTGCATTCTGCATATTAAATCTTTTCAACACCTTTTGTATGTACTCATTCTGAGACAGTGTTAATTTGCGATTTTTCCTGTCTCTAGTTATTCTCATACCAAGGATTTGTTTTGCAACTCCCAAATCCTTCATTGCAAATGAATTTGCCAATTTTCTTTTGAGCACATTTATTTTCTGCATGTTAGACCCTGCAACAAGCATGTCATCTACATACAATAACAATATAATATAGCTGCCATCATTTTTCCTTTTTAGATAAACACAATGATCAGAGTGACATCTAGTATAACCTTGTTCAGACATAAAATTGTCAAATTTTAGATACCACTGCCTTGGAGCCTGTTTTAAGCCATACAAGCTCTTCTTTAACCTGCACACCAATTTTTATTTCCCTTTTACCTCATATCCTTCTGGTTGCTGCATGTATATCTCTTCCTCCAAATCTCCATGGAGAAATTCTATCTTTACATCTAACTGTTCAAGATGTAAATCTTCCGCTGCTACAAGATTTAAAATAGTTCTGATTGAATTCATCTTAACAACAGGAGAAAATATTTCATCAAAATCAATACCTTTCTTCTGTGCAAACCCCTTCACCACAAGTCTAGCTTTGTACCTCTATTTTCCTCCATCTTCTTCCTTCAGCCTGTAAACCCATTTATTCTGCAATGTAGTTTTACCTGCAGGCAACTTGACTAAGTCCCAAGTTTGGTTATGCATTAAGGAGTCCATCTCTTCATCCATGGCTAGCTCCCACTTCTTCCTGCTTTCAACCTGCATTGCTTCTTCATAACATTCGGGTTCACCAGAATCAATCAACAATAAATAATATAATGAAGGAGAGTATCGTTCAGGGGGTCTACTTATCCTGGTAGATCTTCTAACACCACTTTCAGGTGTTTGAGGTGCTTGTTGCTGTTGTGGTGGTTGCTGCTATTGTGGTTGTTGGTTATTATTATTTTCAGGCACCTTTGTTTTTTCAGTTATCTCATCAAGAACCGTATATTCCTTGCTTTCTTTTTCTTGTTTCTTTTCCTGCAGCTGATTCTTATACAAGACCTTTTCATTGAATATTACATCTCTGCTCCTAATGATTTTGTGATTTTCATAATCATATAAGCGATAACCAAAATCATTAGCACCATATCCAATAAAGGTACATTTCTTTGATTTTGACTCAAGCTTTGTTCTGTTTTCTTTATTAATATGGACAAAGGCCTCACAACCAAAAGGCTTTAAAAAAGAGTAGTTTACCTTTTTACCTGTCCATGCTTCCTCTGGAATACCACCATCCAAGGAACTTGAAGGGCCTCTATTTATTAGATAAACAACTGTATCTACAGTATCTGCCCAAAATTGTAAAGGCAATCCTGCATGCAATCTCATGCACGTTTCACGCTCCATGATTGTTCTGTTCATCCTTTTTGACACACCATTTTCTTGTGGTGTTCTTGGAACTGTCTTCTCTCTATGAATTCCATGCTCTGAACAGTACCTATCAAACTCTTTGCTGCAATACTCACCTCCATTGTCTGATCTGAGACACTTCAAATTCTTTCCTCTCTCAATCTCAACCAAAGCTTTCCATTTCTTGAAAGTATCAAATACATCAGATTTATTCTGAATACAATAAATCCATGTTTTTCTAGTTGAATCATCAATAAAAGTAACATAATAATGAGAGCCACCGAGAGATGATACCTGAGCAGGTCCCCATACATCTGTATGCACAAGCTCCAACTTTTCGCTCTTCTTTTCTTTCCCAACTCTGAGAAATATGACTCTCTTTTGTTTTCCATAAATGCAATTCTCACAGAAATCCAAATCAACATTCTTCAATCCTGGCAGCAAATTTCTTGAGTGAAGAATTTTCATCCCCTTCTCACTCATGTGTCCGAGCCTATGATGCCATAATGCTGCATCTGCTCCTTTGGAAGTTAAAGCATTAACAGAGTTAGAAATACCATTGCATAAATTCAATGTACCAACTTTTTCGCCTTTTTCTATTACTAGGGCTCCTTTGGTGACCTTCCAAGTTTTATCTGTGAAAGTTGTCACACAACCTTCATCGCCTAACTGCCCTGTTGAAATCAGATTTTTCTTCAGATCTAGAACATGCCTTACCTCCTTTAGTAGCCATTGGTTTCCATTCTGTTGTTTTACAAGAACTTTACCTATTCCAACAATTTTACAGGGTTTATCATCACCCAAACGAACTTGTCCAAAATCTCCTTGAACATAGTCATGAAAATATTTCTTATCAGGTGTGGCATGGAATGAAGCCCCCGAATCTACAACCCAAGAATCAGTAACATTTTCGAAAGAAAGAATCAAAGCATCTTGTAACACATCACCTGTCACATTTGCTTCATGATTGTTTTCTTGCTATGTGTCTCCTTCTTTTCCCTTCCGAGATCTACAATCTTTCTTTAGGTGTCCTTTCTTTCCGCAATTCCAGCACACTATCCCCGATCTGGACTTGGATCTGCCTTTCCTTGATTTACTGCGATATCCCAAGCTCTTTCCTCTTTCCATTCTTCTTCCCCTAGACTCTGCACTCAAAGCATTACCTGATGTCTCACCGGAGCTTTTCCGTCGCATTTCCTCGCTAAGGATAGCACCAACAACATCATCAAACTTTAAATTACTAGATCCAGAGACAGAGTTACTAATGGCCATTACTAAACCATTCCAACTCTCTGGCAATGAGCACAAGAATAACAGAGCTCTAACTTCATCATCAAAGTTTACCCCTACAGAACTTAGCTGACTGGTAACCGTATTAAATTCATTTAAATGGTCTGCAACAGATCCACCTTCCGACATCTTCATATTAAATAGTCGTTTCATAAGAAATACCTTGTTTGAGGCCGAGGGTTTTTCATATAGTTTCGCCAACGTTTGCATCAAACCCTCTGTTGTTGTTTCCTTCGAAATATTGAAGGTGACTGACACTGCAAGTCACAAACGTACTGTTCCGAGTGCCTTTCTATCAAGAATGTTCCATTCCACGTTTGTCATGGCCACCGGATTCTTTGTTTTTCCGCTCAATGGTAGGTATAGATCTTTTTGATATAGATAATCTTCCATCTGCATCTTCCACAGCGGGAAGTTTTGGCCGTTAAATTTATCGACCCTAAACTTACCATTTTCCGCCATTGCTCCCACTCGAACCAGGAACCCTTCTTTCCTGCGAGTTTATCAGCCAAATATACCTTCGGCTCTGATACCAGTTGTTATAAAATTAGATATTATGGAGCAATGCAACACATAAAATATGCGGAAAATACAAGCACACAAAAACACATAAAATCAGAGAGACACAGATATACGTGGTTCACCCAGTTTGGGCTACGTCCAACCCAAACAACCAGTCCTTCCTTTTTATTATCCAGGAAAAAAATGAAGAGACAAAACCTACAGCAGATTCGCTGTAATATCCTCTGTTCTCTCTCACAGTCTCCCTCTCTGTTTCTCGCTCCGAGAATACAAACACAATATACAGCCGCAATACAATACCCTCATATATACAAGGGGGTTGCCTTCTAGGGCAAAAAACCCTAATATAAACATAACTTCTACTGTCAGATCATTTTCCTAATGAACGGCCCATATTGAATAGAAATTACTATACTTTTACAAGGCAATTTTACATTTGTTTTTAGCTTCGGGGGCGCTGCCCCCGAAAACCCCCGCCAGGGGGGGCTCAGAAAAGCGCTGCCGCCCCCCCCTGGACCCCCCATAGCAGTGATTAATTACGGGCGGCGTTGCCACCCCTTTGAAGGTATAGGGGTCCAATGCTGTGATACAAAGTAAACAAGATAATCAGGCTCCACACCCAACAACATCCCTCAAGTTCTCGGAAGAAGCATCGCTCCAGGAGCGTCTACATGAATTACAAGAACTGGAAGAGGCCCGATTCTTGGCCGAGTTTCACTAGAAGGTTCAGAAGGACAGGCAGAAGGCGTGGCACGACCGCCACATCAAGAAAAAAATGTTCCAGGTTGGTGGAAAGGTCCTCTTATATGACAACAAGTTTCATAAGTTTCCAGGGAAACTGCAGATGCACTGGTTGGGACCTTACTTCGTCGTCGAGATTAGAGAGTCCGGAGCTGTTCGGTTGGCTCAGCTGGACGGTACTATGTTACCAGGGTGGGTGAATGGCACATGTCTGAAACCATACCAGGAGTAATTTTATTTCACTCTTCATCAATAACTCTCGCAACCGAGAGCACCCTTAGAGTAGCGTAGTTGAATAACTCTCCCACAACCGGGATGAGCATAGGTAGTGTTTTTTTTTGTTCATGCATAGTTTGTCAATAACCGCTCTATTGTGGGACCACAACGCAACCGACTGTGGTCAGGGAGGGGCGCGTCCAGTGTGTCATCCCCGTAGGATTCATAAACGTGTCAAGGTCAGTCCAAGTCATTTCAGTTAGTACTTGTGTCAGTCCGTAGGATTGTCTAGATTTGCACCATAAATTACCATAATTGGAAGTAACCTCGCAATAATCATTTTGCCATAATCCACAGTAACCTCAGCCATCGCGTCCGCCCATTTCCCCATGCCACCGTCAGCAAATGTCAGAATATACATTGGCACGCGATTGATCGCACGATTATCACCGAGAGGAATGCCAGCAAGAATTAACTCGTTATGGGATCTCGTCCACTTCACTCGTGCCAGGTAATTCCATCACTTTCATGGGACAAAGCACGAGAATGCCGGAACAGTTAGAATTAGCAATTGAAGCAGAACCAGAGTAGCAGAAGTATCCAGACGCACGGTACCAAGAGAGGACACCGAGATGAATTCTGTAGGTCTATCAGCACCGAGCAAAAATGCCGAAGGCCATCCTAGCCATCCTAGAACCAGAGCTCAACAACAGAATTCATAAGACAGAGTCCCTTGTAGGGAAATACGACAATGCGACCCTGATAGATGCTAACCTTTCAGACTCTTCCGAATTCCCAGCACTCAACTGGCAGGTGTATATGGAACAATACTACTTAGCAAACATAATTTTACTCGAATTCCGAGGCCTTCAGCAATCTTCTCTGCTGCACTTAAGAAATCTTCCGGTCTTCGGGACCACAGGACCGGCTATGCAGTGCACTAGGTTCCTACTCAGCCGCGTCCAGAATAGGTCCTTGTGGACGAATAAGGAAATTCCCATTCATGCTGAGGATATCCATCGTCTTACAGGGCTTTCACAGAATGGTGCGGATGTCTCGACTGCATGTCAGACCACCTCCAAGTGAGCACAAAAGTCAGGAGACACAGACTTGTATGTCAAATATGGCACCTGACGGGGCAGGAAGGGAGCCAAGATGGAGCTTATCAATAAGCCTAAGATTAAATTTGCATGCTACCTCATTGCCAACAAGACAATGAGGCACTACACAAAGGGCGAATGCACTCTGGACACTATCTCCATTGCAGAGCACTGTGTTCAGGGCACCAACCTGAACTGGTGCTCCTTCCTGTTGAAGGAACTGTTTGACGCGTGCGAGGAAAACTACAAGCGCGCTACAAGCTTCATTTACAGATATTTGATCATTGTGTTTGCCATGTGGAAGTGGCACACTCCTCCTGTCGGGGTGCCAGTGGAAATTCTAGAGGGCCAGCCTCTAGCGATGAAGTTTGTTCCGTGGAAGGTGTCAACTGATCCTAGCACCAAACAAGTGAATGCAGAGGCATTTCGGTCCTGGTATGGGTTACTGATGGACGTGGTAACTAGCCAGCAAAGGGTGCCCCGGAACCTGTTAGATGAGTACAGTGAGCAAGTGTGGTTCGGGGTCAGTCACAGGCATACTTACCTCTGACCAACTTGCGTATCGGAGGACACCTTCCGCATGAAGCTGTTGAAATTCCAGCTTGAAGATACCGCCTTCCAAAACGAGGTCTGTTCGTGGCCAGGGGTTGCGATGGAAATCCACGATGGGGTACCCAGGTGCAACTTTGATCGGATGTTGCCACAGCAACAGCCTGCTGAAACGGATGCAGAGGTGCCACCATAGGAACTCCCTGAGCCGCTCGTCCCCATCGTCCGCCACTTGAACACTCAGGTACGCAATTTTAATGCAGCGACCCAGGTCATTTCAAACGGTGCCGCTCGTTTCCCTTTACTTTTCGAGTTCCAACTTTCTTTCTCTACCTCGCACCCCCAGACAACTCCTCTCACCTCCCCCTTCCCTACTGTTCTATTTACTTCGGCAAGCCCAATCATAACCCCAATGGGAGAGAAGAGAAAGATTATAGATCAATTAGAAGCTCCTCCAGCCAAGCGGGCTCGCACCACCGAAGTAAATCCGGTGGTGGACCTCACTGCGGATGATCCACCACCACCACCGAGTACAGGGGTGTTGATACAGGAAGAACCACTCATTGACCCCTTCGAATTCATCAACATTCGCCTTTTGCCACCACGCACCGTTACACCTCCACCTACCACTTCATCCGCTCCATCCAATTCATCTACTACTGTGTCCGACCCAATCATTTGGGAACTCCTTGGTGGGGACCAGGGGGCCGAAGTTGACTCCAGTACTGTAGCAGTAGTACCATCGGTCGACCCCGTGGGAGAACCCCAAGTTTCTTTATCTGATACATTTACCCAGATGGTACAAATTGGTGCCGACTCAGCTGAGGCTTAACCCGAGCCTACTGTGCCTCCACAAACTGCCCAGACAGATCAGCAGGAACGACCGGACTTGAATATGGCCGACTCAGTGCACCAATAGACCCCGCTGCCATCCCCTCTAGAGCATTCTAATCGATTAGTTGCTAGTATGAAACCCTTGCAAGAAAGGAGGCCGGACCAAGGCACTTCGGGGATCATGAATTTAGAAACATGGGTTACAACTCAGGTGTACTTATTTATCCAGAGGGTGGCCCAACAAGCCGAAAGACTTCATTTTGAGCTACAGCAGAGGTGCAACGAACAACAACAATAGATTTCAACGCTTACTGAACAGTGCGACCAAATCATAACAGCACAGGAGCAGCTGAAAAGTCAGATAACCAACGTCACGGAGACGAGTGTCGTAGCACAGAATTTCCACCTCCGGATCGCATTCAATGGTCTCCACAGGGAAAACAAGGAGCTTCAAGCAGCGTTAGCCGCACAGCCAGCGCTGCCTGATCCACAGGTTGTCTATTCAAAACAGGTTGCAGCAAAGCAGGGCTAGGCCACTCAAATGTAGGAAATTCTCATCTTTGCGGTGCGCGAGGCTCATGACCTCCTGAAGGGTCTTAAGGAGTGCTCAATGTCCCTTACAGTCAAAACGCAACCAATTTCAGTGCAGCTACAGCAGATTTCGAGGGAAATCCAAGAGGCCACGGACCCTGCGTTGTTGGACAAACTATATTCCTAGGCAGATGATCTCGAAGTGCAGATCCAGCAAACATAGGCCAACTCAGAAATGGCCAAACAGGTAATTTGTGAGCTCCACCCGACCCTCCAACTTAGTGCCAGGACAATGCAATAGCTAGCCGCTGAGGCCAAGACCTAGCTTAGCACGGTGTTCGGGGTTGTACCGGCACACATAGAGGAGGCTGTTGTCACGAAGATTGCTGAAGAAACAGATTCACTGCTGCAGGGGTGGCAGCAAGTTATGTCGACCTTCACTGAACTTAAAGCTACAACGTTCTACAGAGTCCTGGAGTTGGGGCCCTTGTTTGGACAGCAGACAGAAGAAGCACAGCAAGAACAGGCCACGGGGTCTAGCGGGGCAATGGAGATAGAGACTGTGATTTGTGATTGACTCGGGACGAGTCAAGAAACTGTGGTCGGGGCTTGTTGGGGCCCTTGTTTTGAATATTTTGAATTTTGAATAAAGGATAGATTTTGGGTTGCGGAATGATGACACATGGCAGTCACAACCAAGTCGCAACTACAGTAAGTAGCGGAACTACCGAAGTTGCGAGGGAACAGGTACATAGCTAAATAAAGCAGATGCATGAGTACAGATGAAGAGAACATACAGCAGAAGACAGAGAGAAGAACACACAAACAACAAGAGAGAAGGCGGAAGCAGCTGAAGAAGACCGCAAGAGGAACTAACAGTTGCGATAGCGGGTGAATAAATAGCCGTCACTCGGGCGAAAAGAGAAAGAGAATGCAGAGCGACTGAAGGAGATTAAGCGGATGCTGCGGAGGGAACACAGACCAGACATGATATCTCTGTAGTTCCTAGGGTTATCTTATTTACCTTTCTGTTGTATAAGGCGTCTGTATAAGACTTGTAAGCTCTCCTTGCGGAAGCTATGTAACTATGGGTTTGGCCGAAGATATCAATATACTTGCAGGTTGCTGTTTTATTATGTGATTCACATGCATGCATGATGGTTGTGATGATTTAAAATTTTATTTTCTTAATACCTGTACACTCTCTGAATGTTCTTGCGTATATAATGATGTTTATGCAATCAATTCACTGTTAATCATGAGTTGTGGATCCTTTCTTTGCTATCGATCTATTCCCCTTCTACATGTGGTTGCGGCACGCCTCGGGTGAGACTCTTTGCTCTCCGGAGTAGGGTGATAATTCTGGCGTGGTTTTAGACTACATCGGATTCCCTTGTTGGCCCCAACCCCTGAACCTAGGTCTTGCCTGCAAGACCTGTTTCTTCGCCAACACTGCGTGAAGTAGTTTTTCAAGCTGATCTTTAATAGCAGCGAATTTTCATGGATGTATTGGACATATTCTTTGTCTAATAGGTTTAGCATCTGGGTATGTCTTAATTTCATGAACTACAATGCTAGGATCAATTCCTGGAATTTTTTCGTAAGACCAGGAAAATATGTTGTGAAATTCCTGATATAGGGCTGTGTACATGTTAATTTTGTCATTTGAGCATGAAGCACCTATATGAATGTTTTTAGTTATTCATGGTTTGATTGATATGTATTGGAATTGTTTCCAAAATGTTTCCTAAATTCATCTCAGAATCTAAATGAGGGATTGACATTAGATTTTGAGGTTCCTTAACATATTCAATTGAAAATATTGTTGAAAATTCATTTTCAACTCTATCAAGGTTTGGTAGAAAATAGGAGCGATGGTGAAGATAGTCCCAAGGTAATTCTTCCAAAGACAAAATTTCCCGAATATTTTCATCACTTGAAAATATGTGTTGAAAAGGATCAGAAAAGATGTTGTGGTTAAACTTAGTAGAGAATAAGAATCATCACTAATCATGTTCACTTGATTAGTATCGGTTGATGAAAGGTCAGAAAGCAATTGAACTGCTACATATGCCAATTTGTATGGACTCAAAGGCATTTAATTGCCATAGTAGTCTAAATGAGATTCTAAAGGCACAATCCATGGGTCATCAAATGGTGTTGTGTTTGATGTAATCATGTTGATATCGGCAATAGTACGAGGCACGTTAGGAGGAGGTATGACGAAAGTTCCCATAAGAGCAGAAACCTTAAGTAGTCCTACTCCAACAACTTCGTAAGGGATAACCGACTTTTTGACATATGAGATACTATCCATAGAGGGAGGGTTTGAAGTGTAGTAAGACAACTGATCAATTTTGACAATATTTCCTTTATGAGGAAACATTATTAACCAAAATACCGATGAGACTACAATTTTCATGGCATAAGACCAACTCCAATCTAAAAGAAGGTTGTATTCAAGAGGGGCATCAACGACTTCCACCTCAAGTGTAACGTTTTTTCCTTCTACCTCTATGGGTAAATCCTGGAGAATTCCAAATGGACAAAACCTTTTCCATCAAGGCTTAAAGAATCGTGGGTGATTGATTGATTGTTGGAGAACCAAGAGCTTTCAACCAAGCCAAATATATAATGCACGTAGATTCTCCCTCGTCAATTGCTGTGCAAAAAATGTGCCTAGATTTGACTAAAACAGGTATTTGAAAATCCATTTGGTGTGGGAGTCTAGGTACAAAGTTATCGAGATCAAAGACGATGAGATTAGAGTCTTGAGGGTCAATCACTCCAATAGCTAAAAATAGTAACTTCCTCTGGGTCGAACAAGATTGCAGGACTTTGAGGGCCGAAATTGTTGAAGGTGGCATAGCCAGATCTTCAACAATATTGTAATTCTGAGCGGCTCTTGCATGTGGGTTGAAAGTTGATTTTAGAAGTACACCTTTGGGAGGTGGTTTAATTACTAAATCTGGATTAGGTTTCTTGATGTGTAATGGTTTGGAAATAGGAGGAGTTAACACCAAAGGTTGACTGGATGATCCCGTTTTGTTTCCAGTTATAGGACTCTTAGATCCATAACCTTGAGATCGCGTTGCAACCATGACCTGGGAGGACGTCATTCGGATATCTGCCAATGAATTGGAAGAAGATTCATTGTGGGAAATCATTTTGTTATCTCACAAAGGAAAATTATCTTTAAGAACAGTGGGTGTGGGCGAATCTTTGAAAAATTTAGATACCTCGACCCAATGCGAGCACTCTTTTTTATAGTGATCCTCATCATAGATAAGATAAAGATCGCGAGGTTTTCTTTTTTCATTAGATGGTTCCATTCTATCTGGCTTCTTTTTTGGAGAATTTTTTTGTTTTTTTTTTCCTCTTCCCTTTATTTTTACTCCTGGATGATTTAGTTTTGGCACTAGCCAAATCTACTACATGGATTTCGGCAGAAGTTTCCATAGAAGAGACTCCTTTAGGTGAATAAGGTAGAGTTATGATTGGAGTAGTATACTTGGATTATTTCTTTTTACCCTTTGATGTGTTAACTGTACCAATTACACCATCTATGGCATGAGAACCAGAAGGAGTTGTAGTAAGTTAAATTGGTCGAGGTAAATTTGGAATCTTTTCATACAAAGTAATAGACTGTGTATAAACACGGTCTAGATATTGGGTTGAGCAATAACCTTTTCTTCTGTTAGAACGCCTCTTTTAACTAAATCTTCATTAATCTTAGGGAGTAATGATTTGATAAAACATTCAGCTAGAATTGGATTTGGGATGAAAACTTTGACTAAATGACGTCTACTTCACCATTTGTGGATGTGATATGAAATGTACGTAGATATACTTGGTTTGAGTGAAGTCAAAATTTCTGTGCTATTATCATAACATATTGGTAACTGAAAATGAGTAAGGAAAGAAGTTTCTAAGGCATTGAAATTATTGAAAGAGCCTCGCAGTAACTCAATGTACCACTTCACAGCTAAGCCGATCAAAGTTATTTGAAAAAGTCTTAAACGAATGGAATCATCGATTAAAGAGTTGGAAGCCCACTGTTGGGCCGTTAATATGCCATTATTATTATCACTTGTGAATGCTTATTCCACCCATTTCTACCATTCTTCATCACGTCATTTATTATAATTTATTATTTAAATCCATTTTATAATGATTTATGCTCTTATGAATGAATATTATTTATTCTCCTTTATTTTTAATAAATTGATGATTATGCATGTTTTATCAATGAAATTTTAATAAATTGGTTATAACATTATTCACCATTTTTAGCCTCCAAGATAATTTCCAGATTGAAGATTTGATCATTAAAAGTGCCAACTCAGAAATTCGCTGGAATAAGAAGTGACAGTTTTGCGGTTGAGATTCTGAGCAAATGAAGATGAATCTGGAAAATCCGGAACATGGGTTTTGTCCAGAACAGACCCAATTAACTTTAGCAAAGAACAGTTTGCCCAAATTCGGCTTGTACTGAGAGAAACATAGGGTTCTTTGAGCATGATTTTCTCAGATTTGTTGTTGCGGCCGTCCTCCAAATCTCAGCTGCAAAGCCAAATTCGTCTTGTTCTTGTTGAAAGCTGGATGGAAATATATCTTCTTGTTTATCAATTGGTTGGAAACAATCCAATTTTGTAATAGAAATCATGTTGTACTTATCTTTATTGTAACTGCTCTCTGATCTCTCTTTATTTAAATCAGAACAGAGATCAGAGGGAAGGAGGATTTTGGGGATGATTTCAGATGGAAAAATGATGAAGAATGATGGTGGATTATTCATGATAGGATAGGGATTGTTGCATGATGTAATTCTCAAGCATTTGCTGTTGTAATGATTTCACACTTTAATGATTAATACCTGATTCGGGAGTTGTTGTTCATTCTTTTCATTCCGAAGTAGCCCAGCAGCATCCGCTGGCGGCTAAGGGCCCGGCCTCTGGTGGAGTACGCTGCTGCTACTGTATATTATATTATTTTGTTTTATGTGTGGTTTTCTTATCAGTTTTATTTGGTAATCTGGTATGTTCTATTATTTTACATCACAGCTCTGTCACGTAATCTCATTTTCTGAGACATAAATATCATATCGATTTTGCAACGCATTGCTGTTTCTTTAAGTGCTGATATAAATGGTTTTTACAGGATACCGTTGCTATTCAATTATGGAATGTCTGTGTTGTAACATTTAACCATTGGTATTATTGAATTCATCGTAGAAATTATATTTCCTTGTGATTGTTGAATTTATGAACGTTGCTGCTCCATTCTAAAAGACAGTCGTATTATTTATAACTAATACTGACAAGTGGATTACCAAGATCAGATTGCTATTGAGGTGTGCCATGTGTTAAGTTATTATGCATTTGTATTTGACTTTCCATCGTTGTTTCATATTCATTATTAGTTAATGCTGTTCTATTTCTGCGTGTTGTTCGATTCATCTTTAAAGATAGGAGATTTCTATCCGATTTCTGTAGGACATAATTATTGCATTTATTCTTGTAGACTAAGGGGTTGTTTCTTATTAAATTCAGTTGCTATTATAATTTCCTAGTCACTGCTCCATTCCTTATCTGCTGTTCCATTTCCTGTTATTCGCATTATCTTTGCTTTGGTGTGCAGAATGATCTGAAACTGTAGTGGGCATTGGCATTTGCTGTCTAGTCCCCAGATTGATGATCTGTTCCTTGATTACTTTTGGTTACATCAGTTTCCAAAGGGATGGGCTATTTTTGTCGAACCCTTGACTGATACATTGCTTATTTTTCCGAATGAATGATTTAGGCTTCAAGGTATTTTGTTGTTGATTTCTGAATGAATGAATGATTGTCTTGTTCCGGTTTGATTTCAATTGCATCAATATCCAGAGGAATGAGTTATTGCTACTGTATCCTCGATTGATGGTTGTTTGAGTGAATGATTTAGTTTAGAACATTTCAGTTTCTTGCTGTTCCAATTAGATTTTGTTTCCAACTTTCATTTACTTTTGCATTTTAAGCACTATACTGAAAAACATTACTCTTGAGTAAATAGCCGCCTTAGACTGAGTACACTCTTGAAATAAAAAGTCGTCCCTGGGTTGATAATTAATGTGAAGGTAATTAGGAGTTAAAAGACCCTTTTTATCGCTCCACATTTTGGCGCCGTTGCCGGGGAGAGTGTAGCCATTTCTAAAGAGTAGTGTGAATCTGATGAGTGCCTGCTAGGGAAGAGTTGGATCTTAAAAACGGAAGATAAGAACCTACGTGCGGAGCATGTAAAAGCCCTGCTCCACTATCCGCTTTCCTAACAGATTTGTTGTTGCTTTGTTGGGTAGAAATAGATGTTTGAATTTTTGTGTGAATGACTAGGGAAAAAATAGAAATTTTGAAAAATGAATCACATGATTTCATTCAAGTGGTGATGTAAGCACCACCCATTTCACTAACTAATTGACAGGAACATTGGAAGAATGAGCTTTGAAGGAACACATGAAGGACATCTTCTGTTATGGTAAGAAACTGTCCAACATTTTTACTTTTGAATTTCCTGCTCAACTAATTCCACACCCTCACCGCAATAAACCAGTACAACATACTTACAGTGTTGAACTGCCAAATTTACCCACCCTTCCCACCCATTCTATCTCACATGCGCCATTAGAGCAAACTTACAATGAGATTCAGAATGTTTCAAATTCAAAAATTATAGAAGTTATGGAAGAAAATGAGCTTACTTCTAGTTTGCATCAACAAACCATTTTAAAAGCTCAAGAACCTCATGATATGATGGGAAATCAAGAAAATAAAGGATATATTGAAGATTGGTTTCACTCCATCACTTGTTTGCAACATTGCTCTACACTTCAATAATTTTTGACTCCATCTTTTCAAGGGAAGTTGGCTTCTCATACCCTAATTTTTATCAACATGTATTTTTCAAATTTGGGTATGTGCATACTAGAGGCCTTATTTCTAAAATGGTTCCACTGGAAATACTCTTATACATAAACATATTCGATTCTCAAAGAAGAGTAGGATAGTGGAGGAAATAAAATAAAATAAAATAAGGACATAAATAAATGCATTTTGTTTTTTTTGTAAAAATAGTTGTTTTTTTGTTGCAACACGCTATTGAAATCAACATCGGTGATAAATATTTCAATTTATTTGTGTATGTAGATGAATTATATTGCAAATAACAATTCTATAAACACTTATATTCATTTTTTATCACCAATTTGAAAAAATGTTTGAATATCATTTTTTTGGCTTGCGGGCTTGATGAACTTTCTGGAAAAACAGTCGGGACAGTCATGTTTTGAGGGACCAAAAATGAATATTTTTAAAACATGTTTCTACCCTAGGTAGCCCTTGATGTCTACTTTCTAACCCAATTTTAATCAGTCAATTTGGATTTGAAACGAAAAAGTTAGAACCAAAACATTGACCGGATGTCTAATGGGCAGCTCAGGAACAGAGTTGGGACAGTCAGTTTTTGGAGGCCTAAATGAATGAATTTTTAAAACCTGTTTCTATGGTAGATCCCCCTATGAATCTAGTTTACAATGCAATTGGAATCACTCATTTTTGATATCGTATGGGGAATTTATGATCAAAATACTGACTGTCTATCGTAAATCAGCACCCTTAAAACTATGTCTTTCCGGCCGTTCCTTACAGTATTTGACCTATCAATTCTTCTTGTCTTCAAAACCTATTTCTATTTGAAATAAATAAATAAATCTATTTTCATTTCCAATTTGAATTATTCGAATCCGACATCAAACGAAAAACCTATGCTTAAAACATTCACTGTTGATCTGAGCTGGGTAATTGAAAATGACTATGTTATGCAGGTTGTTCTAACTAAAATTGACATATCATATCATTGAATTTCTAAAACCTGTTGCTACTGGAGATAAAACTTTGAATTAAATCTCATTTAGCTTTGGAATAACTCAATTTCGATGAAAAACAAAGAAGTTGTGATTAAAACACTGCTGGATAGTATGGTCGACCACTGCTCTCCCGCAGGTGACAAATAAATTTTACTTTGTTATTCTATCAATGGATTTGTTATACAGAGTAACTAATTGTTGTTTTTTGCATAATTCTTGGATTAGGGGAGCCCGTGCACCTCTTTTTCTCCATGATTTAATGTTTTATTGCAGGTAGACACTCGCTTTTTTTGCAGGTCCTGGGAAAATAAAGAAGGTCAATTTATGGACGAGTGATTCTTGAAATTTTTTTTAACGAAACAAAGGAATTTCATCCAAGTCATTACTCAACGGATTCATAATAGAAGAAATGAAGAATTGATTTCAATTTAAAGATTCATGTCTTGTCACTGCTACCAAAACATTTTTCAAAAAGATCATTTTTTTACATAATATCATAGCTGTTGTAACTTAATTTACATATTGTTTTTTTTTTAAATGTTGTTTCTTTTCTAATTTCTCTTATATTTTGTGTTTCAGGTGTTCCTTCATTCAAAGTGTAACTCATCCTCAGCATCAATGCCGTGAACAGCTAATTTGTTTTTTTGCATGTTTGCATTTTATGATTGTCCATTTTGCTGTTCCTTTCTGAATGGAACAGCACTTCTGCACTTTCACGTTTTGCTGTTCCTTTTCGAATGGAACAACACTTCTGCACTTTCACGTTTTGCTGTCCCTTTCCGAATGGAACAACGCTTCTGCACTTTCACGTTTTGCTGTTTCTTTTCGAATGGAACAACACTTCTGCACTTTTCGTTTTTGTTGTTCCTTTTCCAAAGGAACGACACTTTTGATTTTTGCTGTTCCTTTTCCAAAGGAACGACACTTGCGGTTTTGCTATTCCTTTTCTAAAGGAACGACACTTTTAGTTTTTGCTGTTCCTTTCTTCAAAGGAACGACATTTGCATTTTCACACTTTTTTGTGTTTATTTTTGTTTTTTTGTGTGCATTTTTGCTTTTTTGTGTGCATTTCCTTTGTTGTTCCCTACAAGGAACAACACTCTTTTTGAGTGTTTTTGCTGTTCCTTCAAAAGAGCAACACTTTGGGAGTATTTTCGAGAGCAACCCTTCCTTCCTCTTGTGGAATTATTTTTAGTTCATCTCAACCACATTTTACTGATTCCCTTTCATGGCATGAAGTACACTATTTTTATGAGGACAAGAATTATGGATTCTATTGAAGCAAGCTAATATCATTCATGTTATGATCTTTAACAGGACAACTCCTTGATGATAGATTATTTTCAAAAGGGACACAATTATTTATATACTACTTTACTGCATTGTTTTCTGTTGAACATGATATTGATTGATCATCTTAATACCATGCCGGTTCCACCCTTCTGGATTATAATCTTCTCTGTCTGTAATAAATGAGATTATGGGTATATTTTTTTCTATTGACATGTTCAACTTCTTCCACCATCCCTGCTCTTAAGGAGTACTGAGCCTCCCTCTTTTTATCATAAAAATGTGTAATAATAACAAAATTTTGTTCGCAGATAGAGGATAGGGGGTCTCATTACGAGCCAGCCTACCATGTTCATAAGGCTGTAACAAAGTGACATTCCCATTATGGCCACCACACCAGGGTTATGATCCATTGGATAGCCCAATTATCCTTGGAACAGGAGGTCTCATCACGAGCCGGCCTGATCACTTTTGCTACATCCCAGTGAATGGCAGTGTGGTTATCTGGTTACCACGCCAGCACACTGATCTCTTCTGTAGAACAACAATGTAACTCTCTAGTTATAAATTGTGGATTCTGGCTCATATGGGTTAAAAAGCAACCCTGTCGAGGCTATGGACGCCTGCTGGCAGCAGAGGCTCTGCTTATGGTATTGAAGTTATATCTTATCGTCAATTATTACTATAATACCCTTTTCTTATTTTTTCTTTTTATCAGAGAAGTTATTTCCTTAATTATTTTTCCCTGTTTTGAACCTTTATGCATGAGGAATTGTTTTCAGATCAATCACATCATTTTCAGCTAGAATGCTGTCAGTTAAGCATCTTTTTAGCATATTGTTGTCCTTTTTCGTTTTGCATAAACTATCATCAATCCAAAGCATCCTATCTCTTATTCATAACTATCTTTACACACTCTGCTCTCATTATAATCATAACTCTCGTTGTCCTATCATTGATATGTGTACTCTGTTTCATTTACTACTGTATTGTTCATTCCCTTGCCTTGCCGTCAGCACAACACCTCTCATATGCTTTATGGTCATGGAATTCCTTTTTCAATTGGAGGGGGGAATGTCTGCATTATGGGATTGCATGTGATATGATTACTGCACTCTACCATAATTGTTGATTTGATAAGTTTTTCTGATTGAAATTTTTGCATGCATCTGAATCTATTGCTCTTTAAAACTAACACTATGGATTCAAGAACATTGTACGCAAACCAGTGATTTGTTTATAGGAGAACAACAAGTATGGGCAGAATTCTATTCATAGCATGACTACAGTATTGCAACTAACAGAAGAGGCTCAAGCAACTCGCGAACGTGAACAATTCTTCAGACATGATGTGCTTACCTGGATTCCACCTTTTGCATCACTTTCAGCACCAACTCTGCCTACATCAGCTTCAACAACTGCCAGTCCATATATGTCATTCCACATTTTTGGAAGTAAAACTTGAGGTAAAATCGCATAATTTTCTGATTTATTACGAATTTAGGAGAATTTCATAAAAATCCATTTTGAGCATCATTTATCATCCTTCAGTCCACATCTATACCACTCCCTATTTTTCAGCGGCATATCATTTTCGAGTATGGGGGAGTGTTCCTTTCATTCATTTCTTTCTTATGACCATGTCATCCATATTATTTATCATCCATTGTTATTCTTATTCATTCTCAACACCTCCATTATTCCATGTTGTTTTACACCAAGCATAGAATTCAACAGCTGGTAGCAACCACCTCTATTTGTTTTCTAGCATTGCATGAGGGCATGCTAATTCTTCAGAGAGGGGGAGGAATTGCTACGCATGATGGATGTTTTCAATTTTCTTTCTCATTTAAGGCATACAATTTCAGTGCAGAAATTGATTTCCATAATATTTTTAAAACTATGAACTCAATTCTTGTGATTTTTGGAAAATGCAGATGTATCATTAATACAAACCCAGACAATTTCAAAAAATATTGGTTCATAAAATTTCGGAAATCATGCACTCTCACCTACAGCCATTTTGTTTATATCTCATGATCCGTGCATCAAAACGATCTGATTCTTGGATCATAGAGACATTCATATATTATAAACTTACTTGCAACATTTCAACAAAATCTGATTTGTAGTTTTGAGAAAATGGTTAATGAAGTTTGCTGTTATCTATATCATATTTTGCTGCAACTTCATACATATAGTTGAATGTCAATGTAAAAATTGTTATGCCTTCATCAAGATTGCTAAAATTGAATATTCATTAATTAAGGAAGCATTCATTTGTTCTCAAATTTTTATTGCTTGGTTAACACATGGGTTTTTGTCTTTGGGTTGCATGAAGACATGCAATATATTCAGTTTTCGTTGCATGAGGACATGCAACATATTGAGTGTGGGGGTATGTTGGGCCGTTAATATGCCATTATTATTATCACTTTTGAACACTTATTCCACCCATTTCTACTATTCTTCATCATGTCATTTATTATAATTTATTATATAAATCCATTTTATGATGATTTATGCTTCTATGAATGCATATTATTTATTCTCCTTTATTTCTAATAAATTGATGATTATGCATGATTTTATCAATGATAGTTTTAATAAATCAGTTGTAACATTATTCACCATTTTTAGCCTCCAAGATAATTTCCAGATTGAAGATTTGATCATTAAAAGTGCCAACTCAGAAATTCGTTGGAATAAAAAGTGACGGTTTTGCTGTTGAGATTTCGAGCAAATGAAGCAGAATCTGGAAAATCCGGAACATGGGTTTTGTCCAAAACGGACCCAATTAACTTTAGCAAAGAACAGTCTGCCCAAATTCGGCTTTTACTGAGAGAAACGTAGGGTTCTTTGAGCACGATTTTCTGAGATTTGTTGTTGCGATCGTCCTCCAAATCTCAGCTGCAAAGCCAAATTCGTCTTGCTCTTGTTGAAAGCTGGATGGAAATATATCTTCTTGTTTATCAATTGGTTGGAAAAAAATCCAATTTTGTAATAGAAATCATGTTGTAGTTATCTATATTGTAACTGCTCTCTGATCTCTCTCTATTTAAATGAAAACAGAGATCAGAGGAAGGAGGATACAGAGGATGATTTGAGATGGAAAAATGATGAAGAATGATGGTGGATTATTCATGATCGGATAGGGATTGTTGCATGATGTAATTCTCAAGCATTTTCTGTTGTAATGATTTCACACTTTAATGATTAATACCTGATTCGGGAGTTGTTGTTCATTCTTTTCATTAAAATGGCAATGACATCAGCGTCAAGCTGGAAACCTCAAAATGATGAAATCTAACTGTATCTCTCAATATTATATTCTTTTGTTTTATGCGTGGTTTGCTCATCAGTTTTATGTGGTAATCTGGTATATTATTTTACATCACAGCTCTGTCACGTAATGTCATTTTCTGAGACAGAAATATCATATCGATTTTGCAACGCATTGTTGTTTCTTTAAGTGCTGATATAAATGGTTTTTACAGGATACCGTTGCTATTCAATTATGGAATGTCTATGTTGTAACATTTGACCATTGGTATTATTGAATTCATCTTAGAAATTATATTTCCTGGCGATTGTTGAATTTTATGAGCGTTCTTTGCTCCATTCTAAAGGCAGTCATTATCATTTTTATAACTAAAATGACCAAGTGGATTACCAAGATCAGATTGCTATTGAGGTGTCTTGGTGTGTTAAATTAGTATGCATTTGCTATTTGACTTTCCATAAGTTGTTCATATTCATTATTAATTGTGTGTTGCCCTATTTCTACCTGCGATGTTGTTCGATTCATCTTTAAAGATAAGGGATTGCTATCTAGTTCTAGTAGGACATAATTATTGCATTGTTCTTGTAGACTAAAGGGTTGTTTCTTATTAAATTCCGTTGCATTAATATAATTTCCTAGTCTTGTTCATTCCTTATTTGCTGTTCCATTTCCTGATGATGGCATTATCTTTGCCTTGGTGTATGCGGAGCGATCTATTTGTAGTGGGCGCGCCCATTTGCTGTCTAGTCCCAGGATTGATGATCTGTTCCTTGATTACTGGTTACACTTGATTTCCAAAGGGATGGGCTATTGTTGTCGAACCCTTGACTGATACATTGCTTATTTTTCCGAATGAATGATTTAGGCTTCAAGGTATTTTGTTGTTGATTTTTGAATGAATGAATGATTGTCTTGTTCCGGTTTGATTTCAATTGCATCAATATCCAGAGGAATGAGTTATTGCTACTGTATCCTCGATTGATGGTTGTTTGAGTGAATGATTTAGTTTAGAACATTTCAGTTTCTTGCTGTTCCAATTAGATTTTGTTTCCAGCTTTCATTTACTTTTGCATTTTAAGCACTATACTGCAAAACATTAATCTTGAGTAAATAGCCGCCTCAGACTGAGTACACTCTTGAAATAAAAAGTCGTCCCTGGGTTGATAATTAATGTGAAGGTAATTAGGAGTTAAAAAGACACCTTTTTATCGCTCCACACCCACCACAGATGATAAGTCATAACATGGTTTTAGGGGTCCTATCCTGAATTTCCTTCAAACTTTAGAATGTCACTGGGAAACTTAGTAGGCGTGGCTGGCCAAAACGTAAGATAGAAAATTGGCTCATTCGTTAGCCGAGACAATTCTGGTAAACATAAATTTGCTATAAAAGGTAACCGCTTGTAATTATGGTCTTGCAACGACTCTTGCTGAGAAAATTGATAACACTAAGGGACAATTCCTGTACCTGGAGGAGGGTATCCAGGAAAACCTGGGATAGCTTGAGAAGTTGGAATTGGCACACCTCCAGGATATCTGGGGGCAGCCATACCGAATTGGGGTTGATTTGGTATCTAAAATGTATGACCAGGGTATGGTTGAATCTAGAATGTTGTATTTTGTCCCAATTTTCAATATTGGAATTGGCCCTGAAATGGTAGTCCTTGAAAAAATTGACCTTGAAGAGATTGACCTACCAGGGGTTGTCCTTGAAGAGGTGGACCTGCAAAGGTTTTCCCCTAAAAAGGTTAACCTACAAAGGGTTGCCCTTAAACAAGTTTACTCGCAAAAGGTTTTCTTGTTTGCGTAGTTGTTATGCCAGGTTGTCCCAAAGATGCTTGAGGAATCGACTGGACTGTAGGTCCAGTTTGATGGGTAGTAGTGTAAGGGATAGCTTGTGCAACAGTTGGAATTGAAATTTGAAGGGTTGTAGCAACATAAACTTGGGAAACTCCTGGGATGGGTGTACCTAGTTGTTGAAATATGTTTGCACAACAGATTGGATAGGAGTACTAGGATTACTCAGACCATCTTGCTGACTACTTGGCACAGATGCCCTTGGGGTAATTTGAAGTGCACCTTGAATATGTTGTTGGACTTGGGTGTAACCAAATTGTCCAAGTGGCTGAGTAGGTTGATTATAAGGCATTTTTGGGGTAGGTTGCAAAGGCTATTGAGTAAACGAGGGGTTCCATATAGTGTTCATCCTTGGATAAGGAGTTACCATTAATGGTTTTGATGCATAGGGTTGACCATAACCAGTTTTTGGCAATGGACCATAAGTTTGATAATCACTAGGAATAAGTTGCCTTACAACCATAGGATAAGTTCTAGGGAAAGGTTGTCCTCCTAGAAAAAGATGTTTCCCTTGAAGAGGTTGTTTCCCCCCAGGCAAAATGTAGCCACATGATGAGCTAGCTTGAGGGGTATTCCCGAAAAACATATAAATATGATCTGTAGTCAAAGGTTGGGAGAAAGAATCGAATAATCCAATTGACATAGTAGAATATTCAAAGGAAGAAGATGCTCCTAAAAAAGTTCTAGAAAGCGACTGATACCCAACAGGAACAGAAGGACCACAATACAAAAAGCTTTATGGAGATGATGAAAACATGGATGACTCAGTAGTCATGCTTTCAGAAGCCATGTTAGATGTACTATACCTGGGTAAAGAGGAAAATGGAATTCGGTGTTGTGGATGTCCGTAACCATAAGAATGTAAAAAATCAGTAAATTGAAGATACCACAGATCCGGTTGAAAATGAGTGAAAGGAAAATCTAAAATGTAGATTGGTTCACTATACCATAAATCTAAAGATACTTGATGAGATGGAATTTCAACCTCTTCTTATTCATTAGTGATTTATTCAATGCTAATAAGGCTAGGAGGAAGATTCTAAGTGATGAGAATATTTACTCGAGGTGAACGAGGACGATCAAGAGTAGGGGCTAAAATATTAGAAGGTGAGTCACATGAAGTGGAATTAGACTCAGGTTGAAATATCTCTGGTTCAGTAAGTTGTGTATCTAAAAACTCACCGGTGACAGATTTTACTATGACTACTTCAGAAATGTATGGTTGATCTTGTTTTGTTTCAAATATTTCAGGTCTGTTAAATTCAAAATTAGGATGTATTGTGATAGATGATTCTCCTTGTTGAGAAGACCCAGCTCCTGATGATTTAAACCTTTTAGTTTTGATTTTTTCCAATTGACTAGGTGTATATTCAGGGGGATTCCCCTACATTCTGCGTTAATGTCTCGGTAATTGAGCCACGATTAATTTATTTAACACACGAAATCAAAAAAATTCAAAAATTCGCACCTAAGGCCTCTAAAAGTAACCAAACAAATGAACACACACTAAAAAGTCTAGGAAGAAATCGACACACAAACAATATGTTTCCACAATCAAATCACTAGTTGGTGATGAAATCCAACCTCATAGAGATCAATGTGGAACACTAGCAGTCATAACAGTTACGCTGACAACTTGTTTAATCAAATAGTCTGGTGCAATTATCTCCAGTATGCCATCTCGAAGTGAAGGCTATCCTCCAGAAATTCCAAATGAGTCTAGTAAACATTTTCTCCAGGTATAGTGGGACCTTACCTCCACTGTCACCTTGGGAAAAATATTAAGATTATAGCCACTAAGGTTACCAATTGAGATAATTAAACCTAGGGTAACAGTCTATGGACCGATATACATGGAAGGGAAGAGTATCAAAGCTCAATCCCCTTGAAATTTCCTCGACATGGTAAATGCGAGGTTTACTAACAAGTGATCCCAAGCTCCTTGACAATGCGTAATTTGAGGTTTACCATTTAAAATACGTTCACATATTCTATCTTTACCAATGAAGTAGGTATGATTACTCCACTGGGTTCAATATTACCTCATGATTAACTTTTTTAAGAAGAGTTTCCCAGAGCAAAACTGCAACAATTGGGTTTTTCCCTACC
Source organism: Pinus albicaulis (assembly GCA_034641835.2). Taxonomy (NCBI): domain Eukaryota; kingdom Viridiplantae; phylum Streptophyta; class Pinopsida; order Pinales; family Pinaceae; genus Pinus; species Pinus albicaulis. The sequence goes on along the minus strand of CM076582.1, from coordinate 159,011,278 downwards.
GCAAGATGTTATTTGTTTGTTTTAGCTGCTTAGGAAAGTTAATTAATCCCTATTCCAAATCACTAATCCTGAACTATATTGGTGGAAAGAACCCTAGAAAATGTAAAAATATCTAGATGAATTTTATTAAGTGTTGTATTAATTTGGTTGTTGTTTACGCAGAGGGGTATGGAAACGAAACTCAAAGATGTTGTGAACGACTCAAAAAATTACTCTAAATGCATCAATAATGAATATGTAATTCTTCATTTCAATGAATTCCTAATTAAGGGAAAGTAAAATGATTTTTGACCGCAAAGAAGTGAAAATTCCCTAAACCATCCCATAACATTCCTTTTTCATTAAGAAATCAATTTCATTTTGAAGCATAACCAATATCACTTTGTACTGAAATTTTTTGTTGATTCAAAGCCAAAATATACAATTTCATGACCAAACAATCTTTCAATTCTTCAAAATAAAAAACAACTATAAAACCCTAAAAATCATTAAAAAATTTCAAAAATGAAATCTCTTAAGTAATGATACCTATAAGTGCACTTTCATGATCTCTTCCAGCTGAATGAAAAATAAATCGTTTTTTCACTTTAACAAGCAGAAGCAATTTCATAAAAGACTACTTTTCTGAGACAAATCGTACTTCACTTATCAGAATTTTTCCTTTGCAAATGAGCAAAAATAATCACTCAAACAAGCAAGAATAACAAGAAACCTAGTAGCTCTAGAGGGAAATGACAGAAAAACATTGATCTAGGTAGTGAATCTATCTTTACAAACAGATCAATTCAGCAAACCAGGGAAAACCCTACCCAAAATGAAAAAGGGATGATTTCTCAAAAAAGACACTAAGGTAATTAATATGAGTTCACAAACAGAATCTGAGGGTTGGTATAAGTCAGGTTGAACCTCTAGAAATTTATCATCAGACTCTGGGGGAGAGAAAATTCATTTTTTCAAAAATTCTTAGGGGGTGTGCAAGTAGTGAGTGAAAACCAGTGTGCATATGAACTGTATTAAATTGAGAACTTGTGCAAACCTATGCTCTATTTATGAAACAAAACCACATGGGGGAGAGAAACTTCAAATAAATATACACAAGGCGTTCTAATTCAGAGGATCTAAAAGTTCAACAACACTCAAACATAGTCAAACTAGAAAAATCAGAGAGTTAAACCAAAAAGAACCAAGAAAAACTAAGTCGTTCCCCAGTATGGTCACCAAATTTTTACCCAGATAAATCCCTCTTGCGGACAAGAGCGATCTCCCTAGTATCTCAACGGATAACTAGAAACAAACAGACATAATAATATCTCTTTCCCTAAGCTATTAGCATTCATATTATCAAAACTAGAAAAGAGAGGATAATGGTCTTACCTTTCAATGAGATGTTTGTCGAAGACCTTGCCTTTTGTCCTGAATAAGTCCTTCAATGCTGAGAAGAAACCCTCAATCACAAACATGCAAAGAATCAAAAGCATCTGCAGTATGAAATAATCCAAATACTAGCTTAACTTAATGATCAAGGAAATTAAGAATTGTAGTTGTTCTAATGAATTTGAAAACTACACAATGAGAAAAAGTATCCAAATGTATTATTCAAGAATAAAAAGAGAAATATTGCAATGAAGCCTTGATGTCGTACAAATTTATCCCGTATGCCTTCCCAATCTTCCTCGGTTTAATAAGCTTTCCCCTCTAAAATGACTAGCATAAGATTATCATAAGTGAACCCCCTAACCATGAAGTTTCAACTCAATTTATATTAAAAAATGAGGAGGTTTCAGATCCACCAATAGAGGGGTGTGATACACAAATGAGGGGATTGGGTTTCCTTGATCCAAGGGGATAAACTCCATGATTTGAGGGATTTAGCTCGAACTGGCGTGACTCAGAGGCTATTAGTTGGAAGAGTATGCACCCAACTATTCTTCTAGAAGTTAATTTTCACCTTTACTTTACTTTAAATGGGGTTCACAGGTTTTAATGGGAAACAGAGCGTATAAGTCTATAGGGAAGCTTAGTAATATCCATGCATGCACAGGAAGTGACTGAAAAAATTGCGCATGCCATCTTTAAGAGTATTTAAGAGCTATTTTCCTAGTTTCAAGACTTGGTTAAGTAATATAAATGTTTGACTTCTAAGGAAGCATGAGTATGAATGGTGATAGATCCATATTGACCAGAAGATGACATGATGAAAAATGACGTGTAACTATAAGTTTGTCGATAACGTATATGGGCAATACATGGGGTCTTGAAAGACTACCAAAGATTCATATATAAGTAAATAATCCTTCACTAAACTAGTTTCTAAGTGATAGCAAGTCATTTTAGCTTTGGGTGAAACCATAAGAGCTTTCTTGTCAAAGATGCTTTGGTGAATGGGAAACATTACTCCAAGATAGATTTTACAGAAATGAGGCTGATACTTTTAGTCCAAAATAATATCATGATAAATGTGGATAGGGATCGGTTCTTCTAAAGTCCATTTCCAACCCTTAGAAGTGAAATCCGAGGCAAAAAAGATAGCATCCATTATGTAGGAACTCATATAAAAAGGAGGAACTCTATTTTGTGAAACATTCCCTTTAGTCCTTGTTGGCGAATAAAAAGGTCTCTTAGGCAAGACCTAGGTTCAGATTAGAGGCCAACAAGGATTTCCGTTGTAGTCTAGCACCATGCCGACATTTTCACCCTGCTCCGAGGAGCAGAGAGTCTCACCCGAGGCATGCCGCGACCTTACTAATATTGGGAGTAGATTGATATCAGTCTAGTAGATTAGATATGTATGAACCAAGACTATCTCAGAGCTTAAGAAAACACAACATTACATGGGTGGTATCCCTTAAAAGCATATTCAGACAGACAATCAATAAAATTTTAAAATACTACCATACTAATCAATCTGGACTACAACATATATTGGTAACACAAAACTCTGATTATATTATAATTCACTTATTGGCAACAGACTATTACAGTGCTCCTCAACATGAGCTTTAACCGAACATATTACAAAGATGTCCTAACTATTAGATTAGAACACAGAGATACAGAGAGATAGAGAACAGAACAACATGAACAAAGCTCTCCTACCGCTCCTATTTCCTCATCCCTCTTGTGCCAACCTTCTTTCTTTGCTGGCCAACTGCCTATTCGTTCTGTTGCCAGCGCAACTGACATTTCTTCCTTTCTTCTCGCTCAACTGTCTTTTGTTTCTCTCTGTTCATCAAGCTTTATACCGCTTGTCTCCTGCCACGTTCTTCTACCATCTGTGATTGCTCCTGCAACAGTTGTGCCACCTGTTCTTCACTCCTTCGCAACCTTGAAAACTCTCTGCCTAGCGTGGTTGCGTCCCACCACGTACTATCCGAAACTCAAAACTCTTTGATTTCAAGACAAAGGCCCCAATAGGCCCTGACCACATCCTATTGACTCGCCCCGAGTCAATCACTTTTCACTGTCTCTATTTCCATCGGTCCGCTTGGCCTTGTGTTCTGCTCTGCCTGTACCCTGTCCAAAAAAGGGCCCCAATTCTAGGACCTATGTTAGAGCTGATGCCTTGAGTTGTTGAAAGGTCATGAGGGCATGATGCCATCCTTGCATGAGCAAGTCAGTTTGCGCTATGACCTGTGTGACCACTTCCTCCCCTGAAACAGTTGGCAGGATACCGAAAACGTTATGGATTTCCGTATCGGCCTTGGAGACCAGTCGTTACATTGTTTGGGCACTGGTTTTTATCGGATGTCTCAGTTCCCAGAGGGATTGCTTTGCTGCAGTTGAGTTTTCTTCAATCTGATGTATTTGGACCTCCAGAGCGTCTGCTTGAGCATATAGTTGGTCAAGTCCAGTAGGGTCTGTGGCCTCATGGATCTCCGTTGATACTTTTTGTAGCTGTAGTGAAACTGGTTGAGACTTCAGTGTGAGCGAGATCAAACATTCCTGTAGACCCTTCAGTAGGTCATACGCTTCTTTCGCTGCAGTACTCAGAACTTCCTACATTTTTTTCACCTGGCTCTCTCTCGGATATCTACTCTATGTATACAACCGCTGGGTATAGCAACACTGGCCAGGCTGCCAATGCTGCTCTGAGCTCCTCATTTTCTTTATGGAGGTTCGAACATGCTGCCATGATGTGGAAGAAGTGTTTGAATATATCATTCTCCTTTATCCCTTCTGGTATTTGGTTGTTGTTGGCCGTTACTGTGGGCCAAACGTCTCGAAATATTTTTGTCACTGTCTCCAGTTGTTCTTGTAGATTACCCTTTTCTGTCCTTAGATGCTTGTGCTCTTCATTAAGCGTGCTAATTTGTAATTTATACTGTTCACATCTTTGCTGGAGCTCCAAGTGAAGCCCTTCTTCTTGTTGTGCTTCTCTCTGAATTAAATGGTATAGTTGGGTTGTTCCCCATGTCTCCATGCTCTCAGCACCAAAGTTTCCCTGATCTGGTCGTCATGCTTGAAGTGGCTATCCGTTGGTGATAGATTTTGTTGATTGTGCTTGTGGTGACTGTGGTGGTATTGCTGCGGCAGCTGGTTACTAGAGTCACCCATGTTTAGATCGGGTGGTGTTTCTTGGGCTATCAGATTAGCCTGCTGGAGTGGATTCTGTACAGGGAGCGAAGCACCTATTTCTTCCATAGAGTGTTCTATCTGATTTAAAAGCTCTGTGAACGTAGCATGCTGAACCAGGGTTTGGCCAACTAGGGGTACTTCTGGTGTACCCGAGTTAACTTCCACCTCGAGGTCCTCATTTGGTCTTCCTCTAATGATTGGGTCTAATACGGTGGCTGATGAAGTGGAGGGCATGGTAATGGGTGGTTCTTGAATGGTGGATGAGGTGGGGCTCGATGTTTGGTGAATTAAAGGTGGAGATATGAGAATATTTAAGAAATCGAGGGGGTTGATGGGTGGTAGCCCCCTAGTCGCCTGGGGCTCCACTACGAGCTCTTCCCTGATCAGTACTTCTAGACTCAAAGGTCACAGCTGATCATCCCCTATGAGATCAACCACTGTACTATATACTGCGATCTTGGCGTTTTTTTCTTTTGGGGCCGCTACTGGGGGTTTCCCAGCTTTAGTCTTTCTGACCAGCGTTGTAGTCACTGGGGGCCGTGAACTAAACAAAATGTTGGGTATTGGTGCTATTAGGGAGGCCGTGGAAGAAGAGGGTTTGGAGGTTGAAACTCTGAAAACGTAGGAAATGCAGTGGAATCAATTGTTAACACTTGAACTACTTTATTAAATTTCTGTACCTTTGTGTTTAACTGCTCAATGATCAGGGATAGCTGCAACTGTGCCATCCTAGTCATCGTTTGCTCTGAAGTCTTTCCCGACAGTGGGTTTGGCAGCATCCCATCGAAGATATAGGTATAGAATCCACTTCTAACCTCCATTTCTACTCCTGGCCATGAACAAACTTCTGTGCGGAAGGCTGTTTAATAAATTTAGAACTTTAATGGCCTCATTCTGAAAGTCGATTCTGGTGTGCATGTTGGCCTGATAAAGGTTTGCTTGTGGGTAACTCCAAACCATATCTGCGCGCTATAACCATCCAGCAGCCTCCTTGGGACTCTTTGTTGACTCATCATGGCATCAACCATTTGGATGTACCATACTCTGAAAGCTTATGCATTTACCTCCTTCGTGCTAGGATCCCTGGATACCTTCCAAGGCACAAACTTCATTGCCAATGGTTGTCTTGTTTCTATCTCCACAGGTACTCGAATTCCTAGAAACTTCCATTTCCACATTGCCAGTGCCATAATTAGATATCCGTGGATGAATCCGGTTGCCCTCTTGTAGTTGTCCTCACAAGCTTCGAACAACTCGTTCAGAAAAAATAAGCACCAGTTTAGTTGTGCCCCCTAGACATAATGCCCCGCAATCGAAATCGTATCTAGTGTGCATTCTCCT